>JAOQMS010000001.1:14136852-14155027 GCA_027563885.1 Erythroxylum longipes | reverse complement strand
GTATTATGAACTTTTGTACAAATGATTCTGTCATTTATAAAGTCAAACTGACTTAAGTGCTTTGTATTTGTGGAAGGTCCCGAATGACTATTGAAAATTTGCGCTAATTGAAAATGATGATGAATGAATGTGGGGTCAATTTGAGTATGTATTCCGCATGTTATGTTATAAAAAAAATTTATACCGACTTTTGAATGATTGAGTGCATTAGCACGCCACCCTCGGGGGGAACGGACTCGGATATCATCAATGATGTCGGGTTCGGGTCTTGCGGGAGTGGGGTGCTACAAGATATATAATGAAACAATATAGGATGGTTAATAAATTCCATTTAGACAAGATGGGATTAATTAAAACTTAAAGACCGAAAAAGATTGAATGGGAGAGGATGCTCATGTGAGAGTCCACAGTCTCCATATGATGATCCATTTGCATGTGGTGAAGTGTTTCTCCCCACCAGAGGATAGGAATCCTAGATCTTACATGGTTTAGGTCTCCTAAACCATAAGTCTACTCATTGGTAGCAAATGTGACTTCCCATTGAGGCATGGTTTGCAAGTACCTTTAGTGGATGAATCAAATGGTTGCACACATAATATGGTTTCTCAATAACCTGCCCACCATAGCTCTGTTGATACATGCATAGACCAAATTATGGCACTTCTCAAAGAGTTCGGCATGAAGATGCTTGGTAGCTGTTGACTTGGAGGGTCCCAGCTTTTTTTTAATGGATAAGACGGCCCACCATCACTTACTTCGTTATAGATAAGAAAAATAATCTTCGTATAAAGATTTAATTTTTTAAGTTTTGTTAAATCTATCATCATGCATACATGGATCATGATTTTATACAAAGTTCCAATATTTTATCTAGTATTCTCATTCTTTAATAATTTATATTTTCAGACATAATCACCATAATATCAATCCATTAATAATGCTCTCGACTAACAACAAATTACAAAATGTAGAAAAATTTAACGATTGGAGACGTAACCTGGACATCTTTCTCTAATATGAACGAATTTCATGGGTATTAATAGACAATGAGCCTGCACCTTTGGGTGACAAATCAACTCCTGAGCAAGTCCAGTAACACGAGTAATGGTAAAATGCTGATAAGACTATCAAGTGCTATATTCTGGCTTCTGCCAGCGCAATGTTGCAGAAGCAACTTGCAGGTATGCAATTACCTACATGAGATGTTTAGTGTGAGAACTAGGTATGTAAGGGCGAAAGTTATCCAAACCTTTCATAATCTCAGGCAAAAGCCTGGTGAACCTGTGCGAGCTTACATGCTTAAGGTAATCTCTGCGATTACTAAGGCCGAATTGCTTAGGGCGAAAATGGATGCGAAAACATAGATGATCATGATAATCAACAGCTTAAACTCTTCTTTTTAGCAGTTTATGTTAGACTATGAGCTCAATAACAAGGATTACACCTTGAGTGAGTTGATGACTACCCTCTAGAATACGAAGGAGATGTTAAATATCAGGGCCAATGGGCTAGAAGCTCATGTGGCATCTTCTTCTAAGCTCAAGGGTAAGGGTAAGCAAAAGAAGAAGGGTGTAAAGAAAGGGAAGGCCCAAATAGGGGTCAAGGCCTAACCCATGAAAGAGAAGGCCAAAGAGGACACCAAGGGAAAATGTTTCCACTATGGTAAGAAGGAAAACTAGAAGAGGAACTGCACAGTCTACCTTAAGACCCTTAAGATCAAACAAGGTATGGGTTTCCTAAGTTTGTTAGGAACTATAAATATGGCAGATTCATCTGATTCTTGGATATTAGATTCAGGAGCCACTGACCATGTTTGTAATTCCATATAGGGGTGGTCCAGCAAAGAAAAAGACTACCTAAAGACTAGTTTCAAGTCAAGATAGCGGATGGATCTTACGTTTCTATAAAAGTAGTGGGAGTAGCTATCTTAGACTTTCCTAGTGGTCATAGGTTATTTTTAGAGGATGTATATTACATCCCAATGGTTGTAAGGAACATGATTTTTGTTTTTTGTTTAATAAAATCTGGTTATTCCTTATATTTTGAAAAAGTTGTTTCAATATATGAGAATAAGGATTTCATTTGTAATGAGGTAATTAAATAGGGATTGTTCTTTATAGAACCTATCATAGGCTCACTAAACACCACTGAATTAATAAAACCAAGAAAAGCCAATGACTCTAGCATTAATTTAAAATATCTGTGACACTTAAGGATGGGTCATATGAATTAGAAAAGACTTGACAGGTTAGTGAAGGATGGGATCCTTAAGGGTTTAGATAATGATCCATTATTCACCTGTGAATCTTGTATTAGAGGAAAGATGACCAAGGCCTCATTTCCTTCTAAAGGAAACAGATCTGAATCTACGTTAAACTTGGTACACATTGATGTGTGTGGGTCCTTAAACGTACAAGCTAGAGGAGGTTATGAATACTTTATAACCTATATAGATGATTACTCTAGACATGGCTATCTGTATTTGATTCACAAAAAGAGTGAGTCCTTTGAAAAGTTCAAAGAATACAAATCTGAAGATGAGAAATAGCTAGGCAAGCCATTAAAACAACTTCGATCGGATCGAGGTAATGAGTACTTATCTAGAGAGCTCCAACAATTCCTAATTGACAATGGAATTGTTTTCAAATTGTCAGCTCCCAGAACACCTCAACATAATGGTGTAGCTGAGAGGAGGAATAGGACTCTATTGGAAATGGTAAGATTAATGATGCCCTACGCTAGCCTTCCAGAATCGTTATGGACATATGCCATACAAACGGTAACTTATCTTCTTAACTTTACTACATACAAATCGGTGCTTAAAACACCTAAGGAGTTATGGACTGGACGAGTGCCTTCATTGTGGCACTTGAGTACTTGGGGCTGCCCAACCCATCTTCTAAGGCCTGAATCCACAAAGATGGAACCAAGGTCAGAAGTATGTTTGTTTGTAAGATATCTTAAGGGTACAATAGGGTACTATTTTTACATTCCTCAGGACAGAAAGGTATTTATGTCGACAAATGTGACCTTCTTGGAGGAAGAATTTGTGAGAAATCAAAAAGGAAGAAGTGAAGTAGTACTAAAAGAGTTCGTTATTTCATCCAAACCAAGAGTTGATTTGGATATAGCAAAACAAAATGCTGAAATGGATTCAAGAGTTGAATTTGAAGAGCAACTTAAACGTCAAGTAGTGCCTAGATGTTGTAGGAGTGTTATGAGATAACTAAACAGATATCTAGGTCTAGGAGAAGGCATAATTGCCATCTCAGACTAAAAAGTAAAGGATCCCATTACTTATACATAGGCTATTAATGACCTTGATGTAGAAAAGTGGCTTAAGGCAATGGAATTGGAAATAGATTCCATGTACACCAACAAAGTCTGGATACTTGTAGATTTACCACAAGGTGTAAAAGTTATAGGGTGTAAATGGATCTTCAAAAAGAAAAGAGGATCTGATGGAAAGTTAGAGACCTTTAAAGCTAGCTTGGTAGCTAAAGGCTATACTCAAAAGGATGGTATAGATGATGAGGAGACTTTTTTTCTGGTTGCCATGCTTAAGTCCACCATAATTCTTTTAGCCATAGCAGCCTATTTTGATTATGAAATATTTCAAATGGACGTTAAGACTACATTTCTTAACGGGATCTTAGGGAGACCACTTATATGGCCCAACTAGAAGGATTCGTTGAGCCAAGTAATAAGCATAAGGTATGCAATTTGAAAAGGTCCATTTATGAACTTAAACAAGCATCTAAGTCTTGGAACATTAGGTTTGATAAGGCTATCAAAACCTATAGACAAGAAGGCAAATTTACTTTCCTAATTCTGTATGTCGATGACACTCTACTCATTGGGAATGATGTAGGAATGTTATCTACAATCAGGGGATGGCTAAATGAACAGTTCTGAATGAAGGATTTGGGAGAGGCTAATTATGTTATAGGGATCAAGCTTATAAGGGATCGTAAGAACAAGCAGATAGCCTTGTCTTAACTGACCTGCATTGAGAACATACTCAATAAGTTTTCCATGCAAGATTTCGAAAGGGGTTTCACACCTACTAGATATGGAATCAAACTTTCAAACCAGCAAGCACCTAAAACTTAAGAGGAGGTCAAATGCATACGCAACATTCCATATGCTTCGGCAGTTGGAAGTTTAATGTATCTATGCTTTACACTAGATCGGATATTTGTTATGCAGTGGGATTAGTAAGCAGATTCCAGTCTAATCTAGGAATAGAGCATAGGACTGCGGTCAAGTGCATACTGAAGTATCTTCATAGGATGAAGAACTTAATGTTTGTTGACTCTAGAAGTGACCTTATTTCAACAGGATATATAGATTCCAATTTCCAATCAGATGTTGATTCAAGGAAATCAAATTCTGGTTCTATATTTTGTAGGAAAATCCCAGTGTGCACATCATATACAAGTGGTGCAAAAAAACAAAAAATTTCTTTCGAGACTTTCCCAAATTGCAGGATCTATATGCCTATACAAGGAAATACTATTAAACCTAGCTGAAAATTCCCAATTCACATACATGTTCATAACACATATATATATAGGAATTCATGGCATTTACATAAATCAATCATTCATATAATAACCATGTACCTTATGAGTAGTCTACTTCGTTCTTCGATCTTTTACTCTTCGGGTTGTTGCAAACCACAATGACCAAAACAGACTGTCTCCAACGGTATCTATGCAGAGATCAGAGAAACTAACCAAATCAAACTCTTTGATCCGAAAATGGCTAGAAAAAAGACAAGAATGCTACCTCTTTTCTTTGTTCTATGGAGAGCAAGAATGTTAAAGCAAAAATGGAGAGGAAGAAGATGAGAAAGATGAGAGAGTTAAGTAAAAATCGTGTAAATAGCTTCCTTAACAATCTTTCATGACTATCTTCCTTTCACTTGCTTTCGATTTTTGTCTTTTAATATTTTTGTCGTTTCTCCTTCAATATATATATATATATAAATATATGTATGTATATATAAATACTGAGGTAGTCCAATCTAGGATAGGTCCTACAAGTTCCTGAGTGTTAAAAAAACACCGAAAAATTGTTTCAGCAATATTTGCGATCTCATTGGGATATATCCTGATCTCATTAAGATCCATTTGGTTCTATTGATCTCCATATAATATATCTCTATCCAAAACCATTTTACGAATCCTCCGAGTCACTTTTATGCATGTAACCTATTAGGTTCCTAGTTATAATGGCCACTTGGATTAACACTTAATCTAAGCAAGTCATGAGCAGCATCTAGCAACACATCATGACCCCTAATTGTCTGAAAAGTAAGTGGTTTTCAGAACGAACCCATGCTAGTCACGAATCATCTCATGAAACCTTTCATAGACAATTGCTGTGTAATTTGTCCTTTATCCATAATACCCTACTTGGTTATGAGTATGGACAAAGTGTAAACTCTCATTAGACTGACTACATCAAATCTAGCCCAAGTGATATCAGTTTTTGTCCTAGGACTCATTACTCTATATGTCTATAAAGACATTCTTCACGACACATGTACTCCAGTTAAAGGTTTTCAAGTAATGAGCCTGACAAAAGGCTGTGGGTATCATCTTCTGTTATCACAGAAATGGTAAATCCTCTATTGGCTATTTAGTTACCTTCAAGTTCTTCGAGTTATACCTAATCACCATCCTATGAGTGACCTCTACAAGGCAACAAGGAATGGAGTCAAAGCACAAAATCAGTATCCAAGATATCCTTGAGTTTCTCATGTCTAAGGATATTTAAACCATTGCTATGATGAGATTATCACCGGCATTAGAATATGACTTCCATGTGATGATTTCATGGTAGGTCATCCAATGTACTTACTACCTCTAGTAAGCATCCACATCTCAACTCTAAACATCTTATGTTTACAGTTTCTGAGATTCGCTGCTTGATCAAATCTAGGAGTTTGACATGTACTAGTCTATTTGGATTAACGATGTCCAGTCTCATTAATCCTATAACTAGGGATAATTTAGATATCAACATAATTACATATGATAGGAATCTCAATAGTATGATTACATCATAATTTCCTTAATGCTATGTCATATATCATAGACTTCATTAATTTGCTTACAGATCAATATCAATTCATAAAGAATGAACACCAAATTAATGAAATATGCTTTTCTTTATTATTGAAAATAAAGTTTGTACACAACTTTGTACAAAACGCACTAAAGGCGATTGCCTTTAGGGCACTACTTTAATAAATCTCCCACTTGACCTAAAGCCAATCGCCTTGGTATCTAATACCATAAGCTAGTATATAAGAATCAAATCTATTATGTGACAATGGATTCATCAATGGATCAACAATATTCTGCTCGATGGGAATTCTCTCTATCTGTACATCACCTCAACCAATGATCTCCCTAATAAGATGATATCTGCGGAGTACGTGCTTGAACCATTGATGAGACCTTGGTTCCTTCACCTATTGTTATCACAATACAACTATATGGGTCCATCATTGCTAGGAACCACGCCAAGTTCAGTAATGAACTTCTTGATCCAAACTGATTCCTTTGCTGCATCTAAAGGTACAATGTACTCCACCTCAGTTGTTAAATCGGCATTCGTCTCTTGTTTAGAATTCTTCTAACTAACCGCCTTGTCGTTCAGTGTGAATATAAAACCTGATTGGGATTTAAAATCATCCTTATCATATTGAAAGTTGGCATCTGTATGCCCGCTCACTTTTAGATTTCCATCTCCATATATCAAGAAAACATCCTTAGTCCTTCGCAAGTACTCGAGGATGTTCTTGACAGCCACCCATGACCCTCACCAGGATCTGATTGGTATCTGTTCGTAACACTTAGAGCAAATGATACATCAGGTCTTACACATAGTATAGCGTACCTGATAGATCCTATTGCAGATGCATACGGGATCATATTCATGCACATCCTCAATCTTGTGTCTTAGGACATATAGATTTTGAGAGTGTTATCCCATGAGTCATAGGAAGATACCCTCTCCTGGACTGCTCCATGCTAAACCTCTTTAGCATCTTGTCTATGTACGTTGATTGTGAAAGACCAAGCAACCTTTCTGATCTATCTCTATAGATCTTAATCCCGAGGATATAACTTGCTTCACTGAGATCTTTCATGGCAAATTGTTTAGACAACCAAAAATTCACTTATTGTAGCATAGAGACATCGTTTCCTAGTAACAATATGTCATCTACATATAGTAAAAGAAATAAAATTGCACTCCCACTAACCTTTTTATACACATAGGGTTCATCCGGGTTTTATGAGAAACCAAACTCTTTGATTATGTCATCAAAGTGGATTTTCCAACTCCTAGATGCTTATTTCAATCCATAGATAGATTTCTAAAGCTTACATACCTTTTCACTATCATAGGAGATGAAGCCCTCTAGTTATGTCATATACACATCCTCAGCTAGATTTCCATTTAGGAAAGCTGTCTTCACGTCCATTTGCCATATCTCATAATCATAATGAGTGGCAATGGCTAGGAATATCCTAATGGATTTAAGCATTATTACTAGGCTGAAGGTCTCGTCGTAGTATATTCCTTGTCTTTGACGTAAAGCTTTGGCTACAATCCTTGATTTATAAGTAATCACATTACCATCCATGTCAGTTTTCTTTTTGAAAACCTATTTACACCCTATAGGTTTTATTCCTTCGGGTATCTCAACCAAAGTCAATACTTATTTTTTATACATGGAATCCATTTATGCTTTCATGGTGCTAAGCCATTTCTCAGACTCTGAACTCTTCAGAACCTCTTTATATGTAGCAAGCTCATTATCTTCTATGAGTAATACGTCATTCTATTCAATCGTGAGAAATCCATATCTCTCGGGAACAGAGCGTATCCTACGTGACCTACAAACTTTCTATGTTGAAGAAGGTTGAGCTATTACTTCATCTGTATGAGTTACAGTTTCAGCTTTAATTAGTTGATTCCCATCTGTTCAAGCATCTTGAACTTCTTTAAGTTCAATTTTGCTCCCACTGTCTTCTTTCAAAAGAAACTATTTCTCTAAAAAGACAGCATGCTTTGAAACAAACACTTTTTGTTCCTCATCATGGTAAAATTGATATCCCATTGTTTCTTTAGGATATTCTACAAATAAACACTTGTCAGACTTTGCATCAAACTTATCTGACTGTATTTGCTTCACATAAGCATAGCCCAAAACTTTCAAATAGGAAAGATAGGGTTTTTCCTTATTCCACATCTCATATGGAGTAACATCAACTGCCTTTGATGGAACTCTGTTTAGAAAACAAACAATTGTCTCGAGTGCATACCTCTGAAAGGATTTTGGTAAATTTGTAAAGCGCATCATTGACTGTTCCAAGTCCAACAAGGTTCGGTTTCTCCTTTCATCCATACCATTGTGTTGTGGTGTGTATGGTGGAGACCATTGAGAGAAAATCTCATTATCTCTAAGATAATCTAAAAATTATTGGTTTAAGTATTCACCACCTCGATCGGATCGTAGTTCATTGATACCTTTCCCAAGTTGGTTTTCTACTTCATTTCTGAATTGTCTAAACTTTTCAAATGCATCAAATTTGTATCTCATCAGATACAGATACCTATATCGAGAATAGTCATCGATAAAGGTAATGAAGTAAAGAAAACCACTTCTAGCATAGATGGACATCAGACCACATACATCTGAATGTATTAGGTTTAATACTCCAGTCGCTCGTTCACCCTTTCCCTTAAAAGGTAACTTAGTCATCTTGCATAATAACCAAGATTCACATATGTCATATGATTCATAATCAAATGACCCTAAACTAGAACTTTTGTGGGGCTTAGCTAAGCGTCTCTTATTTATATAGCCAAGGCGACAATGCCATAAGTAAATTGATTTTAAATTATCTCGTTTATGTCTTTTTGTGTCATTGACATCCATACTTGGATGTGACATATCTAATATGTAAATTCTATTACATAATGTACTAGTACCATAAAGCATTATATTCAAACTAATAGAACAACCATTGCTATTGAAATTTAAATGGAAATCAGCTTTATTTAAATAAGAAACAGACAATATGTTCTTTTTTAAAATAGGTACAAAATAACAACCATCCAGTTTAATTACAAGCCACTGGGGAGTGAAAAAAGTAAGTGCCTACAGGTAATGCAACAACTCTTGCTCCATTGCCCACACGCAAGTCTAGTTCTCCCTTCTTGAGCTATCTACTGTCCTTGAGGCCCAGCATATCATTACATATGTGTGAGCCATAACCATTATCTAATACCCATATATTATGATCAGAAATAGTATTAACCTAAATGAAAAACATACCTGAAGGAGCTAGGGCATATGATGCCTGCTTCTTCTTCAAGGACTCTAGATAGACTTTACAGTTTCACTTCTAGTGGCCAGTCTTGACACAATGGAAAGTTCCTTTTGGCACAATCTCTTTGGGTTTCTTTTTTTCTACACTTCCTTTTGGTTTTTTAGACCTTTTCTTCTTTAGGTTATTTTTTCTTGAACCAGAAGAAGAAGAGTCCACTACTAGCACTGGCTTGCTATCCTTTTTGATAGCTTGCTCTGCTGTCTTGAGTAGATTGATCAACTCAAGGATTGTGGTGGAGATTTGGTTCATCCAATAATTCGACACAAACTAGGAATAACTATCAAACAATCCAACTAGAATTAAGTCAATACTTAATTCATAGTCCATAACAAAACCTAAGGTAGCCAACCTCTCATTATAATGATTCATCTTTAGTGCATACTGCAATGCAAATGTCCCCAGAGTCATCTTAGTTATGAAGAGCAACCTTGAGGTCACCAACCTTTTAGACCAAGCTTGCTCATCAAAAAGCTCTTTAAGATGAAACACTATGGTATTAACATCCATAGACTCATACTTCTTCTGTAGCTCAAGTGACATAGAGGCTAGCATAATGCAGGTAGCCACGTCACTATCTTTGAGATGCTTATGATATACTTTTTGATCCTCATTAAAAGCATCAGCAGCAGGGGGATCAGGAAGTGGAACGTCTAAGATATAGCCTAGCTCCTCAGATCTGAGAACAATTCTCAAATTTCTCAGCTAATCAAGAAAATTGGGTCCAGTCAATTTATTATAATCTATAAGAGAGCATAAATTCACACTAGAAAACATCTTCAATCAACCTAAATATGAAGAGACAAAGATTGTTAGAATATAAACACATGCATGATCATAAAGACTTGCATGCAATGCATAAAACTCCCACTAGTTTCAAAGAATCCATAGCCCTCACTATGAATTTAAGAAAAATTATGACAAAGTGTCCAATTGGGTCGATATCCGACATTACTAAAAATGACCTTGGGTTTACCCAACAAGCCACCTTAGGTTAATTGGTAGATATAGGTCATATCAATTGCATCATAGCTGCAACTATCGTCTAATGCTATCAACTCGTGATGTATGCACATACATTGGGTTATCAACTCTTGATGTGCATACATCTAATGTACGCTACCCAATTGCACCTCTGTATATGTTTACTTGGAGTTTATAAATCAATGCTTCTAGTGAAAACTGACCCCATTAATCTAAAAATCTTATTTCCATGGTTCAAACATATCCGTATAAAGACGGCTTGGGTTTACCCAGCAACCCTTACTCTAAAAAAATTCTGGTTCTCCCCATATTAATGGAAGGCATTAGTTTGCATATTATGTATGAGGTATTTCATATTTTGGTCTCATCTAAGTCATAGGATTATAGTCACAATGACTATATGGTATAATTTAGGGCGTTTCATCAATTACATTGAATCTATATCCATAACCATCCATCATCCCGCCTAACCAACCCCAGCATGCATTCTTTAATGCAATCATCTCTCAAGGTTTTCTTGTATAGGTTATGATGTGTTATGCATATAAAGATTTGACGTTCGATTCAACTCTTGATCTGAATTGCTTTTTAATGTTGGAATTGACTAATTTCTCAATCCGTGTGTTTTCAATTCCAATTCAAAATACTAATATACCAAAATGTAGTACCCTATACTCTGATGTACCAATTAAACACTTTAATTGTATCATATCTAGTCATACTATACATAAAATACTCAAAGTAGATTAATACAATATTAATCTCTTAGATTTCCAAATAATTTGAGAACATCAAACCATCACCCTAAGTATCTCTAGGTAATCTCCACTTCATCAAGACTACTTCGGCACTTGTCATGTAACTTGTGACGGCTGAAACAATCAAGACAATTGAATTTACCAACGAGACGCTAATATAACATATTTGACATTTGAAAATTTTTGGGAACCTAATTTCAAGATAATCAGTTTGGCATGCATACAAAATCAAAGTAACATATTTTTGATCACATAAAAAATGATCTGAGGCATTGAAACTGAAAAACACACAATCATTACTTCAAACAAACCATGTCCAACAGTTTTCTCAAAACTATCTAGCTCTATCTTTTACTTGAAAAAATCATTGAAATAATTTCAATAAATGATGAGAAAATTAAAGAGGCTATAACATGTTCCTAAAATGTTCCATGAATTTTTTAAGGATTTATTTCCAAGAAAAACTCAACCAACCTGAGCAACCAAGCCAATCCAGAATTTGTGTTCCTCAACATAGACTTTCCCAACAGCACATAAGAAATTCTCAAATAATTATTAAATCACCTTGAAAACATTTTTCCATCTTGGTAGAAATTTTTAAAGATCTTTAAAAGAGTCTGTGAAAGAAAATCACAAAAACAATTTTTATATAATTTATTCTCGAATTTGCAATCATGCCTGTTTATGTAATGTGTTTAAACACAACAACCAGAACAGGAGGGAATTAATTAGCAAAAACATACCAAATCACATTGATAAATTTTTTCCTTACATATACATATTCAAAAACATCTCATGAGCAAATCTAGTTAAGAAAATTTTAGAAACATACTGATTTCAAATTTAACACAATCAGAATGCACAACTATCACAACCTATCGGTAGCATCACACATGTTATGGTTTCTCCTTTATACGGGGCATAAGTGGCTCTAATACCAATGTAGGAAAATCCTAGTGCATGAATTACATACACACAGTGTGGAAAAATAAAAAAATTGTTTCGGGACATTCCCGAATTGTAGGATCTATATGCCTATACAAGGAAATACTATTAAACCTAGCTGAATATTCCCAATTCACATACATGTTCCTAACACACATATATATAGGAATTCATGGCATTTACATAAATCAATCATTCATATAATAACCATGTACCTTTTGAGTAGTCTCCTTCATTTTTTGATCTTCTACTCGTTGGGTTGTTGCAAACCACAACGACCAAAACAGACAGTCTCCAGTGGTATCCACGCAGAGATCGGAGAAACTAATCGAATCAAACTCTTTGATCCGGAAATGGCTAGAACAAAGACAAGAGTGCTAGCTCTTTTCTTTATTCTATGGAGAGCAAGAAAGTTAAAGCAAAAATGGAAAGGAAGAAGATGAGAAAGATGAGAGAGTTCAGTCAAAACCGTGTAGATAGCTTCCTTAACAATCTTTCACAATTATCTTCCTTTTACTTGCTTCTGATTTTTTTCTTTAAGTATTTTTTTTCTCCTTTAAAGATAATAAATGCCTTACTTTAAAAAACCCTCCCTCATCTTCAACGTTAACACATCTTCTATATATAGATTAATTATATATATCTATATATAAATGGTGAGGTAGTCCAGTCACACTAGGATCGGTCCTACCAAGTCCTGGGGGTGAAAAAAGCATCGAAGACCTGTTTCAGCAATATCGATGTCGCGATCTCATTGGGACATATCCTGATCTCATTGGGACCCATTTGGTTCTATTACTCTCTATATAATAGATCTCTATCCAAAACCATTTTACGAATCCTTCGAGTCACTCTTATGTGAGTGACCCACTAGGTTCACGGTTATATTGGCCACTTAGATTAACACTTAATCCAAGCAAGTCAAAAACGATGTATAAAAATACATTATGACCCCAAATTGACCAAAAAGTAGGTGGTTTGATGAACAAACTTGTGCTCATCACGAACTATCTCATGAACCCTCCCTCTCATAGACAATTGCTGTGTAATTCGTCCTTTCACCATGCTATACCCCACTTGGTTATGAGTATGGGCAAAGTGTAAACTCATACTAAATTGACTACGTCAAATATAGCCCAAGTAATATTAGTTCTTGTCCTGGGACTCATTACTCTATATGTCTATAAAGACATTCTTCATGACATATGTACTCCGGCCAGAGGTTTCCAAGTAATGACCATGACAAGAGGCTATGAGTATCATCTTCTAATATCATAGTAGTGGTGAATCCTCTATTGACTACTCAATTACCTTTGAATACCTCAAGCTATACCCAATCACCACCCCATAAGTGACCTCTACAAGGCAACAAGGAATGGAGTGAATGCAAAGAATCAGTAAACAAGATATCCTTGAGTACCTCAAGTCTAAGGATACTTACACCATTGCTATGATGAGTCTAAGGATACTTACACCATTGCTATGATGAGATTATTACTGACCTTAGAATAGGAAATCTATGTGATGATATCATGGTAGGTCATCCAATGTACTTACTCCCTCTAGTAAGCATCTACATCTCAACTTTAAACATCTCACATTTATAGTTTTTGAGATCCACTGCTTGATCAAATCAAGGAGTTTGACATATGCTAGTCTGTCTAGATTACCGATATCCAGTCTCATTAATCCTATGACTAGGGATAATTTAGATACTAACATAATTGCACATGATAGGAATCTTAGTAGTATGATCGCATCAAAATTTCCTTCATGCTATGTCATATATCATGGACTTCATTAATTTGCTTATAGATCAATATTAATTCATAAAGAATTAACACCAAATTAATGAAATATGCTTTTCTTTATTATTGAAAATAAAGTATGTACATAACTTTGTAAAAAATGCATTAAAGGCGATTGCTTTTAGGGCACTACTTTAACATATTTACTTTGGGAGGTGGAGCCATAGTTTGGAGGAGTGTCAAGCAATCTTATGTTGCTGATTCGACTATAGAGGCTGAGTATGTTACAGCTTGTGAAGTAACAAAGAAAGCAGTCTGGCTCTGCATGTTCCTAAAGATTTGGAGGTAGTTCCTCAAGCGGGAAAGGCCATTACACTTTATTGTGATAATAGTGGGGTAGTGGCTAATTCTAAAGAACCTCAGAACCACAAAGCATCCAAACACATTAAGAGAAAGTATCATCTCATAAGAGAGATAATACAAAGTGGTGATGTGGATGTGGTAAAGATTCCCACAAATTAAAACCTTACTAATCCGTTCACGAAGGTGCTGTCACAGAAGAGCTTCGAGGGTCACTTAGAAGGTATGAGAATGAGGGATATGTCAAACTTGCTGTAGGGCAAGTGGGAGATTGTTAGGGTTATGTAAATATAGTGCCCTAGAAAGTAAGTGTATTTACATATAACTTAATTTTCTTCCTGTTACAATATTGTAATGAAAATATTTACTATTAATAAAACAAAAGAGTTTGGTTTTATTTTCCTGAGTATAATATAACTAGTCATAATGTACCAAGGTTCTTTCGTAAGTAATATACATATACATGGAGATGTATAGGAAACATATATATTATTAGAATCTAAATTAATTGATTCACAGTCAAATAATCAAGTTGGTCACTTGATTATAGTTTAGACTGTAATGTTGCGATTTATCTCTGTGTAAGTAAAGGAGTGTACTTCAAAGGAATGATGAGTTTCAAATCATGATAGTAGTTAAATATCAGTAATGGCACTATTAAATGAATTTGAAATTGCGTATGTTTTTCAAGAATAAAGTAGGCTACTATTTTAATCTCAAAACATACACCTTAGCATTCGTTTATTATGAACCACAATCTTGATGAGTGGTGAAATCATGTGTGTTTTGTTGTAATTCTTGATATGATCTGAATGGATTTATACAGGGTATCAATCCAATGTCTGCATGTTGGAATTATTAATTTGAAATATATGTCAGGGAACATTCACTCAAATAAAGAGTTTATAGTGATATCATCACTTCTAGATGTTTTACGAAGATTGATGATTAAACTAGCGCCAGTAGTTTGATGGACTAGCTACCCATCAAGTCTTAACACCAAGACTAAATCTTATGTGTTAATCACCATGTAAAGTAAAATGGGAGATCTAGAAGGAAAAACCAGCATAAGGGCAAAACGGTAATGTTACCCTTTATAGTGTGCATGGCTATAATATAGTTCGTAATAGAGTTTGTGATGGATATTGTATTAATAATTTTGAAACACGGTTTCTCATAATTTTAAGTAATTCAAGAGTTAAACCAAATGTTTTTGGTGGAATGAAATTTGGTTAATTAGTCGGAATTAATTCTAATGAAATTAAATTAATTATGGGCTTATTGGAGCTTGAATTATTTATCTAATTAGATTCCCCACTTGGATTTTAGGAAGGTTATTACGGAAAGTAAAAAAATAAATGGAGGTTATTAGAAACAAAATGAGAGTTTGGAGAGAATTGGACTAATTGGATTCGGGCCAATAAAACCGGAATAATTTAATTAAGAGTTAATTAAATTGGGTCTTAAGCCTATAATTAAATGTTGGGCTTACACTAATTAATTGTTGATTATAAGCCCAAAGAAACATTTAATATAAGGCTAGATTTTGATTTAATTAATTAGATTAATTGAATTAAAATTAAAATTGAAAAAAGGAGCGAAAATGAATTCTAAAAAATGTAGGATTCGGTAATGCTCTTCATTAAATGGTTTAATGGCTGTTTTCTAATGGCTTTTAAAAGATCCATTTTAAATGATAGAATTCTTAAGTAATGCTCATCATCATTAAATTGTTTAATGGCTTTTAAAAGGTAGAAAAACGTTAAAGAATGAATGTGTGGCTTTGTCTTTCTCCACTCTCATCCAATACATTCAGTAAAGATCATTTTCATTAAATGATTTAAATGGTTGATTAAAGAATGACGTGCAGTAGAGGAGAAAATGTGTAGCCCTCTTTGTATTCTTTGATTAAAAGAATGGAACGGTGCAGTTTTTTGCTATCTATTTTCACTCTCTCCCAAACGTCCAAGGTTTTGGACTTGTAAAGACATATATTTCATTTAGCTTTGATGAAAAAATGAATGTCGTGTGATTGACTCTCTCCATTCTCTCTTAACTAGTCAAACATAGCAAAAGAGAAGGTCTCTTTGTTTTTTGTTCTCTATACTAATCGGTCATAGAAAATGAGAAGGTCTCATATTTGTTTTTGAAACTAGCCGAATAAAGAAAAGATAATCTCCATTATTTTTCTTCTCGTTTCCCACAAAAGGATTTGGATAATCAAGTTGTCCAATTAAGGAGAATAAGTGGTAGATCGGATTGGTTGAGGACACAACATTGAGGAGTCGATGCTCTAGTGAGGAGTTGGTAATATTCTGATCTTGTTCGTATTTTATTTATGTATGGATTAAAAGCATGTTCATTTGGTGTTTATGCTTCCACTATATTGTGATTTCAGAAAAAGTTTTTGAAATCTACCGTTCAGCCAAACCAAGCATGTTTCTGTTTTTAATCCAACATATACTTCATTACCTTCATTGATGATTATTCACAATATGGGCATTTGTGTCTAATGAGATACAAATCTGAAGCCTTTGAAAAGTTCAAAGAATTCAGAAATGAAGTAGAGAAACAGCTGGGTAGAACCATTAAAACACTTTGATCAGATCGAGTTGGTAAATAATTAAGCCAAGATTTTCAAAGCATGTTGTTTTTTTAGAGAAAGAGTTTCTTCTAAAAGAAGACAGTAGGAGCAAAATTGAACTTATGGAAGTTCAATATGCTTAAACAGATGGAGATCAACTGCCTAAACCTGAGACTATTGTTCGTAATGATATAAACAATAGTTTAATCTTCAGATACACAAAAGTTCGTAGGTCAAGTAGGATACGTCATGTTCCAGAGAAATATGGTTTTCTCATAAGTGAACATAATCATATATTGCTCATAGAAAACGATGATCCCACTACCTATGAAAAAGTTTTAAAGAGTTTAAAATATGAAAAATGGCTTCAAACCATGAAATCTGAAATGGATTCCATGTATGAAAACCAAGTATGGATTTTGGTTGACCCACCCAAAGGGATAAAACCTATAGTGTGCAAATGGTTTTAAGAAGAAAACTGATATGGAGGGTAACATAGTTACTTATAAAGCTAGGCTTGTAGCTAAATGTTATCATCAAAGAAAAGGAGTTAACTATGACGAAACATTTAAACTGGTAGCCATGCTTAAATCCATTAGGATACTCCTGGCCATTTCTACTCATTATGATTATGAGATATGGAAAACAGATGTGAAAACAACTTTCATTAATGGAAACCTAACCGAGGATGTGTACATGATATAAGCTAATGGTTTCATATCCAATGATGGTGAAAAGGTATGTAAGCTTCAATAATCCATTTATGGATTGAAGCAAGCATTTAGGAGTTGGAATAACTGATTTGATGAGATAATCAAAAGGTTTGGTTTCTCACAAAATCTGGATGAACTTTATATATATAGGAAGGTTACGGGAGTGTGATCTTATTCCTTGTGTTGAATATAAATGACACAGTACTAATAGGAAATGATGTCTCAGCTTTACAATCAATCAAGATTTGGTTGTCCAAGACTTTCTCCATGAAAAACCTTGGGGAAGTAACTTATATTTTTGGTATAAGAATCTATAGAGATAGATTTAAGAAGTTACTTGGTCTTTCTCAGTCTACATACATAGACAAGATGCTAAAGAGGTTTAGCATGGAGCAGTCTAATAGAGGTCATCTTCCTATGACTTATAGGATTACACTCTCAAAATCTGTTGGAGTTATGCAAATATAGCGCCCTAGAAAGCAAGTGTATTTACATGTAACTTTATCTTCTTCAGTTACTGTTTTTTAATGAAAATATTTATTATGAATAAAACAAAAGAGTTTGGCTTTATTTGTGTGAGCGTTATATATCTAGTCAAAAGGTACCAAGATTCTTTTGTAATTAATATACATATACATAGAGATGTATGGGAAACATGTATATTATTAGA
>JAOQMS010000001.1:14094319-14136752 GCA_027563885.1 Erythroxylum longipes | reverse complement strand
CTTAAATTTTTGTTCTTGAATGATTCGTTTTAATGTCTATGCTTATTCTACGATCCCACACGTATTTTTTTCCCGGGTCCAACACTTATTGAAATTCCTTATGATCTACCTCTAATTCTGTTCGGAGGTAAGTGAAATGTGTTGTTTTTGAGGTTTGAATTGGTGGGGAATTCCTCCCTTGTGGGATGCGTGTCCAGATGTCATGTAGGACGTCGGGCATGTGACTCGCCAGGGTGGGGTTCCAACAGCTTATGTGTTTATGATTTGTTTGAAAAGATGAGAAATATATGACTTATGTTGTTTATGAATTGTTTGACAAGTTTGAGAATTTGAGAAATACATGTTTTATGGTTTCAATGCAATTTACTATGGCAATGAATATTTTCAATGGTTTTGCTTGTTTCTCAGATAAAACTTTTTACCCACGAGCTTTTAAACTCACCCCCTATTCCTTCCCATCTCCAGAAGAAGAGTAAGAGATCAAGTGATAGAGAGTCAAGGCATCACTCCAAGTCTGCATATTTTTTGTATTTAAATTAGTTTACGAAAACAAAAGGCTTTAGTAGCATTTCAAGTAACACTCGTTCATGTTTATTTTGTATTTTTGGATTATGAGACCAATGATGTATTTGGGTCTTGAAATACCTATTAAAGCTTTGTAAAACTCTTTTCTTTTCATGTTTATGAAATATAATTATGTTTTGCTCATGACTTTACAAGTTTTCGTATTGCATTTTCAAGTATTCATAGGGGTAAAATCTGTGTTCTGACTTCAGGGGAAAAACTATATTAATCTAGGCTGTTTTGGACAAGGTTGTCTTCTTGGAAGTTGTAGTTTATCCTCTTAGCTTTCCAATGATATAAAGTGTGTAATTTTGGGAGATCGGACTTGAAAGATAGGATTTTTTACAAGTTAGTAATGTTGCACAGGGTGCATGCTAGACACTTTATAGCCTTTTCTTTACTTGAGTTAATAGAAAATGAGCAATATGGTGTTTTGAAATGGGAAGAATTAATGTGATAAGTTAGAGATGAAATGAAGGGGATAAAGGGAGATTGAACATGTGTAGAAATTATGATGAATGTGCATAAGTTTGAATGTTATATTTTTGGATTGATGACCAAACATAGATTATGATTTGGATGTAAATGATATTGAGCTGAAATGAAAGTGATAATGAAGGAAAATGATGAGGAAAATAAGTTAGAAATGATAGATATGCATAAGAGGGGTCATAGGTAACTTGTAGGAGTTAGAAATCTAGAAATTGACCCATAAATGTCAGATGGGCAGACTTGATGTTCGCTAGGTGGACCTTCTCGGGAATTCCAGCGTTCCAGCTTAGTTCATGTTTGTTTGGAGGGACATATGCCCGCTAAGCAGACATTCTTAGGGCAGTTATATAAATGTCCAATTTTGACCCTCTATACGGCAAAATCTTTCTTTGATATCTTCACAGAAGTTGTAGAACTCGAAGTCCTCTTCAAAACCATAACCTTGATCTGACATCTATAGTGAAAGTTATGCTTTTTTCCCCAAATCATGTACATTATAAGTTGTGGGCTTATCAATGCTTTCTTATGATTCATTTAGGCTTGAATGGAGATTGAAATGTACTTGGTTTAATGTGGAAATAAGAGACAAAATAAGTGATATGTTTAGGGTGATGATTGAGGATATAAACATAAGAATGGATTGTCGTATATCAAGTGTTCAAATATGGAATTTTAGGATGTTATGAGAATGAAGATGAACTTTTGATGGCTAACGAGATTCCATTATAAGAATCCTACAGAGTTTTGAACACGATTTATGACTCACGAGTTAGACTCCAGAAATGGGGTCTAACATCTCCACTCCCTGGCGATGGTCTTGCTCTAGCAGTTCTCTCCGTCAGTGCTCCACTGCTCCTCTACCACGCAATGTCGCTTGTCGCCACCGAGTCACCGACCCATCAGCCGTCGTCCATGACCAACCACCACCGAGTCGACTTTGCTCTCCCTCTCTAGTCTCTGATGCAAGCACCATCGAATCTACTGTTGGATCTGGGAATAATATCCAAATCTCGATTATCGACTCATCACCGATTGTGATTTCTGTTGGTTTGGCTGCTTGGGTGTGTTTTTTTTTCAGTTTTTGTTAGAATGATTATGGTTAATTGTTTGTGTTGTGAATTGTGATTGTTTATGGTTAATGGAATGAAATTATGAAGGATTGGTGATTGTTTCTGGTTAATTGTTTGTCGTTGGTTAGAGAATTAGAGTTGGATTGGATTTGAAGTTGGTAATGTTTTGGTTGGCTTTTGGTTTTGGTAATGAAAAAATGAAACCCGTATGTTTATTGTTGGTTTGGAAGAATTGAATGCTAATGAAAATATGAAATGAAAGCCATATTTGTTGGTTTGGTTCATGAAAGCCATATATTGCTATATAGTAAATTGTAATGGTTTGGTTGGTTTAGTTCATTTGTTGTTTGAACTTTGAAACAAACAAATTTTGTTAACTAAATTTGAAAATAAAAACAGAATTAAAAATAAAAATAAAAAATTGAGAAGATTCATGCTTTGCTAAATTTTGGTTATAAGTTTTAGTAGTGCTTTTTTAGAAATGAACCTACTGCTTATAATTCACATTTGGTTGTTCCTATATTTGACCAAGTTTATATAAACGCAAGCATGTAGCTGTAAGTGCAATCACATTACCATTACCTAAAGAAAAGAAAATTTGTCTAAACATACACAAAAAAAACTAAATTGAAAGAGCTCAAATGACATCATATTCATATAGAAAGACAACAATTAGAATGGACTACTTTAAATATATCTAAAGTTTGAGTTATTAAATTTTAGATTAAATTAATTTTTATTATTTGTTTAAGAAGTCATAATTAATTGCAATGTTTAAGGGGTATACTAGTTTCAAAATTTCAATTTAGTTCTAATAATCTTATCCAAATTTACAGTGGAATATTTTATTATCCCTAATCTTCTTGATTCATCTTGATTATTGTAAGAGGAAAATTAGTAAAAAAAACTACGTGGTAATGGTTTGGGAGGTTCTTTACATATCATTGCCTTATGAAGGACTTAACACTGCTAATTTGGTTGATAAAACTACTAAAGGATTAATTTCTTACAAAACTAACATTTTCATATTTTTGTTACAGATAAATAGAAGGAAGTTCAACTGCTCTTGATCAAACTACTTCAGGAAGATATAATGATCTAGCTTGGGCTCATGCTGCATTAGTCCCATGTATGAAGAATCATACAATTTATATGTTTTGTAACAAGCATTTGAAAGGTGGAGGAATCACCCAATTGAAGAAGTATTTAACTAGGGTTTAAGGAGATGTAGAACCCTGTAAAAAGGTAAGTCATAATGTGAATTGGCAAATGAAAACATTGCTTGATGACTATCAACATGAGAGAGATAGAAGGGAAATGTTGAATTTTGAAATTGGTAGTGGAAGTTCATTTTCTAGTTTCTGTGGTGATTATGGAAATGTTGAAGGTGGTAGGGTAGTAGTAGTGGTAGTGGTAGTGGTAGTGGTGGTAGTGGTAGTGGTAGTGGTCCATCTCAGGCTCAAGAAGAAGTATCTGAACCTGATGTGAGGAAGAGAAGAAGGCAGGTGACTAGTTTCTTTATACCACGAACAACTGTTGGAGCTCAACCTTCAATAAATAGTGCAATGCAATCAAGAGATGCGACTCACAATGTTGATATGGAAGTAGCTAGATGGTGGTATGATACAGGTTCATCATACAATGCTCCTCAATCTTATTATTATCAACCTATGATGGATGCAATAACCTCTTATGGTCCGGGATACAAAGGTCCTTCGATTGATGACTTAAGAGGTAAACTTTTGAATTGTTCTATTTTTGAAATTAGAAGTTATTTGGAAGAAAGAAGAGTGAATTGGGGTACTTATGGATGTTCAATCATGTGTGATGGTTGGACAAATAGGAGAAAAGAGCCTATTATTAATTTTTGGTTTATTCTACAAATGGCTCTATGTTTTTGAAATCTATTGATGCATCTAGCCTTATTAGAAATACTAAGACTTTGTTTAAGATATTTGATGAAGTTGTGAATGAAGTAGGGCCAGAAAACATTGTTCAGTTTATTACTGACAATGATTCTGCTTATAAAGCGGCAGGAAAAAGGTTGCAGAATAAGTATAATTCTTTTTTTTGGACTCCTTGTGTTGCATATTGCATTGACCTAATGCTGGAGAATATAAGAGATGCTAGGTATTTTGCTGTTATTAATGAGACTATGTAGAAAGCTAAAAAGGTGACAAAGTTCATTTATAATCGTGCATGGGTGTTGAATTTGATGAGAAAGGAATTACCAATGGTAGGAATTTGTGTCCTCGTACTGTAACAAGATTTGCAACAAATTTCTTATCACTTCAGTCTTTTGTTTCACTGAAGAAAGAATTAAGACAAATGTTTACAAGTGATAAGTAGATTGCATCTCAGCATGCTAGGTCTAATGCTGGAGTGGAGGTTTGTAATATTATATTAGAAGATAGAGAATTTTGGTCTCAATGTCAATTTGTTATTTGAGTTTGTGAGCCCTTGGTGAGGGTGCTTCGCTTAACTGATAGTGAAAAAAAGCCAACAAGGGGTTATATTTTTGATGCCATGGAGAGAGCGACGGAAGCAATTAAGGCCAATCTAAAACATAGACCTTCTTTGTATATATCTTTCAATCATTAATGACTTCTTCTTCGTTGTTTGCAGTTGGGGCATTTTTGAATCCTAGTATTTATTTTAGACTGGATCTTAGTAAGCAAGCTGAATTTAATAGAGGAATGATTTTAACTATTATAACAATAGTTAACATTGACACGATGAAAGATCTCTTAAGCTCATAAATGGAGCTTTATAAGTTGTCTTATGGGGATTTTGGAATGCTAATTGCTATTCGACAAAGAGAAAAACTTTCTCCAGGTATTAGTTATTTCCTTTTTCTTATTAAACTTTATTTTGTTTAAAATGCTACTTTTGTTATCTTATAACTTACAGTTTCCTGGTGGGATCAATTCTGAAATGATGTTCTAGAATTGAAAAGATTTGCAATTCGGATTTTAAGTCAATGTGTAAGTGCAATAGGCTGTGAACAAAACTAAAGCGCATTTGAATTTATCCACTCCAAAAAAAGGAATATATTGGAGCATAAGAGGTTGAATGACTTAGTTTTTGCTCGATACAATTTACAGCTTCGGGAAAGGTATTTTATTATCATTATTCATTTCAATATAATTTCTTACAATTTTCTAATAATTAAATTATATATCTTTTTGTGATTGTTGGAAATGTGAATTGTTAGAAATTGTTTTATGAATGTTTTGTGATTGTTGAAAATGTGAATTGTTGGAATTGAAAATTGTTTTAAGAATATTTTGTGATTTTTGGAAATGAAAATTATTGGGGACTGTTGAAATTGGAAATTATTTTATGCATGTTTTGCGATTGTTGGAAATGTGAATTGTTGGGAATTGTTGGAATTGGAAATTGTTTTATGAATGGAAATTGTTTTATGAATGTTTTGTGATTATTGGAAATGTGAATTGTTGGGAATTTTTGGAATTGGAAATTGTTTTATGCATGTTTGGAAATTGTTGGAATTGGAAATTGTTTTATGAATGTTTTGTGATTGTTGGAAATGAGAATTGTTGGAATTGAAAATTGTTTTATTAATGTTTTGTGATTGTTGGAAATGTAAATTGTTGGGAATTTTTAAAATTGGAAATTGTTTTATGCATGTTTTGTGACTGTTTGAAATGTGAATTTTGGGAATTGTTGGAATTAGAAATTGTTTTATGCATGTTTTATGATTATTGGAAATTTGAATTTTGGGAATTGTTGGGAAAGATATGTTATTATCATTATTAGTTTCGATATAATTTGTTATAATTTTCTAATAATTAAAATTTATTGTTTACTAGGAGTCTTAATAGTACAAGTAGTTCAACTGATCCAATTTCCATTGATAACATCGATCTTTTGGCAGATTGGGTTTCTGAATAATCGAATTTGATAGATTTCAATGACTTGGAAGATAATATTAGATGGGAAAGTATTGACATGTCATTTGGTGCATTAAATTTGAATGATAATGATGATGAAGCTCCTCTCAATGATGAGGATTTTATACCAAATGATAACTGGGGTCAGTAAAGTTATAGCAAGTATCCTTTCGTTGGCGATTGAATTTCGTTTCAGGTTATTTTTTTCTCTTCTTTTAATTTTACTTATATTTAATGTTTATCAGTTTATGTTAAATTCTACATATGTGATGTAATTATAAATGTTTTTGTTTCAGGTTTAACTTCAACTTCATTGTTTTCTCGTCATGATGAAATTGTAATAGTTAA
This sequence comes from Erythroxylum longipes, assembly GCA_027563885.1. Classification (NCBI taxonomy): domain Eukaryota; kingdom Viridiplantae; phylum Streptophyta; class Magnoliopsida; order Malpighiales; family Erythroxylaceae; genus Erythroxylum; species Erythroxylum longipes. Next base: position 14,130,364 of record JAOQMS010000001.1, on the reverse strand, counting down.
GGATATTTATTAATCTTTTTATTGGATGTTTTGATGTAATTATTATTTATTAAAATGATGAAATTTTATTCTTGTAATATTTTAAATACTTTGTATTATTCTTATTTTTATATTTGTATTATAATGATTGTCTTTTTTTCATATTAATTGTGATTATTATTTATATGTGAAATATTTAAAAATTATTTTTATTTCATATTAAATTATTAATTGTGATTATTATTTATTATTATGATTTTTAGAAACAGGTTTGATGTAAACTTATAAAGTATACAGTATATAAGTATATAATATATCAATGAACTATTTTGGAAAATTTATAAAATTTTATGAACTATTTCATAAATTTAAAAAATTACCGGAAACGGTACTCGATATTGACCGGTACTGGTACAGTACTTATACTAGAACCCAATCCGGTACTAAATCTAGCACAGTATTCACAACTTTACTAGGAACTCTTTTTGGCTTGGCATGATCACATGCTAACACTTCCAATTATGAAAAATGGGTAAAATGATATGGATTTTCTTTCAAGTAATTTTTAAAAATAATTTATTTTAAAAATTCTTTTTTATAAAAATCGCCTCTTGTATTTCTATTAAAAAGTAAGTAAAAATTACTTGGCATAAATATCACATGTAAAATAATTAAATGTTATTAATGTAATGATCTAATTTAATTCTTAATTTTTTTTAAAATATTATAATTATTAATTTAAATAAAATTTAATTACTTTTAATTATATCTTGTATCTGTGGACCATTTCCCTCAACATATTAAATTACAGAATTGAAAAAAAAATCTTGAAAATGATGCTCTCCCCTCAAAAAGAAATATCATCCCAAAAAAAAGTCAACTAATTAAAATACTAAGAAGTTTTCAATTCATATATTTTGGCAGCTAGAATTAAAGAGCTCCTTTTGTGAAATGTCAACCTAAGCAACGGTTGGATACCCCTAGCTAAAACCTAAATCAAAAGCTATAAATGAATTTGGCTCGTGTGAAGATTCGATTCAACAAATATACGAATAATAAATTAAAAAACCGATTCAAAATTTGGTTAATAGTTTTGTTTGTATATAATATAATTTAAATAAAAACGTTAAGATTAAGAATAAAAAGACCCAAACTCAGAGTGGGACGCATTTCCTTAATCTAAGAAACAGACCAGTTGCTCCTATGTCTGTCTACAAAGTACAAACCCAACTACAGAAACCCAACCCTCCCCATCCATTCACTAGTAAAATTCCTACTCTTTCTGGCATTTTCACCAACAATAAAGGAACGTTTCTTTCTTTTTTCACAGAAATGGCGAGACCACAACAGCGGTTTCGAGGTGTCCGGCAAAGGCATTGGGGTTCTTGGGTATCCGAAATTCGTCACCCTCTATTGTAAGATTAAAATTTTCCGTTGAAAGCAACGTATGTTTCGACATTCTATTTCCGACACGAAAACTTTTTTTTTCCCTTATTTTTGGGTTTCTGCAGGAAAACTAGAATTTGGCTAGGCACATTTGAGACTGCCGAGGACGCTGCACGGGCCTATGATGAAGCTGCGAGGCTCATGTGTGGACCAAGGGCAAGAACAAATTTCCCCTATAACCCAAATGAATCACAATCATCGTCATCGAAAGTTCTGTCCGCCGCTTTGACAGCTAAATTGCATAGATGCTATATGGCCTCCCTACAGATAACGAAACAACGAACATCAACCCAAGAGCAGCACAAAAAGACACCATTTTTACTTGTCAACGTTACACCAAATGGCATTGCCACCAACAATGAAGAATTGGTTACTCATTTGCCGGAGAGAACGCCAGTGCAAAACCCAGAGACAGAGGCAAACTGGGATATCAAGAACACTACCCAGCACTTTAAGCCGCTTGAAGAGCATCACATAGAGCAAATGATTGAAGAGTTGCTTCATTACGGATCAATTGAGCTATGTTCTGCTGTTTCTTCTCAACAACTGTGATTTACAGCCCTAAACGTCACCATCTATAGCATTGTCATTAGCCAATGGCAGTCATTTGCTAATTTAACCGCCTCCGTAGCCTCTTAAGTCACTTTAGTACTTGGACTCCTATCCCCTAGGCGAGTCATATCAGGATGCTTAGTGTACAGTTAAATATGTCAGAATTTATCATGTTCTATATGAATTGTGTCTTAGTTCCAGTGGAAGATATATTGCATTAGTTCTGCTGCTTCCTGAAGAAAATTTGGGCTCAATAGCCATCCATGTCAAATGGGAAAGTGATTAAGCGTTATGATGCAAAATGGTCCAACATGATTCCACTTCCAGCATTTAATTGTCATATGAACAGTACATGAACAAGGAAGAGCTGTTTTGAGCTTGACAACGACCTCCCTATTTTGGAGTAATGAAACCAGTGGTTCTTGCTCTTGCTGCTTTTTCAGAACGCAATTTCCAGAATCAATGATGCTTAAACTGGTCCGGCTCACTGTCACATAGTAAACAAAATTGTTTCCTCTAAGATCTCCCAAACGTTCACCTTCTCTGTTTACGAAGAAGGAGGCTCAAGAACAGGATCCTAGGAAGTTTCAATTGGTGAAAATGTAATCGTTGTTGAATTTATACTACCTTTATTAATGATCACCGGATAGAATTGATAAAATGAATATTAGAGTGCTGAAAGAATCTTCCTTGAAATGATAAACTACGAAAGCAACTAAGTTTCAGCAAAAACTGGAAAACGCCTTGCAATTGCACAGAACTTCTGTCAAAAGTTGTAAGAAAAAGAACAGGAAGAATTTGGTAGCCACTGTTTTCACATGTGAAATCTGGAACAATTAAATGCTCTACCCAGAGCCTGCGAGAATTGCAGCAGATATCGTATTCCTCAGTGAGTGGAAATGTCGATTATTTCCTTTTGCTGACAGGAAGGTAACTGACTAAATTTAAAAGGACTTGGGAAATATAAGTTGGCGTTCCCTTGTGAAATGTTGGGTTCGACAGGATTTTGGACTTATGCAAACAGAGACCGGCTTTTTTTGCATAATTCCAAAATGTAAATTAAAATGATGCCAAACAGGGGAAAAAAAAAGGGACCGATTGTGACAGAAATTAAAATGTAAATTTTTTTTCTTTGCCTTCATTTTCATTAAATGGTAGCACCCTATTTATAGGCTCTTTGTACGAGCAAGCAGTTACAGAGAATCTTGGAATGACGGTAATAATTTCTAAAAGTCTATGCATTTCATTTACCGTCTTGCAAAGAAAAAAAGAAAAAAATCTACAGCAAACTTAACCATCTAAAATAAATACAGAGAAAAAAAGAGGAAAACGAAGTAGAACTATGAGTTCAACTCAGTCAAATTGTGGCCTACGAGAAAATGTTGAGCAAGCCCAAGATTAGCCTTCACCTAGGTCTCATCATCATCTTGTCCCTGTTTCGACATGACTCCATAAGTTGGACTATACCCATTGTATACACCCAGCTTGAGTATCAAGATCTAAAATGGCGATTGAGGGAGAGCTTTTGTGAATGCGTTGGTAAGGTGAATGTTGGAAACATCTGGAAGGAGGTGGTCAATGCTTAATTGAACTTTTTCATAGAAAATATGACAGTCAATTTTGATGTATTTTGTTTGTTCACGAAAATGAGGGGTTTTTTGCGATATGAATGGCAAATTTGTTGTCAGAGTAAAGATATGTTGCATGAGGATGTTCAATTCCAAGATCTCAGAGAAGATACGAGAGTCATTGTAACTTGCATGTGGTGGTGGCAAGAGCTCAATATTCAACTTCAGATGAACTCTTGGAAATGATTAGCTGCTTCTTAGATTCCTAAGAGGCCAAGGAAGTGCCTAAGAAAACATATAATTTGTGATAGATTTGGGAGTGTTAGGGCAAATGGCTCAATCTGAATTAGAAAAAGCCTAGAGCTGAAGAGGTGAGTTATTATAAAACAAAACACCTTGGCCTGGAAAACCTTTGAGATAACAAAGAATTCGGTGTGCTACATGCATGTGTGATTTCATTAGTTTGTTAAAGAATTAATAGAGTTGTTGTACTACAAAGCATATGTTAGGTCTAGTTATTGTCAGGTAAATGAGTTTGTCAATTAAGCACCGATAAGATGTAGTGCCAGAAATAGGTTCTCCTTTAGTACTTAATCTTGTATTTGAAGCCATTGTGGTTGAGACTAGTTTAGAGTGCAAGAACTCTATTTTTAGAAGCAAGTCTAATATGTACTTGCGCTGAGAGAGATTGACAAAGGAGGACAAGCGTTCCAATTCAAGACCTAAGAAATACTGAGCTAGTCTGAGGTCTTTGATTTTGAAGGTATTATCCAGATATTACTTATTAGACTCAATGAGTTCAAGGTTGTTACCTGCCAGTAGTACACCATCAACATATACCAATGGGATGATGAAGTCGCCATATTGCATCTTTGTGAAGATTAAGTGATCTGAATTTGATTGCAAGAACCTACTGGAAATCAAAGCTGGAGTGAGTTTAAAATGCCACTACTTGCTTGCTTGGTTCAAGCCATAAAGAATTTTCTTAAGGAGATAAACTACATCTAGATGTGGCAATTCTAAGCCAATAAGAGGGTTTATGTACACCTCTTCATGTAGATCTCCATGTAGGAAGGCATTATTGATGTTTAACCAGTGTAAGTGCCAGTTCTGTGAAGTTGTATGCACTAGTAAGACTCTGATGGTGGTTGTTTTTACCACGGGGAAAGTGCTTTTATGTAGTCCAATCCCTCTTATTGAGTATACCCTTTGGTAACAACCTTACTTTTACATCTCTGAATACTTCCATCCATATTAAATTTGTAGTTATGCATCCATTTGCAGCCAATGGCTTACTTTCTTGGAGGTAAAAATATGAGTTTCCATATTTCATTATCTTCTAGAAGTTTCAATTATGCTTGCATAATGTCCTTCCATTTCTTTGTGTTGAATTGCTTTCTTAGAAGTTATAGGCTCTTTAAGAGATGCGAGAGTAGTTGATAAGGCATGATGTTATAGACATAGTGGTTGCAGGAGATTACAAATAATAAGGTCTGAGGAAAAATGTATGGAAGTGTAGGACAATCATAATCCTTAATTGAGGTAAGATGGTGGTTAGACTATCTTGTAAAGCGGTGGAGGGGTGGAGAATTTGGTAGTGGTGAAGGTGAATGTATTTATGAGGATGACGGTGATGAAGGTGGAGAGAGATGGAGTGTAGATAGTAACTGTATAAAGGGTGAGAGTAGTGGAAAGGACTCATCAAATGGTAAAGCTAAGTGAGCAAGTGGAATAGGAGAAGAAATAGTCAAATTTGTTGATAAGGTAAGGAGGCAAACTTATCCTTATACAAGATCACATATTTGTACATGATAAAGTGCTTAGAATTGAGGTTAAACACCCTATAACCTTTAGTACCTATAGAAAAACCAAGAAGCATATATTTCCTTATTAATGGAAGGAAAACAAAGGTAACTGGTACTCTTAAGGAGGTTAGATCAAGATCAGTGCCAAAAATGATAGAATAAGGAGATTTGTAGGAAAATAGAGGAGAAGGAATATGGTTTATTAGGCATACTACATAGAGAACACAGTCTGCCCAAAATTTGATAGGCAAGTTAGCTTGAATTTTTAATGCTTTTGCTATATTTAGAATGTTTTGATGTTTTCTTTCAGCTCATCCATTTTGCTTTGATGTTTCTACACATATAGTTTCATGAAAAATCCCCTTCTCTTTGTAAAATTCAGTCATGAATAATTCCACTCCACTATCATTACGAATGCACTTAACTTTTTAATCAGATTGTCTTTCAACATAAGTATAAAACCTTTAATTAGTTCTTTGGTCTCAAATTTTTGTTTCATCATATATGTCCAAGTAATTCTACTACGGTCATTCGTAATATTCAAAAAGAATTTATATCCAAAAATTTAGGGTGTATGATAGGGACCTTATATATTAACAAAATAAGATCAAACATGACATTGCAATTGATTCACTAGAATAAAAGTGTAACTTCCTTTGTTTAGCAAAATGACAAATATCAAATTATTTTGTGAATTGAAATTTTAATAGAGGGAAACCGTCCTAGATAGGATTTGTAGTCTTTGATTAAGAGGTGTCATAGTCTTATATGCTATAGGTTGTCTTAATGTGAAGAAACACTACAAAGTAAAGGCCTGGGATCTTAAGTTGGTAGAGAGAGATAGTATAAGCTATTGAATTTTTCAGCAAAACCAATCATCTTCAATGACTTGGTATCCTAAATCTGACATAATTCATGGGTAAAGGTTAGTTGACAATGTTAGGAGCTAGTGAGTTTGCTAATTGAAATCAAATTAGAATAAAAAAAATAAGCATGAACGGCTATCAGTGAGAGTAAATGAAGAAATGTTGACAATTCCAACTTGTGTAGCTAAAAAATATTATCCATTTGGTAGTGTACAATTAAAGCATCTAATGTTTATAGGTTGTAAAATAATTCAAAAAATAGTTGATATGATCTGTGGCCCCAAAATCAAATATCCATATGGATGACCATAAAACAGAAGATGACACAGGTTTGAATGTATCTCTTTGACTAATAGAAATTCTATTGATTTAGGAATTGATAACTGGTTTGCCTTTTGAATCTCCTTCTTTGTATAGATCTGCATTAACTAGACATAATATTTTGTAGTGAGGTTGTACCTTAAAGTATTTTGGGATGGTTCCTTAGCAAGTGACTGAGCATTCACTTTAAAAGGGGAATTGTCCAAGTCAGTGTCCACCCTATTAATTGGTTTGAATATGTTTTGAGTGGTGTCTTTGGTGATGTAAGTATTTTAGAACTACATGAGAGGTTAGGAGGGAATCCATGCTTATAATAACATTTTGCCTCTATGTGACCATTGTTTCCACAAAAAGTTCATACATGTTTATTGTTTTATTGGTAGCTTTTTTTGGGGTTTGGTTTGGCGTAAAATTAAGGTTCAATGGTAGGTGAGGAAAGTGAATGTTGTATAGTATTTAGTTGCCTCTCATGTTGAGCAACTATAGAAAAAGCCCTTTTAATGTTAGGTAGCTCACCTATAAGCATAATATGTGACTTTATAGTGCAATAGGATTCATTTAAACTCTTGAGAAATCTGATGACACAGTCGCCATCCTGACAAGATTGGATAATAGACAAAAGATCACATAAACATTTTGGTTCACATTTGCACCTAAGCATAGATCTAAGGTTGAATAGTTCATCCCATAACATTTTTAGGTAGTTTTAGTAATCTGAGACCAGAAGTGTACCTTAATGAAAGATTTATATTTCTTTTTGTAGGTCAAAGATCCAAAATGAATTAGCCTAAGAGTATTAACCCTCTAAGTCCTTCCACACATCAACAGTAGAGTCAAGCCATATCACACTTTATGTAATATAAGTAACCATGATAGAACCATTATATTACACCTTTCCAAGTACACAAATAAAGGGTCATCTCTTGGAGACATTATGATGGTTCCATCAATAAACTTAAGCTCTTTTTTTTACAACAATCCCATATAAATGTACTAATTCAAAGAAAAAAAACTAGAACGAGTAAGGAATTTTCGTTAGGATGAAGGTAGTATGGGCTAACTGGGTGGTCTTTTGGTTTGAGATTGTTTTTGGTTATTGTTTTGAATATGTGGTTGATTTTGATAAGCTTGGTTAGTAGTAATAATAGTGTAAAAGGGTCTTGACATGGTGAAGAAAAAGAAGGACATAAAGACAAACTATAAGAGTTGAAAGGGATACATCAACACATACTAAAGGTAACTGAGAACATAAAAAAATGAAGCCACTATAGAAAGGTATAGATTTGACAATGCTCTGATATTGTGATAAAAATTACAATGTAAATATTATTTTTGGCTACATTTTCATTGAATAGTGACACCCTATTTATAAGCTCTTTGTACAAGGCTATAACAAATAGTTACAACCATATCTAGGAATCTTGAAATGGCTTCAACAATTTCTAGAAGCATATACATTGCATTTATAGCCTTGAAAAGAATGAAAGAAAAATATCTATAACAAACTTAACCAACTGAAATGAAAAATAAACCAAAAAACAAGAGGAAAAAATAGAACTATGGGCTTAATTCAGTTAAATTGTGGCATAATAGGAAATGTTGAGCAAGCTTAAGATTGGCCTTCAGATAGGTATTATCATCATCTTGTCCCTGCTTCAACATGCCCTCACAAGCTGGACTATACATATTGTGTACATCCAACCTAAGTAATAAGGTCTGAAATGTCAATCGAGGGAGAACTTTTATGAATACCTTAATAACCTAAGCATTGGAATCAGCTGGAAGTAGGTAGACAACACCTTATTGAACTTTTCATGGACAATATGACAGTCAATTTTATTGTGCTGCATTCATTCATGAAAAATGGAGGTTTTTACAATATGAATGGTTGTTTTTATTTTAATAGTGAAGATAAACTGCTTGAGGATGCTCAATTATGAGATCTCGGAGAAGATACAAGATCCATTATAGCTCATATATGGTGGTGGCAAAAGCTTGATATTCCGATTTAGAAGAACTTTTAGAGATGATTGGGTACTTCTTAGATTTCCAAGAGACTAATGAAGTGCCTAAGAAAATATAATAATTAGTGATATATTTGCGAGTGTTAGAGCAAGTAGCCCAATTTATCAAAAAAATGCCCGAAACTAAAGAGGTAAGTTATCACAAAGCAATACACCTAAAACTAAAGAACCTTTAAAATAGTAGAGAATTCATTATGCTGCTTGCATGAGTTGTTCGGTTGGTTTGTTCATGAATTGAGGGAGTTGTTGCACTGCAAAGTATATGTCGAGCCTAGTTGTTGTCAGGTAAATAAGCTAGCTAATTAAATACTAATAAGTTATAATGTTAGAAATAGGTTCACTTTTTGAACCTAATCTTGTATTTGAAGTCATGGGAGTTGAGATTGGCATAGAGTGCAAGAACCCTGTTTCTTGAAGCAAGTCTAGTATCTACTTGCCCTAATAGAGATTTATAATAAAAGACAAGCTTGCCAATTCAAGACCCAGAAATACTTAGTTGGTATGAAGTCTTTGATTTTGAAGGTATTATCTAGATATTGCTTAGTAGATTTAATGAGTTCAAGGTAGTTACCTACTAGTAGTACACCACCAACATATACCAATAGGATGATGAAGTGGCCATACTATGTATTTGTGAGTGCATTGAGTAATATGAATTTTATTATAATTGGGATCTTAGTAGTGTTGCAAGCTGTTCAACTTTGACTTCATCTTCAAGTTCAACCTTTTCTTCTGAACCATTACTAACAGATTCTCTTTCAAATTTTTTGAAAGAGAAAAGGGCTAGGATTTTTTATAATACGATGGGCTTAGATAAATATTTTTTCAGAGATTGTGTTCCTAAAACTGAAGGTGAGTCGTTCGATATATTGTCATGGTGGAAGATGTCTGCGTATAATTATCTGATCTTATAAATCATTGCACAGGACTTGTTAGCTATTCCATCATCTACCATTGCTTCAGAGTCCGCATTTAGTACTAGTGATCGGGTCATTACTCCTCATCATGGTCAACGTCATTGTTACACAGTGGAAGCCCTTATGTGTGCTCAAAGTTGGTTAAATATTGAAGATATTAAAGGTAATTATTTTCTTTTTAATATATTTATTTTATCTATCTTTATGTTATCTTACCGAATATTGTGTTTTTTATTTTCCTACAGCCACAGGTATTAATGCTGAGGGGACTAGTGAAATTAATTGACCAATTGAAGATTATTTTGATCAAATATATGAAAATGAAGGTATTTTAAATTTTTTTTATTTAATATTACATTATTAAAATATTCTTTTTATTTTAATATTATATTACTAAGTATAATGTTCGTACATACAGATGATTGGATCTAAACTGTTGACGATCCTACCAACAAGTATAATTAGTCAATTAAATGATGCTTTCTCAATCTCCACTCTGCAGTCTATCCAACATGATATTATCTTAATTTTGTAAATTGTATCATTTCTTGTAAAATGATTTAGGCAACCGTTCGTGTATAACAAAATTTTCTATAGTTAATGAATTTGGTTTTATCAATTCTCTCTTATAATAATTAATAAATTATTTAAGTAAAATTAAAATTCGTAATTATTTGAATTGAAATTCTTAACTGTAACTATTAACTTAATGACTTTTCATACAAATTTCTATTCAATTGAATTAAAATTCCTAATTATTCATACTAATAAGTGCATCTCAAGATTTTAATTTTAAAATGATTTTCTCATTAATGATATGCAAATGTATGTAGTACCCTTCAATCTAAATCTGATTTAGTGACTTTTAACACAAATTGTGTTAATATTTAGCTCATTATACCTAAAATATTACTTAAAACATTAAGAAGTTAGTGATGTTACGCTTTCACTTAATAACTTATAGTTTTATTCAAATGAAATATTAAGTGGTTTAAATAAGAAGATATAAATATTTAGTAATTTAATATTAGATAAATTAATAACTTTATTATATCATAATTATATGTTGTTATAATTTAAAGTTGTGACATAATATATACATTAAAAAGAAAAAAGGTGAAAACTTTACAAATTTTATGAAATGTGGTATGCTTATAATACTTTAAGGACGAGAAGGATCTAAAGTAAAACTTATATCAAGGTTTCGAGTAAAGAATTACTCTTAACTTTTAATTAGAGTAACTTAGAAATGAATCTTCTAATATTAGAATTTAGAAAGGAGAAAAAATTATGAATATAAATTCAACTTAACTATAATATAATGATTTTAGAAAAAAGTAAAAGAACTATTTTCAAAAGTAGTAAAAAATAATAATTTATAAAAACATATCAAAAGTATTCATAAAATGTATTCTAGTTTTAATAAAATAATAGCTATTTTCAATATAATATAGTACACATGTTTGTTTTTATAACTCAATTACTTATATATTCTTTTGGAATTGATACATTAGGATTAATAAAGTGATTAATTCATTTCAAGATTAATATAAATACATATATGCATAATGTATATATTGTGTAAATATGAAAAATAAAATAAAAAGTTTAAATGCATTAAGAGTAATCATGATATTAATTAATTTCTTTTAATATGTGTAATAAAAATGTAAAGTTTTACAATGATTATTAAATAATAGATATAATATGAAAAGGCAATAATATTTATACAACTATATAAGTAAAAGAAATCAACAATAACAAAATTTACAACAACTACATCAATTAAAAGTTTTGTACATAATTTATAAAAATATTAAAAGTTGAAAATATTATATTATAAACCTAATAAAAGTGTTTCTTTAAAAAATCACATTAAAAAGAAATACAATAATTTATTAAACATGTAAAACTAATATTTGAAATAAATTTATTGTACTTAGATAATAACTTTTTTACATTTACATTACAATTAATTGTTATAATAAAATTAAAAAATTAAAATTAAAATCTCTTGTTTGTAGGGAATAATTATGACAACATTATCATTTCTACATATTTTTAATAAATCATATTGGTTCGTATTTTATATCTTTTATTTTATATAAATATTTTTGTATAATTGATAGGTAATTTCATCTTACACTTTACTATAAATGGTTATGCTATAATTTATAATATATGAATTTTAAAAAATACAACTACAACCTTTTCAAATTCTCTTAAAATAAATATATAAAATTTTAAAAAATATATTAAATGATTGGGCCGATTGAGGCTCAACAGACTGCCCGTGGCCTGTTTAGCCTGCTCACGGGCCTTGTCCTGATCATTCCAACTTGCTCGAAATTTTTTTGGCTAGGTCAGACCAGGGGACACTCCTATGCCTGAGGAGTGATGTCAGGTGGAGTTATTTCTGAGTTTTAAGATTGCCCGCCAAAAGGGTATTTCGTACAAAAATATCATTTTGTAGATAAATAACCAAAAATTACCTACGGAAAAACCTTTTGTAGGACGGAAACATCACTCCGCAGTAATTTAACTACAGAAATATATCTCCGTCGAGAAATTCCCTAAGGAATCACCATTTCGTAGGGAATTTCCCCACAAAAATATCACTTCGTAATAATTTACTTACAGAAATATATTTTCTTTAGGAAATTTCCTGTAAAATCACATTTTCGTAGGGAATATCCCCATAGAAATTTTTTTCGGGTTAAATTTCATATGAAATTTTTATCAGGAACTATTATCGAGTGATTCCTTACGAAAATATCATTTTGTATGTAAATTAACTCTGAATCACATTTCCGTAACTAAGGGAAATTCCCTATGGAAATTTTTTTCCATCGATAAATTTCGTACGCAAATTTTACCAGGAACCATTGGTGCTTATTTTTACGATGACTTTCACTATTCCGTCACTAAATTCCGTAGGCAAAGTTTGGCGATAAAATTCCCTCCTCTTTATTTTTTTCCATAGCAAAATATCTTTTTTCTCGACAAAATTACCTACGAAAAGTAATCTCTGTCGCTAATTTTCCTATGAAATTTTTTCCGTAGGGAATTTTATGTGGGTAATTTTCAATTTTCTTGTAATGAAATGAGTCACTTGTGGCATAAACTTTTGGGTCACGTATCCAAAGAAAGAATGGTCAGATTAGTAAATAATGAAATCCTTCTATTTTTAGATTTTATTAATCTTGGAATTTATGTGGATTGTATTAAATGAAAATATACGAAGCACACAATTAAGAAAAAAGCCATAAGAAGCACACAACTCCTTGAAGTTATACACACTTGTATATGTAAAGCTTTCGATTTTTCATTATTTAATGGAGAAAATTTTTTCATCACTTTTATTAACAATTTTTCATGTTATGGCTATATTTATTTACTACATGAAATATCTCAATCAACAGATGCCTTAGAGGTATTTCTTAATGAGGTAGAAAGACAATTAGATAGAAAGGTAAAAATTATCAGATTTGATAGGCTGGTGAATAGTATGGGAAATATAATAAAACTAGACAATGTCCTTGTCCATTCTCTAAAATCATTGAAAAGCATGATATAAGTGGTTAATACCCAATACTAGGTACATGACAACAAAATGGTGTAACCAAAAGAAGATCTCGTACTTTAATCTTTCCTAATAAAGTAGTTTTTAAGACACCTTTTAAACTGTTCATATGAAGGAAACCTAGTTTAGAGCACCTGTATGTTTGCGGTTTACTAACAAAAGTAAGAATATATAATCCACATTAAAGGAAAGTTAATTCAAGAACAACTAGTGGATTTTCATAGGTTATCTAGAAAAGTTTAAAGGGTATGAGTTTTATTGTCCTAACTATAGTACAAGGATTGTTAAAACTAAAAATGCTAAATTTATCGAAAATGGTGCAACAAATGGGAGTTTAGAATCATGTAAAGTAAAAATTAAAGAACTTAGAATACAAGTTCCCTTGTCTATAACTTCACGTCAAGTATTTGTCCCTGAAGTAGTAGAAAACTTTAACAACTTACAAGAACAATAAATATACGAACAAACTCTAAGTAATGACATCACTATTAATGAATCAATTACAAATGAGCCACATGAAGTGGCATTAAGAAGATCTCAAAGACAAAGAAGATCATCTATTTTTGATGATTAAGTGGTTTATTTACAAGTGGTAGAAGGTGACTTAGGAATAGATAACGATCCAATTACATTGTCACAATCCATTGAGAATGAAATTCTAATAAATGGTTAGACACTATGGAAGAAGAGTTGAAATTATTGGATAACAATGAAGTCTAGGATCTTGCTGAATTGTTAGAAGTTTGTAAGATAGTTGGTTGTAAATGGATCTTAAAACCAAATGTGACTTTAATGGCATTATCAAATGATATAAACCTAGACTTATCACAAAAGGGTTACACTTAAAAGGATGGTATTAATTATAATGAGACCTTTTATAGTATTTCGGAAAGGATTCATTTAGAATTATTATGGAAATGATAGCTCATTATGATTCTCCATGAAATGGATGTGAAAACCACCTTTCTAAATGGGAGGTTAGAGGAAGAATTTTATATAGATCAACATAAAGGCTTTCTAGTTGAAAGAAAGAAGCATATGGTGTGTAAACTTAATAAGTCAATATATGGACTTAAGCAAGCATACTGACAATGGTATCTTAAGTTTAATGATACCATTATTTCTTTTTGGTTTAAAAAAAAATTCGTTGATTGGTGTACATATTTGAGCATCAGTGAGACCAAATTTATGTTTCTAGTCTTATATGTTAATGATATCTTGCTTGGTACTAATGATTTTGGTTTATTACATGACATCAAGAACTTTCTCTATAAAAAATTTGAAAGAAAGGTATTGGTGAAGTATCTTATGTGATAAGAATTGAAATATTCCAAGATAGATCATAAAAAATGTTAGGGTTATCTTGAAAAGCATTTATTAATAAAATTTTAGGGAGATACAAAATGGAAAAGTGCTATAGAAGTGTTGTTCCAATTCAAAAGGGAGATAAATTTAGTCTGATATAGTGCCTAAAAAATAAATTGGAACATACAAGAAAATAAAAGATTCCATATGCTTCTATTATTGGGAGTTAATGTATGCTCAAACTTGCACTAGACCAGACATTAGTTTTACTATTGAAATGGTAGACAAATATCAGAGTAATCATAGGTTAGAACATTGAAAAGCTACAAAGAAAGTATTAATATATTTGCAAGGAACAAAATATCATAAGTTAACTTATAGGAGATATGCTCATCATGAGGTATTTTGATACTCAGACTTAGACTATGCCTAATATGTTGACACAAGAAAATCCATACTTGGCTATCTGTTCCTTTTAACCGGAGAAGCAATTTCATGGTAAAGTGCAAAGTAGTTTGTCATTATTGTGTCTATTATGGAATCTGAGTTTACGGGTTGCTTTGAGGCCATCATTTATGGTTTATAGTTGCGAAACTTTATTTCTTAAATTGGAGTTAAGGACAATATTGCTAGGGATGTCAATTTTGACTCGGTCCGGCCCGATGCCTGGGTTTTTTAAGCTATGAGTAGGCCACGGGTTGAGTTAGGCTGACCACGTCTTGGCCTGACCCATCCGATTATATTTTAAAAAAAAACATTCAAAAACAACATCGTCGGGCCTTATTCAGCCCAACTCGACCCATTAACATGCATAAATATTTTCCAAATCACTGAAAATGTATTGTGAATATGTCACAATAGTCTTCTTTTTAAAAAAAAGTATTCAAAAGGTGTTAAACATATAGAAATAAAATACTTTGCTATAAAAGAACAAATTTAGAAATAAAGAGTGTTAATTGAACATGTTAACAAAAATTTTATGATTGCAGATCCATTAACAAAAGAAATACGTTTAATAAATATATGTAAAGAATAGGCATTATTGAGTTCTATATGATTGAACAAAATATCATTATTTATGTATGTTGTATGTTTGACACTTTAAGCTCATTTATATATTGTTTATGATTTTAAGTATCATGATATTTATTGTTTTTTGTTTGTATATATCATCATAAAGGTAAAAATTATTAGATTCTAAAAATATTGAGAATTATAAATTTTAAGTTTACAATTTCATGTATTATGAAGGATTAAGTTTTGTTTTCTACTTCTCTAAATTAAAATACAGTGGAAGAATGGAAATGTCAAATTTACAGATACTGCAGGGTTTGGGACGCCGAATTTGTGGCATGAAAATGGTGTAAATAAAAAAAAGAAAGAAAGAAAGAGTAATCCAAGTTTATGGTACTTTGATTTCGTGCGTGCATCCCAAGACCATGTCCCTGTTCTGCTCGCTTTGTTTCAGTTCAGGACATAAGAAAGTCGAAGTCGTTTACTGAAAGTTATGCCATGTTTACATGGTTACGTTCGAAGAATCTAGGTAGGTGATAGCGGGAAGATTCGACATGCAAATGTGGGGATTACTCTATGCTTTTTCTTGTCTATAATTTTGTTAAGTCAGTTATTCCCTTAAACCCAAGCAGAGGATTAACTAAATTTAAGAAATTTTTTAGAATCTCCATCTCTGCTATATATCTTCAAAGGAAGATCCAAGTTGTGATAAAGCATGCAAGCTCCTATACTAGGTATGGGAATCCATTTTACCTCATGACTATGATTTAATGGAGGTGGTTCCGTGTGTGACTTTCCTTGTTGAATGATTTCTTTGTGTAGAAAGAGAGAAGAATCACATGTCCTTTACCATCTATGCAAGTTGACCAGCGCAAGATGTTTCCTTTAAGTTAGAATGAGTAATCTGTTTTCTATCCCTAATAAATGGTCCTTCCTTTTACCCGAGTTTCTAAATGTTAAATGCATAAGTATTGCTTCAAAGTGTAATTAAAAGTATGTAAGAATAGTAATCCAATGCTTAAATTTTCACTAAATAATTCTTACTTTTTTTGAAATGTTAAGGAAAGCTCCATCATTTCTTGATAGTAACGCTATAACTAATGTGCAATTTTCTTATTATTATCAATTCTCTCAACCTGTGATATACAAGTCTGTAGGGCTCCAGGGGTTCCATCTTAGCATTCTAAATCTTTTATGATTCCTGTCAACTTGTATCTTATAAATCTCGTACCTGTGACTTAGTTTGAAAATTTTGTAGTTCTTATTGTTCAAATTTCTTACCTTTAGAGCCAAGTGTATGGTGTCCATTAGAGAAGTACGCTGGAAGTTAAGGTTATAATTATGAAACAACATCCTCCAAAGTGTGGTAGAGTATGAGCATAAGACTAGAAGATGGTTAGAGGCTTCTAGGTCAGTTTGGCGAAAATTGCACAAAAAGATATCATCCTAGGTTTTTTTTTGTATCAACCAGTTATCCTTATTGGCCATCCATATAATAATGGAATATTTAGGAATATTGTTCTAAAACCATATAATCTTGAACTAATTGACCTCATAAAAAGAAGGGCTAAATAATGATCGGCAGAAGGAAATGGTGAAGGAATTGGGTGGAGCTTCTGAGTCTGATAACACTGTCATTTCTGGTTTCATTAGGGGAGGGAACTGAAGAATATTAGCTAGTCTTCTAGGTGGTGTCACCTATTGATTGTGATTGTTCAGCATATTCACCTTACCATCTAGGGGAAAGACATACTAAATAGAATGAAAAGAAGGATGGAGATAAAGAGAGCTAAGGTCTAACCAATTGTCATAACAAAGTCTAGTTTGCTTCCCATTACTCATAATTTTCTTCATTTCACTAGCCATGGTTTCCCTAATGTTTAGAAAAAGTTTGATATTTAATTACAATTTAGTGTATAACTTCATAAACCAGAAACTAGATCTTTTAAAATACTCTTTATGCATCAATTTCTTCCATAATGTCTCTTTCTTATCAAATAAGCATCAAATCCTTTTTTCTATAAGGGATTATTAGTAGCCAAAATTGATTTGATTCCTGGACCCTCTTGGAATTTAGGTAAACAAATCTCTTTCCATTTGGCTTTAAGAAATCCTTTGTTTGAACATTCTCCATTCTATAGGAAATTCCTAAAAATTCTCTCAATATCTTTGCTAATTTTGATTGGAATATGAGAGCTCCAATAAATGTACATAATACTTGTCACTAAGTAAATAAGATGCTCTGCTTATATAAGATAGAACCTTGGTCTTCTAGCTATTAGTTCTGCTTTAAACAACATCATAAAGTGGCTTATAATTACTGCAAGTTAGTCTTGAAGAAGAAAAAGGTAAAATAAGATATTTTAGGGTTAGATAATTATATTAGGGATTATTTTAAGGAGCTATGGATTGAGGAAATGGAGATCTAACTTTTACTTTTATTGATTAAGAGTCATGAGTTTTTTGATAATTTGAGAAAACACCCTAAAAGTATATCTATAGAGTTCTTGTTAGCACCACTAAGTAGAAATAGGTCATTCGTAAAAAATAAATTATATATCCTTATTTTCCTGCATTTGTAGTGATACTTGAATGCTTCCCTTGATTTATGTTTTGAGATATCATCCTAGTGAGGACTTTGAGAGATAAAGGCAAAAAGGTAAGGAGATAGGGGATCCCTTTGCCAACTTCCTTTCGCCCCTTGAAAAATTTAAATGTCTTCTCCATTTAGAAGAACTCTAAAGGAGGCCGTAGAAAACATCGATATATCCACTTAATGAAGATTAAAGGGAATTCAAATGGTTGCAAAGTATGACAAACAAAGTTCCAATTGAAAGTGTCAAAATCTTTTTCAAGAGAAGAAAAGTTTACCTCATTGACTTGTCGAGTTAAATAGCCCATCCTAGTACTAAAATGCTGAGAATTAGATGTCATATTAATGATCAATGTGTGAGCCTCATTTTGTGTTTTGTCAATACGTGTACCTCCACTAACGCCATCCATAATAATCCTTTCAGATGATAAAAAGTCCTTTGTAAAAATATTGAATTAGGATTTATTCACTAATTTGGTGGTGCAGACAACTGACACATAGTTTTTAAAATGATGTTAATACTAACACAAAGATTTTCCAATGTATAGTTGAATACCACAAATCTTCTTTTGGATGATAGGGACCCTTGAAACTAGAAAGAAATTTTTCAAAAATTGCTTATTCAGTGAGTGGTAAGCAATATAACCAATCCTAGGCATTGTCTTTCAAGAAGAATGGGAACACTGATAATTTGATTTGATCTTCAGTAACACCATTGGGCTTCATTCTCATACATTCGACATGGAACTCTTGAAGATGCTTATATGGATCCTCAACTGCAACACCACATAAAGATGGCAACCAATGAATTTTAAATTCAATTTTAATTCAAAGGTAGCATTTAGATCAAATTTAAGAAAAAGTTACGCAGTGACTTTGCTGGTTCAAATATGATTGAACGATTTCTCTTAGTGTTCAATTATTTACTATGTTTTTTATTGTTCCACCAATTGTAGTGTTATGCAACTTTCAAATTTTTATTTATTTCTTTAGCTTTTTAGTCTTTTTAATCTTTAGATTATATTGTAAATTAGCTTTCTTCAAAGATCTCATAACGAACATACAAACTTAGAATTCCTAGCAAAGAAACCAAAATTTGGTGGAGTGTTTGTGCTCCCAATTGAATCCTAAATTCCTATAATTATCAAATTTAATAATATAGGAAAGTAGGAGTTGATCTTATGAGAAAATCTATTTTGACAACTGTAGCAAAATAGAATCAGGGTTATGGTAATGTGAATTTTAATAACAAAGAAAATGAAAGAAATAATAAACTAAAAGTTATCAGTAAAAATGAACCTTAGTTTATAGTTGCTTCCACCTTTTAAAGCTATAATTATTTATTGGATTTAATAATTATTTCATTAATCATATAGTAGAAGTGATATTAAATATCTGTCTTTCCTTAGGATTAGTTAATGAAAAACATGTAATTTAATTAACCTTTATTGCTTAACATCTTTAGAAATGATCCAAGGTTCAGTTAACCAATAGTTTTTAAGAAAAGAAAGACCATCAAAGCAACATCCTTTATTGTATTTAATCTAGTTGATTACTTTTTTTAAAAGTAATAATTCCTGACGTAGCAAATCAAAACTTCTAGTTGCTACAATTGATCAAAAGAATTGAACTTTTACATGTTCAAAATTTAATCTAGCAAATAATCATTTCAATTAATAGACTAATCATATACATTAGAAATCAATTGCAAATGGTCATAAAACAAAAGAAGAGAAAAAGCAATCTAATATATGAAAATATGAGACATTGCACATTAAGACCCAATTACCTACCAACTTCAAAGTTCCAAAAGGCTTCCACTTCCATGAATCAAGATAAGAAAATTATTCAACAATAACCATAACTACGATTAACTTTTAAAGAAGAAAACCCACCCTAACATACACTAAGGAGAGGAAAAGAAAGCTTTGTGAAAAGCTGGAAAATCTAGAGGAAACTTAGATACTTGCTCCTTCAACTTGGCCTTATTTATAGCCACTTAAATTCCATGTGAAAATTTCTTTGTTGTGATTCTTTAGATCCCATAAACAATATATATCTTCAATAATTTCCATCCAGATTTACCCAGGATAAGGTTCAAACAACTTTTAACACTTTTTTCTCTTGCTTATTTGAAGTTTAGAAATTGCAAGGCTAGATTATTTTTTTCATATTTCAATTTGATCCAAATCAACAAAATAAAACATTTTATCAACCCAAATCTTTTTTATTTCCCTTTGACTAATGGTGTTATTGCTCCTTCATTTTTAAACTTTCAAATTTGAATTAAGGACTAATCCTTTTTTAAAAAATATTGAGTTTGAACACATTAAGATAAGAATATGGAAGATTTAAATATTAACATTTAGGCAAAATTATGACACATTAGATTATTATTACATTTATATCCATATTATAATTCTTTGAGAAGTATTCTTAAAGTAGATTTAGTGTCAAATAAACTATGATAGTAAAGATTGTTGCATGTAATAATAGTGGGGATAAATTTATTTTTTATTTGGTACAAATTGTCATATACTGTATGTTTTTTCAGTTAAGGAATTCACAAAAGAGATTAGGGATATAAAAGGGATGTGGTTCAGAATTCTTACCTATATATTTGGATCCTACAGTATGATAGATAAATAGAGTTTGTTTTTCTATTTGTTGAAATTTATATATCTCTCCTGAATTTGACAATTGTTAGATGATAGTATTTATGAGCTAGTTGAAATTTGATTACAAGAGTGGTTCATAAAATATCTAGTTGCTTTGGAGATTAGTTGAATTATTATGTTGGCTGGTTTGATAGCATTTGTCCAAAGGTATGAATTTAATGTTTGAATCCTACCATGGAGTGATGATCATCAAGGGTCCATTATGTGTTGATTTGGCCTCAAGATGTAACAATTCATATTCATACTCACCTGTAATTACTCTTTAACTTTGACTCGTTATTATGTTGCCGCTGCAAAATCAATTAATCCTTCCAGTTCTGCCAATGCTTTTACAACTTCTACTCCTTATTAATCATCTAAGGTTTTAACTTCTCTAATCAATTGTCTCCAAAGCGTTGTGCTTATGCATTAGCTTCTTCTCATGAATCTAAGCCTAACCCCTCTGAAGTGGCTTGATGATATAAGAAATGGCATGACGTCGTACAGAATGAGATAAATAATTAAAACTTGAGAACTTTCCACATTGACAGAAAGCAATTGGGTGTAAAAATAAAGTATGATGGAATAATAGAGACAAAAGGTTTGTGTGAGGAGATATGACGAAACTTCCTGTTGGTTTTAAATTAAGATGCTTCTCCAACTCAGGTGCAAGTTAACTAAATCTCGCTATTGTTTGAATCTTTATGATTTGAAGCAAGCCCATAGATTATGGTATCAGAAACTTTCCAATTCTATTATTTATAATTGTTCTACTCATTGCCATCATAACTGCTCACTTTTTGTCAAGCATGAATCCACTGTTTTTATTGCTCTTCCGGTATGTGGATAGCATTCATTTGAATAGTAATCACTTGGATAGCGCTTTCCCTAGTTTTTGAAAGTTGCAAGATCCGACAAAAGAAATATGTTTTTGTAGCGAAAATAGACGTTACAATTATTGGTTAAAACAGGTTTTCTTGGTTGAAATCAGAACCTACTCCTCCTATGATATCCGGTGAGTTATCTTTCACAGTTGTTTGACAGGCCTACTAATGCTCATTTGCATCTCAAACTCAATGTGTTGGCCAAATATTTGTCGTTCTGTTTTTTGTTTTCCTTTGGAAGCTAATTACTATGTCGCATTTCTTTGTTGAATCTGAATACTGTACCATGGAGCTGCTTCTTGTGAAGGGGTTTGTTCATACTACTGTCCTTTTATTTTGTTAATTCAATATTCCAAGAACATACTGGACATTTAGAAATTGATTGTACTACTGCCATTCTAGGTTAGTATCGTTATGTATAAATTTTTTTTTCCTTTTTGTCTGTGAACTGATGATATAGAATGTTTGATAGTATACAAGAGAATCATAATTTAATTCTCATTTTCACTGCAGTCCCAACTTACCAAACTCATGAAAAGAATGAGAATTGGAAATTGACGAGGAAAACGAGCTTGCGAGGAACTATAGTGGAGATTTCCGTCAGCTGTTTACCTCAAAAGAATGATCATAATATCGAGATTAGCAGTAGACAGGGCTTACCCAATCAAAATTTTAAGAAATCTTCGACAGAAACTTCTACTCTACACATACACCGAATCTTTCTTCATGATTGATGCACTGGTTCTGAATGCTAAGAACTCAGGGTGCCACACCTTGGTCTTTGACTAATTTGTTGACGAGAGATTTGTAATTGAGCGCACATAGATCAGTCCTTAAGGAATGGATTGCCATTCTACGTTGATTGGATTTGGGAGCACTCGAAAGCCTTCGCCTTTAGAAGTGAGAAAACGAACAAGGCGAATGTTGTCATCATCTCATTCAAGATGAAGTCCCCATGGCAAAATCTTCCCCAAATAACGTCATGTTTAAGTCGGGTAGTAAGAAATGTGCATCGTGGATTGATACAGCCTCGTCCTTTTCAGAAGATTGTTTTAATAACGAATGGTCATCTGGTTGGCCACGTGTAGAC
Source organism: Erythroxylum longipes (assembly GCA_027563885.1). Classification (NCBI taxonomy): domain Eukaryota; kingdom Viridiplantae; phylum Streptophyta; class Magnoliopsida; order Malpighiales; family Erythroxylaceae; genus Erythroxylum; species Erythroxylum longipes. The sequence goes on along the minus strand of JAOQMS010000001.1, from coordinate 14,107,760 downwards.
AAAGTAGAAGGAATGTGATTGAGAGAAGAGGTATCTCTGTCGGGGGAGGTATGACAGCAAATCGGTTTGTGCATTGTAGAACTTGATTTAAGATCAAGCTGTAAAGCACGAGGCTGTTATTGGAGACCACAGCACAAAGCATTGTTACAGGGAAATTGAACAACTCACCTTCAGTTTTTTCAAGTTCTCATTTCTTGCACTCTGTTCCTTAAATGTTTCTCGCATCGTGCACAACTCCTGCTCAATAAACTCAAGATCAGCATTTTGAGAAGGCAAACTCACTTCTGACGACAAATACACACACACCAGCAAGCACTTACCTTTTTAAGATGCATCCTTTCCTTCAGCAACGAGCTCACCTCTTCTTTAAGTTCAGCAAACGTCTAAAATGGTCGAGTTATAGTTAACATCACAGTGGAAAACCCTAAGAAGCTAGTTGACTTAAGGATGCCCATTAAGTTGGTCAGGACCACGCTTTACCGAATTTTGAAAATTTTCGAAGTGAAATCACATAATTGAAGACAGTTGTGTTCAAATGCATTATGAATATCATCGTAATTGATTCTCAAATTGGACAAAATCACTAATTTATATCAGAATTTTGTTAACTTAAATTTATGCGACACTTTTCATTTTTTATATAGGACATTCTGCTAACTAAAGTGACAGCTATATATATAGATATATGAATTGAAGGGTTAAATTGATTATAAAATTAAAAGTAGATGGACGTTCCATCTAAAATAAAGTATTACCTTAATGGAATTCTGACTGAAATTAGTAAATTTATTTAATTGGACTCAATTAAGATAATTATCATAACCTAAAGAATTTATTTCAACATTAAAAAATATTGAGATGAAGTCCAAATTCTAATAAAAATTTATATATTCCTTTTCTTTTCCAAATTATCTGGTAAAGGGAGAGAGCATTGGAATTTAAATCCGTATGAAAGATTACCTTCTTCTTTCTCGACCTCTTAATGGTGCTGCTGACAGCTAAACTGTTGGTATTAACCTGCAAAACATATGGCATACAATATATGTAACTTTAAAGATACGAAACCAATTAATTGGGAAATAAAAGTAGAGTAAAACACAAGAAAATAGTCTTGACGTTCACGTACATTAAAAACCAAAACACTCGACCATCCAAACGTCAAACTTATGTTATCTACGTTTGGAACTTTGGAACCCCTTATCAATTTTAATCGACCCAAAAATCCCAAACAAGAAACAAAAAAGACGGATGTAGCCAATCTAAGGGGTAAGGGCACGCGGAGCACCCCTTAATTTGCTTTCTTAACATGATCTCTCCTTCCAACATTCTTCTTCTACCTATTAACCCCATGGGGTCTATTATGTCCCTTCAAACTTATTCATCTGTTCAGTTTAACTATGCAAAGAACATCCAAGCTCAAGGTATCAACGTAGCTGGGATATCGAGCATTCGAACTACTACTGTGTACTTGATCAAAAATATTTTTAAAAAGAAATGGATAAATATCATTTAAAGCAAAACGAAGGAAAAAAAACCGCAACGACTCAAAAGTCAAAGATCGCTCCAATACGACAGCAGGTTTTTCTCCAATGTTTTGAGACACAATCTCTGTTACCCTGCGCCACCAATGATCTTCAACCACGCGATCTCCCACGTGACACGATAACTATCTCACGTGACCGTCTTCTCTCATAGCTTCTTTACTGCACATGGCACGAACCCAGCTTTCTAACTTCAAGGCTTTACAGACCAACACATTCACCCTTGTAACTCTGTTACCTCAAACCAAGAATCTTATTAATCTTACAACACATCCGGGTGCGGGCTAACGCTACATTAAGCTCATGTGAATCACAATCATTGACAAAAATGAGATTATATAATGCAGATTAGTGTGTGTAGTGTAACCCAAGCCAATAGTAAATGAGCAAAACGCCGTCACTTTCACCAAACTAACCGGACTTCTCCGGTTGGCGGGACCCAGAGACTAGTGGCGTATGGGCTCCACATCCATTCGGAGTACTCCACGTTGATCTCAAAGCCGAAAGCAACGGAAGAGATTTGACTTAACATTGCTCACAAATATAAACAACATTCAGAAAAAAAAGAGTGATGACGGGAAACTTGGTCCTTTCTTATCCTACGAGTTTTGGGTTTGCATCTGACAGATCTGTCTTCTCCGAAAACTACAGATTCTAATGAAATAAGAAAAAATAAATCATAACCGAACAGGGAAAGGGAAAGAGAAGGAAAAAAAGAAGAAAGAGATAGAATGACAGCTGACAGACGTTTGACGAAACTTTGAAGTTGGCTAAGCTAACTTGACCTTACTAACGTGACAAGAGGTTAATAGAAAAATAAAAGGAAAAGAAGGATAATTACTAACGAGTGCGAACCATAACAGACGGATAGTGACGGTAGTTAGGGGTAAAACAGAATCAGAGAAATCCACGGTTGCCTGCTAATTACCAAATTACCAACCCAAACTCAGACTCAGACAAGAATCTTCACGGACCTCCACGCTGCCAACGAAAAACCCCAAATCCACTCAACTCATATCCACGTCCAACACATCAGCTAAACGCCCAACCCAAACAGAACGAGAAGAGGAGAAGAGAGGCAAAGAGCGAGAGATAGGAGGTAGAACCTTGGATCTGACGCCCGACGGAGACCGGTTAGTTTGGCGGCTGGTTTCTTCGAAGCCGTCTGCGGTGGCAGATGGAGAACCAGCACCGCTCCAAGACAACGGCGTCGTAGGACTACATCTCGTGAAAGAATCACCTTCTTTCCTCTTGGAAGCAACGTCGCTTCTTGTGGAACTCGCTGTCGCCGGCCTTGACCTAGGGAGACGGAGTCCCCATCTGATGGGAATCACCACCAGAGGCTTCGCAGCCCCATGCGCTTTCTTGAGCCGCACAAGCAGGTCCACCACCACCATGTCGTCTGTCATCGCCGCTCTCACCCACTCGTCCTTCGTCGTAGTCATCATACTCAGTGCCAAGTTATTCTTCAAGTCCAAACGTGTTTAAGGTTTGTATGCACATAGAGATACAGTGAGGTCAAGAGTCTATCAAATGTAGGTAGATAGAGAAAAAGATGGGAAGAGATGGGCAAAAGTAGACGGAGGGAGAGAGAAAGGAGGGGTAGGGTTAACGGTGGCTAATAGAGAAATTAAAATGAATGAAAGGTGCCGGGGGAATATGTTTTATATATATATATATATATAGACGTAGTAGTAAAATTAATTCCAGTTAATTCAGTTGTTTATTATTATTATTATTTTCTTAATCCTGTATCACCACATCCTTCTTATGGGTGGTTGGTTGGTTGGTTGTGGGTGCGGGAGTAGTAGTAGGGTTGTGACACTTTTTACTTTTATTTTATTTTTAATATAGGAAAATTTTCATAACCACTATTTAATAGTTGTTCTCCAATAAAGTCTCCCATTTAGCCCTCTTGTGTACTTTTCCGGCGATTTCAAAGAAGTAAATAAACCTTTTCTCGATGCCCAAGAGATCAACTTTCCTCGTCGCTCGTTTTGTTACACTTCTCTCACAATCCCAAACTTTTCTTCGCTTGTTCAACTCTCAGTTGCCCACCATTCTCTCATTCTCGACCAACAATTCCATACTCGCATGCTCTCTCTTAGTTTGGATTGAAAAACCCTTTCTGCCAATGAAACTCATTTCTGCATATGCTACCTATGGCGTCCCAACTGAGTTACTCGTCTTTGATTCACTTCAGCTTTAAAGTGTCTACTTGTGCAACCTATTGATCAATGGGTACGCTAAAAGTCATGTGTATAGTGATGCCTTTGTCTTGTTTCAACAAATGTGCTTTATAGGAGTTGCTCTCCAAGATTATACCTTTGCGACAATATTGAAAGATTGTAGCCAGGCCACTGATTTGGATGCTGGGAAAGTGGTTTTATGGGAGATGTGTGAGATTGGGATTTGTTTTTGTTGTTGTTGTTGCCAATTCACTTATGTCAGCGTATTTGAACTCTGGATAATTTAGCCAATGTTTGAAAGTGTTTGATCAAATGCCTGGTAGGGACGTGAGTTAGAAGCTTTAATAAATCTATTTATTTATTTAATCATTGTCTTTTATTTTTATTAGAACTACAATGATGTTTTTATCCTTGTTATTAGGTTTTAGGTCATTATAACTTATATAAATATTTTTTTATTAGATTGCAGAAGAACCTTTTGTCTATTTTCAATCTAAATTCTCTATTTTTTTAAAAGTTTTTGTCTACCTTTTGACTTCTTTGTAGATCTTGGATTAGATCTGCGTTTTCTGTACTCTTGGATTAGAATACTACATTTTCGAGATGCGTCAGGTGGTATCAGAGACTTGAAAACCTAAGGTTTATTCATCTGACAATGACCAACACCAATGGCGACGTTCGTGGGTTACTTGAAGTTTGGGAGTTAATTCGCAATATGAAACGATAGTTGGCGTTGATTCAGCAACAATTGCAAGCATTGTTGTGAGGAGACAATACAAGAAGAATTAAGGAACTAGTTGTTAGGGAAGGTGACCTTGCAAGGCATCCTCAGATTCAAAATCTTGCGCCATGGAATTATGAAAATAGTTCCAGTGATAAAGAAGAAGTCATCCAGCCAAGACGGAGAGGTGGAGATCTGAAAATTGAAGGCTTTCTTGATTGGTTAGCGGAGTTAGAAAGATTCTTTGATTATACGGAGATTCCAGAAGATAGGAAAGCAAAGTTGGTGGCCTACCGTCTAAAGGGGGAGCTTCTATGTGGTGGGATCAGTTGCGGGAGTTAAGAAGGAGAGAAGGGCAGAATCTGGTTTCTTCGTGGAGGAGGATGAAGCAATTGCTTAGAGGGAGATTCTTACCGTCAGATTACGAGCAGTATATTTTCGATGCGTATCAGCAGCGTCATCAAGGCAGTCGTAGCATCCATGAATATACAATAGAGTTTTTGAGGTTAGTAGCCTGCAACAAGTTATTTGAATCTCAACCTCAACAAGCCTCACACTACTTGAGAGGATTGAGATCGAATATAAGGGAGAAGATAGGAATCCAGATGGTGCTTACAGTGCAAGAGCGAGAAATTTAGCTATGAAAGTTGAATCTATACTGAATGAGAAGCAACGGGAGTTTAAGCGCTTTATGGGTGAGAAGAGTCTAGGCAATAAAGGAAAGTAGGTGGTTACTGCAACCCCTACGAGAAGTAGTGTTGGTAAGGGAAGCACTAATGGTAGAAACTCAAACAAAGTAGCTCCAACAACTTCCAAACCTTCCAATCAGTATACTAAACCAGCCCCATCAAAGTATTACAGGTGCGGTGAGCCAGGACACAAATCTAATGAGTATCCAAAAAGGAGAGCAGTAAACATGGTGGAACAACAAGAAGAAGAAGATGAAGAGGAAGTGTGCGAACTCGAAGGTGATGGTTAGGAACAGCAAGAAGAAGAGGAGGAGGAGACGTATGTATGTGTCGTCAGAATACTGATAATATCTCGCAAAGAATATGGTGATTTGCAAAGACATAAGCTCTTCCGTACGAGGTGTTTGGTGCTAGGGAATTTATGTGAGTTGATCATTGATGGAGGGAGTCAGGATAATATTATAAATGCAGCTAATGTGAAGAATTTAAAGTTGACTACCGAGCCACATCAAATCCTTATAGCATTGGGTGGATCAAGGAAGTTGGATAGATTCTGGTTAAAGAACGATGTAAAGTGACTTTCTCTATTGGAAAGTATCAGGATGAACGCTATTGTGACGTAGTAGAGGTGGATGCATGTCAGATCCTGTTGGGAAGACCATGACAATTTGATGTAGATGCGATGCATTCAGGAAGGAAAAATACATACTATTTTCTAAAAGATGGCATAAAGTATACTTTAATACCTATCAATGACGTGAAGTCTCATGGAAAGATCCAGAAGCCTTTGTTATAGGTAGAGAATAATCGAGGCAAATTTATTGGTGAGATGGAGGAAACAAAAGAGGTGTATCTGTTATTAGTTAAAGGGGAAGAGCTAGTAGAAAGCAAGCTCGAGCCTGTGGTACCTCAAGAAGTACAATCTATATTAGAGGAGTTTGTAGACGTGACTCCAGGGGACTTACCAGAGGGATTACCGCCTATGCGCGATATTCAACACCATATTGACTTGGTTCCAGGAGCCATCTTGCTTAATCTGCCTCATTACATGATGAGCTCAAAAGAGAATAAGATTCTACGAGATAAAGTAGAGGAGTGGATAAGTAAATGTCATATTCGGGACGGCATGAGTCCATGTATAGTGCCAGCATTACTTACGCCAAAGAATGATAGGAGTTAGAGGATGTGCGTTGACAATAGAGCGATCAACAAAATCACTATTGGCTATAAATTTTCCATTCTGAGACTTGATGATATGTTGGATCAACTAAGTGGAGCCATTATTTTCTCTAAAATTGATCTTCGGAGTGGATACCGCCAAATAATAATAAGGCCCAGAGATGAGTGAAAAACAACCTTCAAGACATGGGATAACTTATATGAGTGGTTGGTCATGTCTTTTGGACTATCCAACGCTCCTAGCACTTTTATGTGTCTTATAAATCAGGTGTAGCTACCTTTCATCGGTAAGTTTGTGGTTGTTTATTTTGATGATATTCTTATCTACAATTGATCTATTAAAGAGCATATGGGACATTTAAGGCATGTATTTGAGGCCTTAAGAGAAAATCAGTTATATGCCAACTTGAAGAAATGCCTATTTATGTTGGAGAGTTTGCTATTCCTCAGATATGTTGTGAGAAAAGATGGCATCTGAGTAGATGAAGATAAAGTAAAGGCTGTTAGAAATTGACCTACACTGAGAGCCATTGGAGATGTGAGGAGTTTTCATAGTTTGGCGACGTTCTATAAGAGGTTTATTAAGAATTTCAACAGCATTGTAGCTCCTATTACAGACTGTTTGAAGAAAGGAAAGTTTAGATGGGAAGAAGAGCAAGAACAAAGCTTCGCCCTTGTCAAGGAGAAACTGTGTATATCACTGGTCTTAGCCTTACCAAACTTTGAAAAGTTATTTGAAGTGGAGTGTGATGCGAGTGGGATAAGTGTCAGGGTAGTATTATCCCAAGAGAAAAGGCCTGTGGCATACTTTAGCGAGAAACTAAGCGAGGCAAGGCAAAAATAGGCTACCTATGATAAGGAGTTCTACGCAATTGTGAGGGCTTTGAATACATGGGAGCACTACTTAATTGGAAAGGAGTTTATTCTTTACACCGATCACCAAGCATTGAAGTATTTGGGAAGTCAATAGCAGCTGAGGACCAAGATGCATGCTAGATGGTTAGCTTATATTGACAAGTTCCCCTATAAACTTGTCCATAAAGCTGGAAGAAACAATGTAGTGGCAGACGCGTTGAGTCGACGAGTAACCATGATCAAAACACTAACAGTTGAGATTAAAGGTTTCGAATACTTGAAAGACTTATATGTTGATGATAAAGACTTCAAAGGAATATGGCAAACTTGTCAAGGAGAGAAGCCGTATAAAGGCTACTACATTCATGATGGATTCCTTATGAGAGGTAACCAACTATGCCTCCCGCGGACATCGATGAGGGAGAAAGTAATTATAGACTTATACGGACGAGGGATAGCTGGACACTTGGGCAGAGACAAGACACTTGAAGAGGTACGTAAAAGGTATTTTTAGCCTAAATTAAGGAGAGACATTGTTTCTATTGTTTTTAGGTGCCAGATTTGCCAAACTTATAAAGGTCATGCATCAAACGCAGGTTTATACATGTCATTACCTGTGCTTGACAATATTTGGAAAGACCTTTCTATAGACTTTGTACTGGGTTTACTAAGAATGCAAAGAGGCGTGGATTAAGTTTTCATAGTGGTTGACAGATTCTCTAAGATGACGCACTTTTTACCAGGTAAGAAGATAGCAGATGCGACAGCCATTGCTAAACTATTCTTCCAAGAGGTGGTGAGGTTCCATGGGGTTCCAAAATCAATTACCTCTGATAAAGACACTAAGCTTCTGAGTCACTTATGGAGAATTTTGTGGGGTATGTTTGATTCATCTTTGAAGTATAGTAGCACAGCTCACCTAGAGATCGATGGACAGACTGAAGTGCTGAATAGGACTCTAGGTAATTTAGTGTGATGTATTTGTCATGATAAGTAGAAGAATTGGGATTTTCTTATCGCACAAGCTGAGTTTGCCTACAACAATGCTATTCATAACTCTATTTGCCTACAAAAATGCTATTCATAACTCTATCGGTCAATCTCCATTCTTTGTGGTTTACACTAAGGTACCAAATCATGCACTAGACCTTATTCAGTTACCTAAAAATGTTAACATCCATGCGAGTGCAGGAAAGTTTGCTAAAGAAACCCAAGAAATACAAGTTGAGGTGAAGGAACGAATTGAAAAAGCTAATGCGAAGTATAAGGCTAATGTGAACCCATATAGGAAGATTCAAGTGTTTGAGGTGGGAGATGATGTAATGGTATTTATGAACAAGAAGCGGATTATTGAACATCACCACAAGTTGAAGGCCAAGAAGTATGGTCCATTCAAGATTGTGAAGAAAATTAATGACAATGCATATGTTATTTAGTTACCATCGTGGATGGGTAACATCAACCTAACCTTTAATGTTGCGAATGTTTATCTCTACTTGTCGAAGTGCAAGTTAGGTTATCCAGAGCATAACTCGAGGTCGAGTTCTTCACAAGTAGAGGGGACTGACGCAGAGCTTTAATAAATCTATTTATTTATTATGTTTTTTTTATTAGAACTACAATGATGTTTTCATCCTCGTTATTAGGTTTTAGGTCATTATAACTCATATAAATACTTCTTTATTATATTACGGAAGAACCTTTTGCCTATTTTTAATCGAAATACTTTACTTCTCTTAAGGTTTTCGTCTGCCTTTTGAGTTCTTTGTAGATCTTGGATTAGATCTGCGTTTTCTGTACTTTTAGATTAGAGTACTACGTTTCCATGCTGCGTCATGAGTTCTTGGGATGTTGTAGCAAAATATGTGGATAATAGGGATTGTTATTATCATAAAAAGATGTTCTACTTTCTTAAACATATGCAACTTGATTGCTTAAAGCTTGAGCAGGAATAACATATTAGCCTTTGTTTCCTATGAGAAGCGAGACAATGTAACCTGTTTCTCATGATAATTTCGAAAAAACTTGAATTTGTGTAGTATCATGAACTAGCCATAGCTTTGAAGTTGTTTGCTATTGATGTCATCATCCTTTGTTTAGCTAAACACATGTTGTCTTATATAAGGTTTGCAACCACAAAGGTAAGATCATCACAACAAAACAATGTTTTAAAAATTAGATCAAACATTGAACTGATCAAAGGAAAGATTTAAGGTTCAAAGGTTCAACCGGTCGTATGTTGTTATAAAACCAGTATATAAAGAATAAGAAGTAAAATCTATAGGAATAAGCAAAAATAAAATATTTTATTTGAAATAAAAATACATCAATGTCTATTATTATATAATAAACTAACAATAAATAAATATGAGTCTAATATAAAACTTAAAATAACAATAAAAATTAAAATTGTATTTTTTAAGGAGGTCGCGTCTTATTATCGTTAAAAGCTCCAAATTCTCTAATGCTATTTAAAAAGTTGTAAACTACGTTTTCATCCAAAATATTTACATCTTCTCTGTTGCATTTAAATAAATTACAAATTAGTAATGTTAGAAATTATTCTCAATTGTAAACTTCTAATACATTATACTTTTAACTTAAATATGATCAAAATAAGATATAAATTGATCATAATTAAATGTTCTTAATTTATTCGTTGGGTCAAATGCATTTTCTTTATAAATTGCTTTTTCAAGTTCATTATAATCAAGATCAAGTGATAGTTCTTCTTCTTCGATCCAAGATTCAATATGTTCAATACAATTAATATTAACTAGATCATATGTTCTCTTCTTACTAAGTGCTCTGAATACATAATAGAGAAATTATAAAGTCAATAATAAAATTAAAGTTAATGAGATAAAAATAAAATTATAAAATAAATGTTCTTTATTCTCAAATTATAAGTGACGTAAACAAGTTTATTAAGTCTTTGATGTTCGAAACGATTTTGTTTCTTTGTATGAATACGTTTAAAAATGCTCCAATTACATTCACAACCTGATACATAAGTTGTTTGACTGAGTAACCTAATAGCGAGTTTTCTCAATATTGGAGCACTGTCACCTACTAATCTCCACTACTCATCTGTATTTTAAATTAATAGTTATGATAAAAATATATATTATTAATAAGTAAAGAATGAATTAAAAGAATAAAACTAACCTGGCTACATTTTTTTCATCATAAGTTCTCTCTTTGCTGTTGATCTGGCAAAGCTCTCTAAACCTTCAAGATACAATTTAATTTTATTTATCGTATGTGATTACTCTTCAATAGAGAAAATACTTTTGCATTTAATTGCATCAAACAGAACACCCATAATATTAATTGTACATGCGTCTCCACTATGTAAGCAATAAGGATTGAGAAAATATTTTTGCATTCAATCACGTCAAATAGATCGCCCATAATTTTAATTATACATGCATCTCCACTATATAACCAATAATGATTAAGAAAATAAGCTACTAAGTGGATCCTTTGAGTAAGATGCTTATCTCATTATCGATCAATAATATCTATATAAGGCTTATACAATTTCTCCTTCCCTTTAAAAAGATCTATAATTGTTTTATGAGCTCTATAAATACCATCATATATATACCCCAAAGATGACTGCTCATTTGATTCAAGAATCCTCAACAACCTTATAAGCGGAGTCACAATCTTCACAATGATCAAATAAGCATCCCAAAATTTATTATCTAGAATAATAGCACAAACGTCTTTCCCTTTTTCACTCTGTGATGATTTATGACTTGAAAAGTGTTTACTTATTACTAAATTTTGAAGTAATTGTTTATGTTCATAAATATTTTTCAAAGTAGTAAATATAGTTGCAAACTTGGTAGCAGCAGGACACACGATCTCAACCTAATCTTCTTGCTTTCTTAATCAAGACAAAAATGTGACATGATTATAGACAAAAATTGTGACCTTTGATACAGGTTAAACAAGACTAGAAATATGGTCCATACCACCAATATCTTTTTAAATAGGATTTATGAGCAGCACATGGAGACCAATAAATATGTCCATATTTTGATTGCAATAAATACACAGCTGATACATAATTAATTGCATTATTTATAACAAAATGCACAACATTCTTTAGTCTAACCTACTCGACGGTTTCAGAAAATAATTCAGATAAAGCATTCATACTTTTTACCGTATTAGAAGTACAACAGACTTGATAAAAGTTGTTTCAATATTACAATAAACTAAGAAATTAATTAAGGTTCTTTGTTTTTTATCAGTCCACCCATTTGTCATAATAGTGCATCTTGTTGATTCCCAACTAAACTTATATGTATCCAAAATTAACTAACATTCCTTGTTTAAATCTTAAAGCAAAGGCACTCGCAGCTCATAATAAAATGGTATCTTAAATCCTGGACATATTGATGTTGTAGCATCTATTGCTTCTTGAAAATATGGTGAATTTAAAGCACTTAAAGGAATGCATGACTGATAGAACCATCTAGCTCATGCTCTTTTACATCACAAAACAACATCCTTACCAACCAAAACACTTTTTAGACTAGGTTGAGAACCAAGAGTGGTTCTTGAAGAAAAATAAGAATTTATGTCAACAGTAGCTTTCCTTTTCCCTTTATCTAGTACTTGTGGTGCTTCATCATCTCTAAATGATATATGAAGAGCCTCTTTATTTTCCTTTCTCTTTTTTACTTGTTGCTGCAAATATTTTCTAATCATATCTATACATCAAGTGGTAATTTTTTGCAAGAAACAATATTACCTTTAATACTAGCAAGATATTTTTTCATTCTAAAAGTTACTCACTCTTCAAATATTCTACATCAAAACATACAACTATATTGGATATTCCCATCAGATGCTCGAAAAGAAGAAAAATAATTCTATGAAGGATCGGACTTAGCACGAGCAGAAGATTATTCGATATTCTTCATTATGATTTAACCTAAAAATTATTTTAAAAAATAATTGGGTATACTATCATCAGTGCAAAAGTCTCGTACTTAAATAATTCTCATCATCAGTTATAATAGAGAATGATAGTCACAAGCATAAAAATGCTCTTTAGGATACCATTTTTCAATAATTTATAAACCTTGGTATATCGTAAATATAGCTCAGAAAAGCAAAGACAAAAGGTTATGTTATTAGTGTTTCTATTTGTATAGCTTGTCTTTACTTTAGAAAAGATTTTGTAAGTATGGAAGTATGGAAGTAAAGTGAGAGGGTTAGAAATCATAGCAAGAGTCGAGATGATTTATCAGCAAATGAATTTCCAATTTGTGTTTACACTTGTTTCATTTTGTGTGCGATAACATAACAGAGAGACATACATAGTCTTGTCCAGATTTGTAGTTATGTTTCTCAGTTTAATATCCAATATTGGAATATGTAATTTCAATGTAAATACCACTAGTGTGAAACAAATACTTTGAAGTTAAAGATTCAGTTTTGTGGTCATGTTTTCCAATAGGATCAAAGTAAAAAATTAAGAAGACATACAAATGGAACATATATATACTTGCATTTACAATTATACACAGATGACCGACAACAGAATGGATACACAGAAGACAAACAGGATGTTGCCACTTATTAAACTTTGCTCCAACAATCGCTAAACTTCAAACAGCCTCACAAAATATTGCTAGTTTTCAGTTTTGGGGTTTTAGATCAACAAAATACTTCAAAGAGTATATATAACCCAATTGTCAAAATCAAAGATTGAAATTAAATAAAGTTATAACTATTACAAAAACTAATTAATCAATACTACTCTTATGGATCCTTATCTCCTTATCTGTTAACATATTGAAACCTTGAATAACACACAACAAATTGGAACTCTAGAGAAAATTGACGACTAATTAATATGAGCTCCAAGGTTGTTACAAATCTGATTCTAAAAATTTATGATTTTCCTACCACTAAGGGTCTGTTTGGTTGAATGTTAAATAATGGAACGGAAGGGAACGGTTTATAATGGAATGGAATGTAATATAGTGATACATTATTTGGGAGGGATGAAAGGGTTCATAATGTAATGTAATCAAATGTTGTTTGGATGATGGATGGAATGGAATGTAATGTATAATAAATGACTATTATATCCCTTATATTAAAATGGTTATTACAGAAAGTTTATTATTTTATTATTAATTATATAAAAATATTATTATTAATTATTTAATAAATTATATTAAATTTTATTTTATTTTATTCTATGTAATTTATATATAAAAATAATTTATTTATATTTTT
>JAOQMS010000001.1:14063310-14081896 GCA_027563885.1 Erythroxylum longipes | reverse complement strand
ATATTTTTATACACTAAAATAGAAGGGACTTTTAGCGACGAAAAAAATCGTCACTAATAGTCATTAGTGACAATTTATAATTGCCACCAAAAAACATCACCAAATCCCCACAACATAAAACTATAAGCTACATTTTTCTCTAGTAGTTGCTAATAATTTTTTCCTATGTTTTATTTTCATAACAAAAAACTATAGGCTACACTTTCAGAAATCATCGTCAATATGCTTTGGCTATGCTTAGTTTTCGTAGCTAAAGATTATTAGCTACGTTTTCTTGGAACGTAGCTAAAAACCTTTGGCTACATTTCTGGAAACGTAGCTAATTACTTTTAGCTACATTTTTAGAAAAATAAACAAAGTTTTTTAGCTATATTTCATAAAACGTAGCCAAAAGTTTTTAGCTATATTTTTAAACGTAATGAAATGTTTTTAGCTACGTTTTCTAAAATGTAGTCAAATTTTTAATATTCATTTTAACTAAATGCTATACTATGTTAATTATAATAATTTGTAACATTTTTAATCCATATTATTGTATATTTTTAATCAATATTATTGTATATAATATTTAGATTTTTTGTTCTTAATTTATTATACAAAAATAATTAAAAATTTTAAAGCATTTTATAAAAAAAATTATTGTGTACGACATTTTAATTACAATATAAAAATACTTATATACAAAATGATAAATATAAAGATTAGATTAATCGCTCGTACTCATTTTTATCATCACTGCTTACATAATCCGGGCTAAGTAATTTTCTTAGGAATTTTTCATACTTGGCCAACTTATTTTCAAGCGACTTATTTTCCTTTTCAAGATGTTGAACTTATGCTGGTCTTAATGAGGATGAAGTAATTGGTTTAGGGCCAAACCCAAGGCCATTAATATAATTGGATCATGTACCAGGCATCTTATTGCAAATTTCTTTTACGTTTGGCTCATTTCTATCAGATATTGATTGTTACAGCAGCTCTTGGATCTTATTCTAAAATTTAAAAAACAAAATCAATACTCAAGGTAAATATTATTAGTTAGTACGATACATAAACAAATAAACTTAAAATGTAAACAACTTTTTATACTTACATAGTCATTGTAAGCTTCTTCAGGCATCCACCCTTCACCTTCCTTATAGTGAATGAGTTTGTAAAGTGTGATCCTATTATACTCTTCTCCATGCAATTCCTTCTCACTCTATTTTTTGAAAAAAATATATACAATAAATAATATAGTGTTTATTGATTTTTTTATAACTTATAAATGAATATCTTACACATTCATATCGCAAGACAACAAATGGTTTGGATTCTTGGTTGTGATGAGTTCTCATTTATACTCTGTTCACCTTAGCCTTCTCACATTTTTCTTAAATAAAAAAAGTTAGTCATTAAATCATCTAACAAGATTAATGGAAGCAAATGTGAAGGGAAAGAAAACAAACCTAAACATTGGGAGAAAGCCAATAATCACACAAATTTTGCCAATTTTATTGAAACATCCGTTCTGGAACATATCTTCTTGCCTCCTGATTAGATGAAAAAGATTTGTAATACTGATGCAGCCAATAACGATGATCCCTAGTCCTTTGTTTGAACAGTGAAGTGACACAGTTTGAAACATTAGGGTTGTCGATATCGATGATATTTAATTTCATCTATGAATAAGAAGTAAAAGTGTAATTAATCTTAAAATAAGTGAAACAATATTACATATAGTTAAATAAGTTGAAAATTTGCTGAAACTTTATCCAAAGCATTCTCTAGCAAGTTGTCTTCCTTCAACTCTTTGGCATGCTTTAGGAAAGGTAATTGAATTTTGGCAGTTATCCCTATCTCATTAGACAATTTTGCTGATTGAATCTTGTCTAGAGGACGACCTTGCGAAGTATCAATATTTACTAATAACTTGTTATTCATTGTAACATTCATTCATTGGGATTCACAAGCTTTAATTATACCTCTACCTTTTTTTTATGTTGGTATTGGAACCTAACAACAAATGAATAATGATAAGAAAATATGCATTAAATATGGAAATATATATTTGATAATAAGTCTATTTGTAGGTCTTAAAGATTAACAAACCTGCTGATCCCTCTATACTAGTTGAGGTTGATGGAGGTTGTTATTGACTTGCTTAATTGGTGGAGGAGGTTGATTGTTGTTGTTGGCTTGGAATTAATTGATCTAGTTGTTGACAGGTAGGAACAATTTAGATACTTTCCACCTTATTCCCTTTATTTCTACCAGGTGTCATTGTAATGGATATCTAATACTCAAACATCAACAATGCGTATTAACATAACTCAAATATCAATAATCTGCATTAACATATTTCAAACATCAACAATTAGCGTTAACATAACTTAATCATCATAATCAGCATTAACATAACTAAAACATTAATAATATGCATGAACATAAATCAAACATCAACAATCCGCATTAACATAACTCAAACATCAGTAATAAGCGCTAGCATAAATGTTACCAAAATTACAATTCAAATAGTATAAAGAACACTTTTATTACCTTTAGTTATCATGATCAGGATCTTGAAAATCATCATCATTAATTGCATTATAATTCGACTCGTCATCACTATTATATTCATCCAAAGTATCATCATTGTCATATAATTCATGCTCAATATAGTCTTCATCTCTTTCTACAACAAGATTGGCCTGTACTTCATTTTCTTGTAGTATATTAGGATTAAAATTTCTCCTATGGAATGATGATATATCTGCATCTTTTTTTGTAGGGCTTTATTATTCAGCTCTGACTCAATCTCTTGATGTACTTCATCAGCACCTTCACTCATTAGACCATTTTTCCTTTCATAAAAATTGAAGGGATTTTGGTGTTGAAAGTTTTGAAGAACTTTCCAATTGTTGCCTAGTAGAATACTTTCTTCATTTAACTTACAAGGACAAAATGTTCATTATTATACCATATGTTACTAACATTAATGCTACTAATATTTCTATTCACTTTCATATTGCCAAGATTAAACCATTTGCACTTAAATAGAACAAACTTTTATCTTTTATGTAATACAATTCTATTGTTTCTGAGATGGCACGAATTCAATAAAATCGTCGTCATGTTGTCCCTCAACAATAACCCCACAATTTTGGCTTCTAAGTCAACTGTTTCAATCTTTTATATGAAATCTAACTCCATTAACAATACAATTCATATATTTTTTCCACACATATGAGACCTGCATGCCAAAGCATATAATGTTGTCGTGGCCTTTTGCAATTTACAGTTATGTAACCACATCATCTATAGGACAAAATAAAATTAGAAGTTAATCTAACATACAAATTCCCATAAGTTCATAATATTCCATCAATAACTTAGTCGAGTCTTAAACCATGATGGGAACTTAATCTTATATCTTTCTTTGCGTAAATGATCCTTTTGCTTTAAATCTCATCTTTGTGCTCTCTATTTAAAAAAGTAAATAGATGTTAAGAAATATAGATTGCACCATAAAATTTAAATATGAAATAATAAATGAGAAGTAATATACATACTCCATATATATATCGACTTCCTAACAATTTTTCAAAATATACTAATTGCCAATTTCGAGTTCATCTTTAGTTAACTCCACATATTTTCTAGTTCCAAGTTGGCTTACTTTTTAGGGAGAAAACTAACAAGGCACCATCTTGATCAAAATCAAGCTACATTCTTATCTATTAAATCTTATCTCCACGTTATTTAAGTACATCGAATAACTTTTTAAACATTCACTCACTATATAAGACTCTGCAATAGAAGGTCGAGCTTTGTTACAAACCTAGCTCTTAAGAGAGGCTAAAAACCTAAACAAAATGTAAAACATTAATAATTGTTACTAACCAATAACTTAAGAAAAAATTAGAAGTTAATATAAATTACCTTTCAATGGGGAACATCCATCAAAATTGAACTAGTCTACAAAGTTTTGCCTCGTATGGTAAGTGAATTGCCAAATGCAACATAACACCGAAAAAAGATACAGGGAGTACTAGTTCAAGCTTACATAGAATGAAATCTAAGTCTTTTTCCATTTTTCAAGCCTTTCTAATTTTAGTTTCTTGCAACATAATTGCTTAAAAAACTCACCCAATTGTTCCAAAGTTAGGGAGATATCCTTTGGTAAACACCCACTCATTCCAACAGGAACTAATCATTGCAGAAGTACATGACAATCATGGTTTTTCAACCCCTCTACCTTTCCCTCTTTGACATTGACACAACAAGCTATATTAGATGCATATCTATAAGAAAACTTGATTAATTTAAGAAATTGGCAAATGTTTGCTTTCCCTTTTTGGATATGTTGTAACAAGCAGGTGGAATGATGTATGACCCATATTGTCTTCTTTTCAAATGCAAATCTTTTCTTATATTCACGTCTTCTATGTTTAATGTAGCCTTAATTGTTTCTTTCGATTTGCCATTAATTCCAATCAAAGTTCTTAAAATATTCTCATAAATGTTGTTTTAATATGCAACACATCAAGATTATGCCTCAATAGCAATTCCTTCCAATATGGCAAATTGAAAAATATGATTTTTTATTCCAATTAAGCTCAACAATAATTCGCTTTCGCTTTCTATTACTTAGGTGTTTTCCAGGTTTAATGTCACCTAAATTTAATAGTTAGTAAACCACATCATCACTAGACAAGTGCAAAACAACTTCACCCAATTCTACTTTGCCATTAAAAAATTTTCTTCTTCACCATCTATGCCCATGTTTCAAGTAAGAACGATGTCCTATATAACATATTTTGCTTCTTAGCCTCATTGAATGAATTATATGGTTACACGTAGGAAAGGCCATATATCCTTTAGTACTCCATCCAAAAAAATTTCCATACGTCGAAAAATCATTTATAGTCCACAAAACAATCGTATGCATTATAAATGTTTCACCTTCAACATCATAAGTTTCTAATCCAACCTTCTAGAGATGGTTTAAGTCATCAATTAGTGGTTGCATGTATACATCGATATCCTTAATACAAATAGTAAGTCCTGGAATAAGTAAAGATAATAATATAAAAGGCTTCTTCATAAACTTTCATGGCGGTAAATTGTATAGTACTAGAATTACCGGCCACATGCTGTAAGAAGTACTCATAGTACCTAATGGATTAAATCCATCTGAGGTTAAACTAAGTCAAACATTATGACAATCCTCTGGAAACCATGGAAACTTTCCATCAGAGTCTCTCTATGCCATTGAGTCTACTGGATGACGTATAATATTATCATCAATGCATTTCTCTTTATTCCACCTCATATCTACGGCTATTTTTGATGACATAAAAAGCCATTGTAGTCATGGTTTAATAGGGAAGTATATCAAGATTTTATGTGATATCTTTTTTCTTTCTCATCATCCACTTACCGCCTTAATGTACCACAAATAGGACATTGATCAAGATCTTTATAGTCCATCTAAAATATGGCACAATCATACTTATAAGCAGGTATTGATATATATCCTAATCCAAGGTCCCTTAACAATTTCTTTACTTCATAGTAAGATTTCGGCAATTTGTGTCTAACAGGTAATGCATCATTGAGCAAGTCAATTAACATCTAAAAAGATTTGTTACTCTATTTATTATAGATCTTTAAATGCAAAAATTTCACAACAAAAGATAGATGTAAGAATTTCGAGCACACCCTAGATATAATTATTAGTTTTGATGAAATCAAAGTGGATATGCTAGGAGCCAATGATGAAGCCATGCATATGAATTTCTCATTCTTGTAAGAACACGCTGACATGAATATATCCTTCATTTATACAAGCAACTTTGAATTCTAGGGAAGAGTGTTATGGAACAACCTTAGACATATCAGCAACTCCATCACCAAACCTTATTTGATTTGTGGAGATTTTAATTCAACTTTCTATGCATCTGAAGCTTAAGGTCACTCAAATCTAAAGAAGTTTTCAGGTGACTTCAAGATTGTGTAGAAAACATTGGGGTGACAAAAATCAAATATTTGGGATACTCTTTCACTTGATCATACAAACAAAAATCAAATTGGTTCATCAAAAGGAAATTAGATCGAGCCTTTGTAAATGACATTTTTCTAATAACTTTCCCAATAACGTCACCAAATTCAAGAATCCACTTTTCTCGAATCACACTATAATCATAGTTACAAATTTGTTCTAACAAATTGTTAAACACCATCCATTTAGGTTCAATAACTATCTTGTTAATGAACCAGGTTTCAATGAGGCTTGGAGGAAGGGGGCAGATCTATATATTAGAGGAACCAAACAATTTGGTTGCATCCGAAAGTTGAAACTCATAAAATGAGCTCAAATTGTTGAACTCATCACATGGATCCACTACATTAGCTATTTCCAGACTTGACCTCGAAGATATCCAGAACTAGATTGACTATATGCCAATTAATCAAACATTGTTAGACAAGGAAAAAATTGCTCTATAACTACTTGCACGCTGTGAAAAGTCATTCCTCTCTTCTCTAACAGAGGGTGCGATTTAACTGGCTAAAGGATGGTGACAACTCCAGTAGTTTCTTGATATTGGTCAGTAATAATCATAACAAGATATGTTCAATCACCTCTAGTGATGGAATACTACTTCAGGAATCCCAGGACATGCAAAATGAAGCTGTCAAATTTTTCTCCTCCTTACTTAGTACCATTGTTTCATCTACTATCTCATTTATAAACTTGCAAAAACTCAACTTGTAAAAAATTTCTCCTCTATACTTTGATTATTTAACCAAAGCAGTAGATGATAATTAGAATGAAAAGGTGGTTTTGGTATGGACTGTAACAAAGCCTCAGGGCCAGATGGCTTAAATGGCTACTTCTTCCAGAAATCAAGGAACATCATTGGTAGTTTTGTCAAGAATGCAGTCCATGATTTTTTTTCTTCAATGGTGTTCTTCTCAAAGAAATCTATAGAATTATGCTTGATTCCTAAAATTCCTAATCTTTCTACTTTTGGTGTTTTAGATCTATCTTATATACCAACTTCCTCTACAAAATCATTTCCAAGATACTTGCCACTAGATTGAAGAAAGTCATACTACTTTGATAAATGAAAACAAAGGTGCTTTTCTGAAGGATAGACAAATAGGAGTCAATTTCCTTATAATACAAGAACTATTGAAGGGGTACTCTATAACACATAGCTCTCTTAATTGCACAATGAAGACTGACTTTCATAAGGCCTTCAATAGTATCAGCTGGGACTTCTTATGGCAAATGCTCACAGCTTATAGATTTCCAATTAAATTCATCAAATTGGCTTAAAGAATGCATATCATCTACCACCTTTTCTGTATTGATAAATGCCAATCCTACCAGGTTCTTTAAAGCAGCTCAAGGTCTCAGAAAAGGAGATCCCTTATCCCCCTATCTTTTTATCTTCTTCACGGAGGTTCTTAATGTTATTATCAAGCAAGAAGTGCACGATCACTCAAAATTTAGACACCACAAAAAATCCAAGAAGATTGGATTAATTTATTTGCAGATGATTTATTTTTATTTTGCATGGAAAACATGAATTCCATCCTCACCTATATGAAAGCTTTTGAAACTTTCGACCTGATCTTAAGTCTAGAGATTAATCTACACAAAACTATTCTTGGGAAAATATCACCATAAAATGCCTATGGCTTAATCCGAGGGACTCAATTCTAGACATTATACAAAAAATATCAAGCCAGACTATCTACATAAAAGCAGACTAGCTAATACATAATGTTGCAGTAGGACTTTGTGTTTACATCATATGGTGAGAAAGGAACCTCAAACGGTTTGCTAACAAAAATTCTTCTAAGGAAAACCTAAAGTATATGATCTTTATTGAAGTTAGGGAACTCATTCTGTTTCAAAACCTAAATCAAAATTACAGCTTAAGCACACTATATTCACTGAATATATAGTGAAACACTTACAATCTTATTTGCTCATTTAGTTTTTTGTTTGTAATACTTACCTTGTCACGCAAGGTTGTCAAGGGTACTCCACTATGTCTTATATCTGCTTTGTAAAACTTTCTTTCTTTATTATTTAATTCCATTTCCTTTTTCAAAAAAATCCTAAAATTTTCTTCTATAATATTGCCAATTATGTTAGGCAAACCAATTTCATTAATATTCTCTATATAATTCCCATAATCTTCTAACACTTCTACTACACCTCATCAATCCCATCATCATTAATATCATAATCTTCTACATCATTATTGTTACTACCATCAAAGCATGTATCAACACTTCTACTACAACTTGCTTCAGAATGTTCAACATGATAAATCCATGGAGTGCAGAATTTATCTATGCCTCATATTAGTAAGTGATTATATACCACATCTTGACTTTGAATGTTCACATGTAAGCAATCTATGCATGGACAAAGAATTTAACATTCTACACCAATTTGATCGTTTACAAATGACATGAAACTCTTAACTCCTTCTAAGTATTCAGTGACCATTTCTGATGAGACATCCAACTTTTGTCCATTTAGCTATACAATTAAAAGTAAATGACTAAATTACTAAATGCAATTTAAGTTATAAATAACATTAATGATAAATCAATACAAGTTGACATACTAAGTCTGAAATCATAACATAACCAGGGTACCTGGCATTTTTAGACCACATATATCGAGAAAGGGTCTTCTTGCTGTAAATCTTAGGCTCGTGGAATATTTTACTGATAAGCCTCAACTAAGCTACATCATAGGTTTCTAGCATATACCATCCAAGTGGTTTATAAAACACATCATCCACAATTATATGTGGATTTCATATGTTACTAATCCTAAATTATGAATTATAGTTGACATTCTTACTTTGAAATCATAAGGTAACTAAGGTACGTGGCCTTCCTTTGACCAAATTTTAGGATAATGAAACTTATTTATCCTTTTAATTTGATTTTGCCCCCTCTTTGTACACATGGTCAAAAGTTTTCCATCAGCTTGAATCATATCTAGAAAACTAACTTTCTTGGCAAATTTAGCTTTTATATATGTATTCATCACCTTAGCATTTTTATATTTGGAACTCTTATTTCCAAAATCTTGATTAACATATAAGAGACCATGTTGAAGCTACTCTCAAATTTCTGAAATCAGAATTTGATTCATATCAATTACGGAACTTTTACTTATTTAACAAATTTAACTAAAGGAGAATTATATTATATTTATTGAAATGTATAATATATTTATTGTTATATAATTTAATCAATTTACACACTTTCATAAATTTAATAAACGTTTTGTTAATTAACCTAAAGTTATTCTAATTGTTTAAAACAATTTCGTTTTAAAGATGATATATGTAGAAACAATTTAAATCCAATAACATACTTCTAATTTTTCAGAAATTTCAATCAACCCATTACAGACGCATTTCATAAGCCACCATCTTCGTTATTATCAGAACCAACATTCACCATCAACCAAACCACAACACCCAAGGGGAAAACACAAAACCTAGTAGAAAACAACACTTAAATACAACAATGTCACCATTATTAGAGAAACTAGAGTGCAAAGAATGGGCCACTTACCTCAACTGATGACGACGAAGACAAAACAATGAAGAAGACATGATGACGGCATGTAGTGGAAGAAGAAAAGCAAACATAAGGATGACGATGAGGAATAACGTGAGGAGGCTTCGTTGTTTTTGTTTAAAATGAAACAAAAATGATGTCACTTATTGTGGAAGAAACGACATCATTTTCGTGTTTTTTTTAATGTTTCAACGTTAGGTGATGATCGAAGAAAATATCACCACATGATAGAAAATAGGCGACAATTTTAGGTAATTGTCACCAATGTAAATTGCCCTTTAGCAACGATCTCATGGAATTGTAGCTAAAGGGAGATCGTTTAGAACGAATTAATAAAACCGTCGCCAAATTTTTGTCCTTTTGCAACCCAAGTGCTAACTTTGAGCAACGGTTTCTTAAAAGCGTCACTAAATATGTAAAATCGTCACCAATTCTATTCATGCATATATATTTTTTATATTTTGCAATTTTTTGTAATATATGATTTATTTCTATATTATAGTATAGAATTTATATATATTAAATAAAGTTTTGTGAGACAACATAAAATTGTCAAATCATATATTTTAAAAGAGATTAATAAAAAGTATAAATTTATGTAATATAAATTAATTTTGAGTTTTTAGTTTTATAAATTTTTGAAATGACATTGTTGTTAGCTAAATTTATTTTTAGACTTACAGTCATTATCAACAATATTAAATTTGAATTTTAAGATTATAATATTAATGTTTAATATTGATTTCCATTTTTTGCTATATTGCAATTATTTTTTAATTATATTGCAATAAATATAATTATATACGGTAATTAATATAATGTTATATGAATGTATAGATAATAATGGTAACTAGTATAATGATTTATGAATGTATAGATAATAGATAGATTTTCTCATATCTTACTTATGTTGTTAGACTCCGTTTCCGGAGTCTAACTCGTGCTCTGATACTAAACGATGCTGGATCTCGGGTCGCAGTACTTATTTTGAAGCTACTATACGAGAGGATCAGGTGAAGATCCTGTGCCCGAAAGGCTTAATGTTTTACATCGAAATGAAAATATAGCAGCGTCTACATTGGTGGACTTCGCCACGGCAAATTCAAAGTACCTTTCAGGAAAAGTTCACCACGGCCAACGTCTGACTTCGCCGTGGCGAAGTTCCAAGGTCAAGCAAACTCACCCTTCGGGAAAAATGCGTCGCAGCAAAAGTCTGACTCTTCCGCGACGAAGTTTCCAAATTTAAGGGAGAGCAGCTCTCGGGAAAGGTTCGTCGTGGCCAACTTCTGGCTTCGCCATGGAAAAACCTTCGAAACAGCAACCCAGACCTCAAACATCCAACACTACTTAATACACATACATACAATTCTCACAACCATTTACAATTCAACAAGAAGATAGGAATGAACATGTACAGAAGAAACTTCTTCAGTTCTTAATCTCATTACTGAATCAAACGAAGTTTATTCATATCAACAAGTACATCGATACTTAATACAAAATACAAATGGATTCTTATGTTTGATATGCTTATAAAGTTATCCAAAAATAGTCGAACTAACTTAGTTACAAAAGAACTATCTTGGTGTTTGCCCAAATGCCTTTACAAGGATTGTTAACCTTCTGGTTCTGCACCTGAAGTGAGAAATAATGGGTTGAGCTATAAGGCTCAGTCGCTAATACATTTATAGCCATTGGTAACGAGAAAACATATATGTGTATATATATATATATATATATATATAGATATATACACACACACACATTTATATCTCATCTTAATCTAAAAATTACGCCATCAATAATTTTAACTCAAAGATTCATAGTTAAGGGTGCTATCACGTAAACATATCATGTACATTTAAGCATCAAAACATAACAGTCAATTATGCGTCACACTTGACAATTCAAAGATGAAATGCATAAACAAATAACTTGAGAGTCCCATGGATCGAAATGGAGAAACCAAGGTTTACACCATGAAAAAAATGAGTCTATTTCTTAGGATCTCATATGCCACAAGCGGGCAGCCGGGAGAAGGCTTAAGTCAACATGCACTTGACGAACGAAATGGTTTCTCTCTTGCCCAAACACAAGCAAATTCTTTTGCTCAATTCATTTCATCACATATTCATACTTTCATGCTTTCATGCTTTTTCCTCTTTGATTATACAAAATGTCATACATCTTTCAAGGCATGACATGAGAATACATCATAATACATTTTCCATCATTCACAATAAGTAAAATTCAAACAATTTAGCATACACACACAAGTAAACAGTTTTGCTCATCTCACAATAACCATAAATATATTACCCACCTAATTGATTTGGAAAAATCCAACTCAATTGTGCCCTTCCTCTTGCTCTTGGATAGGGTTTCCTTGGTTTCCTAAATAAAACCAAATTCTCATTCAACCCACATTTACATGGAAATTCATAAAACTTCAATAATCAAAAAATAAATAAAAGATGATCTTAACACATTCTACCCATAGCATCTAGGCTAGAAAACTAAAACCTAGTTTAGAAAATCCATAACAATCAAATGGGTTTCTCTTACTCTCTTCTTTCTTCCAACACCAACCCATTTCTTGCCTAACTTCCACGCACTCTTCTTTTCTTCTTCTTTCCCACGTTTTTCTCTCTTTTTTTTCTCTCTTCTCATAATTTTCTTCTTCTTCTTTCTTATTCAAGACTACATTTTGTCTTGGTCTTCCCATTTTGCCCTTCATTTAACTTGTCCTTCCTATTTTACCCTTCTTTTGTCCCTTATGTCTAATACACTAACTAATTATAACATCTCCATTTAATAACCCTAATTTCTAATCATGCTTGCTAAAAATGACTAAATTCTAAGAAAATAAATAAAATAAATCAATGAATAAACAAATAAAATAAAATAAAATAAAAATTTTAGGGTCCAACATTTCTCCTCTACTTAAAGAATTTCGTCCTCGAAATTCTTACCTAAGGCTATTATGAGATGTGGATACTTCTCTTGTATAGCTTCCAAAGGCTCCCATGTTGCCTCCTCTCTTGCATGATTTTTCCATAAGACTTTAACTAGCTTCACAGTCTTGTTTCTCAAGACCTTTTCCTTTGAATCTAGAATCTCTACTGGTTGTTCTTTATAAGTCAAATCCTATCTTAATTGAACCTCTGAAGGTTGGACTATATGTGAAGGATCTGATCGGTATTTATTCAACATTGATACATGAAAGACATTGTGAATCTTATATAATTCTGATGGCAAGGCTAACTTGTCGGCTAAAGGCCCAATCTTCTCAATGATCTCATAAGGGCCTATGTATCTTGGACTGAGCTTGCCCTTCTTACCAAATCTCAAGACTCCTTTCCATGGAGAGGCTCTAAGAAACACTTTGTCTCCCACTTCAAATTCCATCTCCTTTCAATGTGCATCCGTATAGCTCTTCATTCTGTCTTGAGCCACTTTAAGTCTCTGCTTCACCAATTTAATCTTGTCAACTGTAGCTTGTACCAAATCAGGTCCTAAAAGTCTCCTTTCACCTTCCTCATCCCAACAAATAGGAGTTCTGCACTTCCTACCATACAAGGCTTCATAAGGTGCCGTTTGAATTCCTGAGTGATAGGAATTATTGTAAGCAAATTCAATTAAAGGCAGATGATCATCCCATGAGCCTTTGAAGTCCATAACACAAGCTTTTAACATAGCCTCCAATGTCCATATTGTCCTCTCTAATTCGCCATCAGTCTGTGGATGGAAAGCCGTGCTAAAATGCAATTTGGTTCTCAAAGCCTCTTGTAAACTTTACTAGAATCTAGAGTTGAATCTGGGATCTCTATTCGAGACTATAAAACTTGGAATCCCATGAAATCTGATTATTTCATCTATATATTTCTCGGCCAAAGCATTCAAAGAATCTGCTTGTCTAATTGGCAAGAAATGTGCTGACTTGGTTAGCCTATCAACAATCACCCATATTGCGTCATGTTTCCTGCTAGTCTTTGGAAATCCCATCAAGAAATCCATTGTAATCTTCTCCCACTTCCATTCAGAAATAGACAAAGGTTTAAGCTTACCAGTAAGTGCCTGATGTTCTGCTTTAACTTGCTGGCACACTAAGCATTTTCTAGCATACTCTGCAACATCTTTCTTCATTCATTTGCACCAGAAGTGCTCTTTTAAATCTCTATACATTCTTGTACTCCCCGGGTGTATTGCATAGGGAGCATTGTGTGCTTCATCTAAAATCTCATCCTTCAATTCTTACATGTCTGGAAATACAGTTTGTTACCTACCACCATCAATCAATCTTCTCTTATCTCTATTTCAGAGGGTTTATCATTTTTAATTCCTTCTCTGAGCTTGCTCAAGTACTCATCTTGTTCCTGCAATTCCTTAATCTTCTCATTCAACACTAGCCTTACTCTAAAATTAGCCAATATACAATTAGATTCAGCTTGCCTCAATGTCACATTAAGTTTGACTAATTCCTCTAATAAAGGAAGATATACCATCTTCACATGTGCCATAGTAGATTTTATACTCAATGCATCAGCTACTACATTAGCTTTCCTTAGGTGGTAATCTATCATCAAGTCATAATCTTTTAGTAGTTCTAACCACCTTCTTTGCCTCAGATTTAACTCCTTTTGGCTCATCAAATACTTAAAACTCTTGTGGTCTGTAAATACCCTAGTGTTGACTCCATATAAGTAATGTCTCCATATTTTTAACGCAAAAATTATGGCAGCTAACTCCAAGTCATGCGTAGGATAATTCATCTCATAAAGTTTTAATTGCCCAGAAGCATAGGCAATCACTTTATCTCCTTGCATCAACACACACCCCAATCCCTTCCTTGAGGCATCACTATATACTATATATCCATCACTACCAGAAGGCAAGGTAAAAATTGATGCCGTTGTGAGCCTATTCTTCAATTCCTCAAAGCTTTTTTGACATTCCTCTGTCCACACAAATTTCTCATTCTTCCTTGTCAATTTGGCAAGTGAGGCCGCTATCGTGGAAAAGCCCTCTACAAATCTTCTATAATACCCACCTAAACCCAAGAAATTCCTCACTTTTGCTATATTCTTAGGTGCTTCCCATTTGACTACAGCTTTTATCTTCCTCGGATCCACATGTACTCCTTGTTTTGAAATTACATGTCCAAGAAACACCACTTCCCTTAGGCAAAATTTGCATTTATCAAATTTGACATACAATTCTTTCTTCCTCAATGTCTCCAAGGAAATCCTCACATGTACCTCATGCTCCTTGTCACTCTTGGAACAAACCAATATATCATCAATAAAGACTATGATAAATTGCTCTAAGAAAGGCTTAAATACTCTATTCATTAAGTCTATGAAGGCTGCAGGTGCATTCGTTAACCCAAAGGGCATCACTAAGAACTCAAAATGCCTATACCGTGTTCTAAAAGCAGTCTTTGACACATCAGACTCCTTTATTCTCAATTGTTGGTAACCCGATCTCAAGTCTATCTTAGAGAAAACTTTTGCCCCTTGCAATTAATCAAACAAATTGTCTATACATGGAAGAGGATATCTATTCTTGATAGTGACATGATTGAGCTTCCTGTAATCCACACACATTCTCAATGATCCATATTTCTTCCTCACAAAAAGAACCGGAGCTCCTCAAGGTGAAGAGCTAGGCCTAATATACCCTTTCTTCAACAATTCTTCTAACTGCTCTTTAAGTTCCTTCAATTCTGCCGGATCCATTCTATAAAGCGGAATTGATATCAGTGCAGTACCTGGAAGAAGCTCGATGGGAAACTCAATTTCTCTATGTGGTGGTAGTCCTGGTAATTCCTCTGGAAAGACATTCGGAAATTCCATGACTATAGGAATATTTTTTAACTTCCCTCCATCTACCTTCATGTCTAGCGCATATGCTAAAAATGCTTCACATCCTTTCCTCATCATTTTCTCTGCCGTTAGAGCCGAAATAATTCTAGGCGAACTTGCTTTCCTATCTCCTATAAACACCACCTTTCTACCTTCATCAAACTCAAACTCTACTATCTTTTGTTTGCAATCTAAATTGGAATTATACTTTTCTAACGTATCCATGCCCATTATCACATCTAATCTCCCCATCTTCAATGGCATTAAATCCACCACTAATTGTTCTCCACCAATATACACTTCACAATCTCTATAAACTTGATTAATAATAATATATTAATCGATTGGGGTACCAACCATCAAAGGACCATCTAATGGGCTCAATTTTCTACCATGCACAATTCTACTTGACGAAACAAATGAATGGGTAGACCTCAGATCAATCAAAACAATAACATCATCATCAAATAATTTAACCACATCAGTCACAACCTCCGGAGATGTCTCTGCATCCTCCCTTGTCATTGCAAACACTCTAGCTGGTGCTTTCCCCCCCGGTCTTCTTAAAGGATTCACTGTCCTAGCTGCCGCAGAACTTCCCACTTCAGTTGCATTCTTGCGTCCCACAGTCTTAGCCTTTTTCAAAGCTTGCATCTGAGTTCTCTCCTGTCTTGCATACTGCAGGCACTCCCTAGCCATGTGCCCTTTTTCCCTACAGTTGAAACAAGATCCAGTCAATTTATAGCACTCCCCCTTATGGAATTTACCGCAATGCTCACACTTAGGAATGGGTGGATTATCCCCCTCTCCCCTTCTACTGCCTCCCACCATTGAGGCTTGATGAGAAACAGTTCTCATCAGTCTAAACCTGCTTGCACCACTGCTCCTCTCCTCAGAGTACACAGGGAATGTCCTGGCACTCCTCTCTGACATAAGAGTACCACCTCTCCTCTAGAACTGTTCTCTCCCTTTCCTCTTTCTGTTTACGACACTCTTTATGTTCTCCACATTCTCAACCCTTAATGTTGCTTCAACCAGCTGTTGAAAATCACAGAAATTCTACGCCAATACTTTTTCCCTGATGCCTAAATGTAATCCTGATTCAAACCTACGACACTTAGCCACCTCACTCATCATCATCTTAGCTGCATATCGGGACAGTTGTGTAAATCTGTACTCATATTCACTCACTGTCATCTCCTTCTGGGTGAGACTCAGAAATTCCCTTTGCTTCTGTTGAACATACACCTCAGACAAGTACTTCTTCTTATAAGTAGCTAGGAAGTCTTTCCATGTCAATACTGGCAGTTTCATCTGACTCCCTGGCACAATTTCCCACCAATGCAGAGCATCTCTCTGTAGTAAGCTTGCAACATATTCAACTTTTTCATCATCCTCACAGTCTATTTGCTCCAATACCATTTCTGTCTTCCTCAACCATGTCTCAGTTTCTTCTAGATCAGTGGTCCGATAAAAGTCCACTGCCCCATACTTCCTAAGCTTATCAAACTGCTTTCCTTTCTTAACTAGGGCCGGAGCAGAAGTTTGCGGCATCTGGCCCATGGCCTAGACAAAAACCTGAGCAAAGGCTTGGAATAACCTAGGATCCAAGGGAGTAGGCATTGCTCCTGCGAAAGAGGAGACTCATGCGTCTGTGATCGAGAGGGCTCACTACCTTGCCCTACTGAAGCCTCAACATTTCCTGGGACTCTAGACTCATCAGCGCCCTCCTCTCTTGGTGGAGGGTCAGGTGCAATAGATCCTTGCAAAACTTCTCGTGTTCTTCTACAAGGTGGCATCTTACTCCTTCAATTTAAACACTAACAATTAGCTTACACTCCATTTTAATCTTATTTCCTACATGTATGCATGATATGCATGTCACTTAATGTAATCAATCAATTCAACAATGCAAACAATTTATCACACATCATAGTAATTTATACCACTACGCATTTTAAGCCTAGGAATCCTAAAAAGCCTAAGCTCTGATACCAAAAAGATGTTAGAACCTATTTTCGGAGTCTAACTCGTTCTCTGATACCAAAAGATGCTAGGTCCTGGGTTGCAGTACTTATTTCGAGGCTACTATACGAGAGGATTGGGTGAAGATCCTGTGCCTGGAAGGTTGAAAGGTTCACATCGAAATGAAACTAGTAGCGTCTACACTGGTGGACTTCGCCGCGACACGTTCAATGTTTTGCCGCGACAAAACTAGGGAAATACTACGAAGGCTCTTTCAAGAAAAGTTCATAGCGGCCAACGTTTGGCTTCGCCGAGGTGAAGTTCCAAGGTCAAGCAAAAGCACCATTCGGGAAAAATGCGTCGCGGCGAAAGTCTGACTCCACCGCAGCGAAGTTTCCAAATCTAAACGAGAACAGCTCTCGGGAAAGATTCACCGCGGCCAACTTCTAGCTTCGTCGCTGTGAAACCTTCGAAACAACAACCCAGACTTCAAATATCTAACACTACTTAATACACATACATACAATTCTCACAACCATTTACAATTCAACAAGAAGATAGAAATGAACATGTACAAAAGAAACTTCTTCAGTTCTTAATCTCATTGCTGAATCAAACGAAGTTCATACATAGTTTTAGTTACATATCAACAATTACATCAATACTTAATACAAAATACAAATGGATGCTCATGTTTGATATGCTGATAAAGCTACCCAAAAGTTACTAACTTAGTTACAAAAGTATATATATATAGCAATTACGCCATCAACAATTCTATATATATATATATATATATAGATATATTCACACAACATATCATGTACATTTAAGCATCAAAATATAACACTCAATTATGCATCACACTTGACAATTCAAAGATGAAATGCACAAACAAATGGCTTGAGAGTCCTATGGGTCAAAATGGAGAAACTGAAGTTTACAATATGAATAAAATGAGTCCGTTTCTTAGGATCTCATACGCCACAAGCGGGCAGCCGGGGGAAGGCTTAAGTCAACGTGCACGTGACGAACGAAATGGTTTCTCTCAAATTCTTATGCTCAATTCATTTCATCACATATTCATACTTTCATGCTTTTTCCTCTTTGATTATACAAAATGTCATACATCTTTCAAGGCATGACATGAG
>JAOQMS010000001.1:14042465-14053067 GCA_027563885.1 Erythroxylum longipes | reverse complement strand
TTAGCTACGGCCGAATCACCGACGTTTTCTTCCGTCGGTTTATTCCGTCGGTAAATATGTTTACCGACGGTATATTGTCTTTTTCCGTCGGTAATTTCCGTATGTAATTCACTATTTTCTTGTAGTGAAATATATATGGATATATAATTTGAATAAACTAAAAAAATTTCCCAATGAGATTTCTTAATCATTCAATTTGTGATGCATCTCCATAAAGTCAATATGTGTAGTTGAAGAATTCACATTTATCTATTTGACACTTTATAAGATTTAGCATCATTTGCTAGTGTAAATATATATCTTGACTTAGAGATGGCAATTCCGACTTGGCCTGGCCCGTGGCTTGACAAAATGACGTCGTTTTATCCAAAACGACGCCATTTTATTTTTTTAATTAAAAAAATACAGACGGGCTGGGTTTGGCCCGGCTGACCACGGGCCAGCCGTGCCGTAGGAAGGCCGGGCCGTGGGCTAGCCCATCCCGGCCCGCGGCCCTCCGTGATTAAGGCTGGGCGCCCGCGACCCTCCATGATTGAGGCTGGGCTGGACCGAGCCCAGCCCGGCCCATTGACATGCTTATCCTGACTTTACTACCTATCATCTAGCCCAACCCAGCCCATTGATATACTTATCCTAACTTTACTACCTGTCATCTAAATATAATAAAATCTAATTATGTATAAACTATAAGGATAAGATTCCCATCTTTCATGTATGCTAGTATATAATTTGTTGCCATTTAAATACCTTAAAACTCGCTTGAATACATTATAGTGGTCTGAACTTAGGCTTGATAAAATATCTACCCAACAATTAAAACTACAAATGTAATAACGACCTGGTTCTTACTTCTGCATATATCAAGCTCCCTATATTACACTGGCATATCGATTATCCTTTATACCCTCTTTCTAAAGTTCTTTCTTTGAACATCATACCAAAGATAACACTTATGTATGGGAAGCTGGTGTTTTACAAGGCTTACAAATATCCATATTAAGAGAGCAATTGGCTCGTACGAGAGAATAGTGATATGAATGAGAATAAATATAGTGAGGAATGAGAATAGATATTATCATTATAATTATGATGATTGGTTAAAAAGAAGGAATGATTACCATTACCATTGATAGTGGATAGTTTGTAAAAAATATTGAGAAATAAAAATTTATTATATTGTAATTAATTAATTAATTAAAATTTAATTTATTATATTGTAATTAATTAATTACAATATGTTAATTAATTAAAATATTTTAATCAATTTTAATTAATTATATTGTAGCTAATTAATTATAATTAATTTATATATTTTAATTAATAATAATAATAATTTAATTAATTATATTATAATATAAAACAAGCACACCTTAAGCCTTTTCAACACACTCGTTATGCATTTCTTTTGAGAGAAATATTAGCAAGTTTTGAGACCTATCCCTACAAATCTGAATACCCGAGTCAAAGAATATTTCACCTGTTCATATAAAAAATACTTGGACAATAATTATTTAACCTCATACAACATTTCTAAGTCATTTGAAACTATTAATGCATTATCTATGCAACCTTATTTCATTTTTACTTTTCATAACAAGTTATTAATGTCGACGCTACTCTAAAAGCATCTTTGGAAAATACCAAAGCGAAGATGATGTTAATGTGTATTCTTTCTTTTTTAACAACTAATCTTGCTTAAATCGTTCAATATTTCCTAGAGTTCTTGGTAGTGTTATAAAACTATTTGCAAACAACATGCTTACAACTTCTAAGTAACTTTTGCAAACTGTTATACCTTATTATTCTTTATGGACCATATTTCATTTCTCATTATATCCCATAAAAATTCTTATTGAGAAACAGAAACAAATTTTGAAGGCTTGACAAGAAAAAGGATGTGTCCTATATAATAGTCACCCTCTCCTAAGTATACCACGCAAACAAACTATGAAAGAGATAGTAGGCTTACGACAGATAGCAATGGGTAGCCCATAGGCTTAGATTTAAGTATTTTCAATAGATCAGCTCATAGGCTAAGCCCAAATTTAGGTTACCGTTCTAAATTTAACTATTTTATATAAAACGATGTTATTTTACTTTAAAGAATTGGGTTTTAAGTAAGTCTGAGCCTAAGCTAATTAAAAAAAATATTCTATATTTTAAATTTTTAAAAAATTGACCTCCAATGATTTTTGCTTTTCAATTATTTCATTCAATTTAATTAATAAATTATATTTTATATTTTATATTCTTTTTCTCTCTTTATATTTTAATTAAAATTTTTACTTTAAATTATTATTATTAAAAAAATAAATTACTATTTTATCATTAAAAATACTAAATTTATTTAATCTCACTAATAAATTATATTTATCAAAATTTAAGTTATACTAATATATAAAACCAATTAAGTTGACCTCATACAACAGTTTAAGCTATTGTGATGAAATGGTCGCTTAACATGGTATCAGAGCCTTTATGACCAAGCGGTCTTGAGTTCGAATCATACCATCCACCTATTTATCATCAAATTAGTTCAGCACAAGATAGAGTGGGCTTGTGCAAGTTTCAAGCCCAAAGAACTTTCACTTGAGGGGGGTGTGTTAGCAAATATATAAAACCAATTAAGTTGACCTCATACAACAGTTTAAGCTATTGTGATGAAATGGTGGCTTAACAATACTTTAATTGAAATTTTTTAATTACCATTGTTAAAAACTAGTTATTATTTTCATCATGAATTTATTTAATAAATTGAATTATTAATTAGTATATATAAGTAATTTTGTTTAAGATAATTTAAGAATCTATTATACATAATATTTAAACTATAAAAGAGTATGTTTAAAGGACACTAAAAAGAAGTTGGAATAAAGTTAGAGACTTCTTTATATTTACTTTATTTAAACATACTTTAACTTTTATGAGTCTTTATATAAATGATGATAATGATGATGATATTATTTTTTTATTTTTTTATGTTAGGTTCCATCTTAGTTTAAATTATTATATTTATTATTAGATTTATTATATATTAATAAGCATTCTTAGTTTGTTTTTATTTCAATAAAGCATTTTATTTTATACCATATTTTTACTTATTCTTATAATTTTTAATTTTTATTTATTATATACTGGTTGATCTTTAAATCTTAAACATTTTATTTGACCAGTTCGATGATAATTTCATAATCCAATTTTAATCAAACTACTCCTACAAGTTCTACATCTACGTCTAAGTTATTGTCAATTGCAAGATTTAACTCTTTCTTATTAAATTTTCTCCTAATTATTAACGTATGTTTCATGAAAAATAATGTAGTTAGTAGCTCTGCTATCTAATCACTAAAAACTTGATAGGCTATAGTTAAATTAGATTTCATGTAAAACAAGAGTCAAGGAGTCACATTCATTTGTACTTTTCACCTTCCATGACTTGTACATCATGCAATTCTTCTTCGTTTGTCCCTTTTTTTAAAAAAAAGAAGCATGTCATTGCATCTTGGGAGCGCCTTGAAGAGCTTTGATTGAATTTTGTTTCATTGTGAAGCTTTAAGAGCTTCTCCTTCGAGTTTTTTAGACTTGAATTTGGGGCTACTTTATGGTGTATGTGCCTAAGGTTTCACTATTGTACATGTTCATAATTTGGATCACAATCATTTCCCCGCAGATTCTCTATTGTTACTTGTGTTTTCACGTCATTGGTGTGTTCCTACCTACTTCTCCAGCATTGGAATGTCGCCATAGTCACTTTATGCGGAAAACAGTTTGTCGCTAGATTACTCATGTTTCCCGAGCTTCTCCTAAAATTATTATGTCTTTCGTTGTTATTATTTTCTTTCAAGGAGAAGGCAGTCGCCTAAATCACGTAATGTGGCAACCTCTGGTGACCTAATCGCTGTAGTGTTGCTCACCCATTCATCTCCGTTAACAACACCAATGGCCTTGACTAAAAATCAAAAAATTTACCTAAGGCCACTAGTTTCCTCATTTTGATGATGGTTGACAACATCATCAATGATTCGTACGGATTTAATTAAAAATTTTTATTACAGGAAAAGAATAAAAGAATTAATTCTAAGAATTTTCTAAAATAGAAGCATAAGCATAAACAGGAAAGGGGAAAGCTTTTGGATGAACATAGTTACCATACTTACCATCAATAAAGAGGCAGAAACGATTGTAACGCCAGTTTCCATTGAAAAATCGCCAGAAGCTATAGGAAGGTAAGGCTTGTTTGCCTAGGATTATAACATGGAGCAAAATAAATTCAACGGAATTAAGCGCTAACTTTTTGTAGTTTTAAACATTGAAATATTCATTTCTGAAATTTACGGGGACATGGTATAATTCAATTCTGAGTAAGGCATACCTTGTCTATCTCGACGTCGAACAACTGGTTCAAACCGACCACGTAAATGTTCATCAGCACTGATGGTACCAACGCCTGAGCCATGAAAAACGGGGTTAGGAATTCAACGATAAACTTAAAACCATCATCAGTCCTCTGCGAAACTTTACCTTCATTAACCCCACAAAAAATGAGGGAGAGAGATCCGCAATTGATTCAACCGGGAGAAGAGAGACCGATGTTATTCCAATCAACTGATCATGACCATATCAATTGCAAGAACTCCTCTTAGACAATCCTCTTCTATTTAATAATAATATTAATAATATTATTATTATTATTATTGTAGTAGAAGTGATTAAAGATGAAACTCACGGTGCCAATCACCGTGTGAGGACGAGAGAACTGATAGAAGGAATTTAAGTGCCTAGATACACGACTCCGAAACCTCAACCAAATGTTTGTGTCCTCGTAGTTTGATGCAGAGCCATCTTTTAAGTTGACGGAAATACCACCATTTCGAAATGATTTGTTTATATTGCCAATCGGAGTCTCACAGTAGCTAATATTACTGGATAAAAATGGCAATCTAGAGGACGACATGGCGGCCTTCTCGCCCTGGCCCCTGAGACGATATGATCGTTCCGTTGGAACTTTGGCTATGGCCAGGATACCTGCATAGTTTGATCACGAACATAACTGTATTTGCGGTGTGAAATGAAGAAATGTATTTAGTTAAGTTCTTGAACATAAAAACCTGAGATCACTTTTTTTTGTTTTTTTCTTTTACCAACTGGTATTTGGAATCGTACGAATAATTGACTAATCCGTATTTGAACTGAGTAGGATCCTTTTAAGCGGTAAAAGTCCCTCTCACAAATTTTGAAAACGATTCCATCCTCAATACTTAAATTTGAGACCTTGATTAAAGACCAAAAGAAAAAAAACCCATTCCGCTCCAACACAACCCTGGTAAGTTCCCATTCTTTAATTTAAGACGTAAATCTTTACAAAACTAAATGATTCTTTTACACTTTCTTACATCTAGAATGTCTTAATATTAAGTTTTATACAACTCGAACCTCGATGAGAGGCTTTAAACGTTGACATTGGGAAATTATATTCTACTTCCATAATAAAATATTGAAAGAAACTTCTTAATTTGTTTCACACAGTCGTAATGGAATTCGTTAATTCCTAAGCAAAGAAACAAATGAGAATTAAGAAGGTCTCCCGAAAAACGTTACTCTCCAGATAAGTGAAGACTACAACCGATCTGAATCTTTCCCCTCAAAACTGAATTAGCGTACCATTATTTTTTGGACCGACCAAAGGCTTATCATTTCTCCTCACTCCATCTCAAAAGTGGCACAAAAACAAGAAGCAAGTTGAACAGTAGAAACACCGATTTCTCTGATTTGATTGTCGCCCATCAAAAGTAACGAAGAACGATAAGCGATGAGTACATGAAAGGCAAGCCGCTTACCTGGTCCGACTAGGTGACAATTCCGAGGCTCCAGATTCGTGAGAAATGAAAATCCGTACAAACCGACCATTTTGAACCGATGGTATATGTATAGCCTAAACCGCTCCTACAAGTAGAAACCTCGTTTGTCGGTGTTACCTTGCGAATTCATTTATACTTTGAAATAAATAGCAAATTTTTAAAATAAGATAAAGATGTAAATTTTAAATTTTTATGATATTAAAAATATTCATATTTATTCATCAAAATTTAAAAATATTCATATATTTTTTTATTTTAATAAATAATTTATTTTTACTTACTCTTATAATTTTTATTTTTAATTATTATATATTAATTTTATAATATTTTAATATCAATTAAACCTTAAAAGAGGAATATCATTATATTATAGAATAAGAATAACAAAAAAATAGAAAATTAATCTGTTTATCAGAAAAGAGGAGATCCTATGAAAAATGTAACCGATTCTTTCGTTTCCTTTAGTCACTGGCCGGCATTAAAACATTAGCCTTATTAGTGACTTTAGGGTTGTTTCAACTATTATGGTATCGGAGTCCCTTTATTTTATTTTTTTTTCATCCTACTCGTCTCCTTACTTTGCTACCATTTTTTTGCAGTGTCCATCAACCTTCTGTTTGGTCGTGTCATCTGTCTCTGTTATTATCGTCAATTGCATTTTGCTGACCACACCTTTTCTCACTGATTAAATCTTGGTGACTTTCCCTGGTTGTTTGCCACCTGTTCTCTATTCTTATTTCCAATATCATCCACCAGTGGCTTCCAAGATGGGAGTATGCACGCTAGCTCATCGTCGATACCGATAGCCCAAGGGTTGCCCAACCTCTGTCCAGATTAGGCCCCTCTCCACATGTCAATCGCCCACCCTTTCCATCTATAAGTTTGCCGCAAATATGTCTGCCATCGTCTACCAAATCCAGTCCATGTTTGGGTGTCAGTATTTGGTACCAGACGAATCTGCACAAGTTTAGACCAGGAACAGTGGCATAAGAGAGATTAGGAAGTACCAGAAGAGCGCGGAGACTGGTTAAGGAAATCGCTCAAGACTTCAAGACTGATTTGAGATTTTAGAGCAGCACCGTAGCAGCTCTTCAAGAGTCAAGTGAGGCGTACCTTGTTGGGTTGTTTTAAGACACCAAATTATGTGCAATTGTTACTGATGGGGTTACAATCTCTGCCCTGTACCTCTTCTTTTCGAATATTTACTTTGTATCTTAACTTTAATTTTTTAAAATTTTCTATATAGCTAGACATTTGTTAAAAAGTAATGATTAAAAAACTCAATCAATTTAGTTAGTTCAATTATAAAAGTTTTAAACTATTCAACTTTTCAGTTAGGTTTTTAATTTTTCGGTTCGATTTATTTTAATAACTCTTGTTAAAAACTGATCAATTTATTAATTAATCGGTTAATTTTTGTAAATTAATAAGTTTTTATAAACTAAAATAAATCAATTAATTTGCATTTAATATTCTTTTTTTAATTTAACTTTAAATTCTTTTATAGGTAAGGACAATCCCTTTAAATCATATTTTAAATTTTTAAATTTTATTTAATCTTTAGTCAGTTTTGTGACGGTCTAATTCTGTTTGAATCTTTTCAACTTTAAACCTCTTGTCTTACTAATTTAACTTCTGATCTGATTATTGAAACATTGGTTAAGAGTGTTAAATATGAAAATCCATAGAAATGTAGTGGTTTGTAATGCATTTGATAATGCAACTTATTTGCATATGAAAAGTCTTTTCTCTTATAAGCTCATCTTTTCAAGCTTCAATCTTTTGTGATCAAAATTTGCCAAAATCTAAATAATTTATGCGACTAATCTTAATTCTCTATCATCATTGGAACTACATCAATTTCCATATTAAGGTGAACAGGATTATGTGGAACATAGTAAGCATCGTCCTTACAAAAATGTCATTGCCCACATTAGAAACTTGCATATAAATTGTTATATGATCAATTGATATTTCAAATAATAAATAATTAAAAATAAATAATGACATGTTAGCATTGACATGATAATTAATTAATAGATGACTAATTTTGTCAAATTTTCTATCCATTTATAGTATATACTAAATATTTTGAAAATGTTAAGGTTTAAATTAAACGTTTCGACATTTCAATGTACGTGCATGTCCGCTGCCTATTTTGATGGTTTCAAATATGCGATTTGCAATTATTACTTTTTCACTTCCTTTCTTCGTGCACATCCACTTTTCAGATTGATTATGCAAATATTAAATTCTTAGGAGTAATTGAGTATTAAAAATTAAATAGGTTGACAAGTTTGTTAAAAAATATATATACTTGCCAGATCTCTTGATTCTTTAACCAAATTATTAAATTAGGGAAGGAAGTTCAAAACCAGATCACTTGTAGAATAGGAGCAGGGGATCGAATTGCACTACTATATGACAATTGAACTGGTTAAGGAGCACTAATTCACAATCCAATAGTTAGGGAGATGCTGGGTAGATTCTCAAAAAAAGCTAAAATCCAAGAACTAGTTGCAGATGGCAACTAGAACCTTTCCCTAGAGGAGATCATATCTCTATTGATACCACAATATAGACACAACGGAGGAGAGGATACAGATATATGGACGGGGATAGCTGTTTTGGACATCAAAAATAAACTTGCTAAACAACTTAAATACGGGACAAGCATAGGAATTGGTTGGCATAACCTGATATGGAGCAACAGTACTATCAAGCCTAATGCTAGCTTCCTGAATTGGTTAGCTATGAATGACAGACTCAGAACTATGACAAGACTAAAGTTCCTCTCCTCTTCTAAAAGATGCATCTTTTGCCACCTAGTGGAAGAAGATAGAGATCACCAATTTTTTAAATGTGAATTCTCTAACATAGTATGGTGCCATATTTCCTCCTTATGTTCTCTTATCTGCTATCAAAGAAACCTGAATGGTATAATCCATGAAATACTACTGAACCATGCTTCCAAACATGATAAGAAAGTGTACATGGTTGCCATAACAACATGCATTCAGGAGATCTAGAGGGAGAGAAATAACAAAAGGTTTGTAGAAAGGGAAAGAGGCATACATGCAATCACATATTATCTCTAACAATATCAAAGAATAATCAGTCATCAACCATATGGAGAAGAAATGCAGTGAGAGACTAGTTACTTCTTGGAGATTTTAACGAATCTCCAAGAACACCTAGTTCATATTAGATCCTCATTTCTGTATAACCACTCGCACAATAATTGTAGGAATCTAAAGGGAAAGTGCTTACCTTTTGGGTTCTCTCCTCCGTGAGGCCTTTATGGTTGCTTTATGAACTTTAATACTTGCGCGATGGAAGATGGCCAAATCGTAGAACTTGTGGAAAACCCATCGAGAAGTCCTAATCAGAGAAGCAGGACTAAGGTTGAACGCAAAGAGAAAAATCAAAGATCAAATCAAAAATCGCTTACCTCCTTGAATCGTTTGGAGAAAGACTTGATGAAATGCCAAGCGCTAATTTGGAAAGAGTCTCCATCGTTGGAGACTCTTTAGTGGGGGCACTTTTAAGGTAATTCTAAGAATACAATTTGAGTAAATCTGATAGGATCTCAATTTGTGCTTCCTGCCACACGCGGGGCATATGCTCTTTGCAACGATGTCTTTTTGACTAAATGTTGTTATCCTTGTTGAAGGATAGTGTTTTACTGATTATTATCCTTATTAATTCATTTTAATTTTTTAAAAAAAAGAATGTGCTTTTACAAGCTCATTACATGTTTGTTTTGTTTAGAGAAAGCACTGATCAATTGTAAAAGTGCAAGCGACAACGATAATTTACCAAAATTCAGCTTATCGTAAGAAATGCAGAACAATTGTCTGGTTAATTCATAAAACATATAATCGAAAAATAGTCCATGCCTTAGCTGAGAGTTACTAAACTAAAGGATTAGTATGCTCTCTTATAGTAAGAGTTATGTTAGATTTATCTAAACCTTTCAATTAAATATATAATTGGATTTTTAGGCCTTAAAATGTCCAATATCTTTAAAATTAAAACAAACCAACTCTAATAATACAACTAAATTAGGGAAAATCCATTTTAAATATAATTATGTAATAGAACTATGAATTATATCAATAAAATATAAAAATATGATATTTATGATAGAAAACTAAAAATTAACATAATAACTTAGGATCTTGAATAAATAATTGTAAAAAATAATTAAAATATAATATTGTATACTTAATGCAGAAGATGTCATTATCATAGAGAGATCAATAAATTTCATCATGTACTTCATTAAATTTGATTTCTCTCCTTTGACTCTCTTATAGGTATAGAAAATCAGTTAAAAAAATTCTGTAACCGCAATTAGTAGAGAGATGACCAATTAATATATCTATAATTTTTAATCCAATACGTCCATCAAGTAAGCAAAAGAAACGGTTAAGATTTACTCTATTATTATATAGGAAATATGGACAAACAGAACTCTTTAATTATATTAATAATAATATTAATAAATATAAAATATAGCCACTAATCAAGTCACATTCTAACATTTTCCCACTTCGCTCGATACTTTTTATTTTAATAGAATAAACATTAAGTATGCATAAATAAATATTTTAATATCTTTTTAATTTACCTTAATGTGATAAACCATATAATGTTGGTTATAATAGTCATACTTCAACCACAAAACTAGTAATTTATTAAGTCAGGTAATATAAGTGACATATACATATATATATATATA
>JAOQMS010000001.1:14023725-14036681 GCA_027563885.1 Erythroxylum longipes | reverse complement strand
TAAGTGACATATACATATATATATATATATATATATATATATCATAAATGCCCACATTAATGTATCATAAACATTTTTGGTTCTTATTTAATAACAATTATATGTACCCAATCATAATAAATAAGAAAATTGTCAATAAAAAACTTTTATTAAGCTCAAGAATGTTAAAACGTTATTAAAAATTGAAAGATAGATGAAGAAGACAATTGTGTTTTTGTATATTT
Source organism: Erythroxylum longipes (assembly GCA_027563885.1). Lineage (NCBI taxonomy): Eukaryota > Viridiplantae > Streptophyta > Magnoliopsida > Malpighiales > Erythroxylaceae > Erythroxylum > Erythroxylum longipes. The sequence goes on along the minus strand of JAOQMS010000001.1, from coordinate 14,036,457 downwards.
TATAGGAGATTTGTACAACTATTTATACAAGTGATGAAAGGATAAACATGGAAATATAATTACACAGTAAAAGATTTCAAGGCTAAAAATATTTTGCCGAAATCATGGAAATGACTATTGTAGCTGAATCAAAGGCATGAGTTATCATCCCCCCTCAAGCTCAAGGTGGAAGCAACAGTGAGCTTATCTTGCAAATGGTGAAAAGTTGTGGTAGGTAAAGGTTTGGTCATGACATCTGCAATTTGTTCCTTTGCCGAAATGTACCGGACGAAGAGAGATTTTTTAGCAACCAGATCACGAACAAAATGAATATCTATTTCAATGTGTTTGGTGCGAGCATGAGCAATAGGATCAGCTCCTGAGGAATGTGGCACCAAGATTGTCATACCATAGTGTTGGTGGTGGGGTGGAAAGACCAATTTCATGAAGAAGTGAAGTAATCCAACATACTTCAGCTGAAGCAAGTGCAATACTTTGATATTCGGCTTCAGTACTGGAGCAAGCAACTGTAGGTTGTTTCTTAGAACTTCAAGAAATAAGATTAGGGCCCAAGTAAACATAATAGCCAGAGGTGGAGCGACGATCATCAGGACATCCTACCCGGTCAGTATTAGAATAGGTCGCGATGGTAAGTGTTGTTGATTTTCTGAAGTGTAAACCATGAGAGATGGTGGAACGTAGATATCGGAGGATTCGCTTGAAGACTGTCCAGTGAACATCAATAGGACAATGCAAGAATTGGGAGACTTTATTGATTGCAAATTGAATATCAGGACAGGTGAGACAAATATATTGGAGAGCACCAATAGTGCTTCTGTATTCAGTTGGGTCGGAAAGTGGGATTCTATGGTTTTTGGAGAGGGGTAACGTAAGATTCATTGGAGTTGGTGTGGGTTTAGATTGATCAAGATTTGTACGAGAAAGGAGGTCTTTGGTATATTTGTTTGGGTAAGGAGAAGGCCATTTGGTGTGGTAGTGGTTTCAATTCCAGATCTTTGATGGAGAAGGTGTTATGTAGATTGTCTATGAGAGTGGTAATGAAGGATTGGGAGGAGCCAGTAACCAGTATATCATCCACATAAACCAAAATAAAGGTGGTGTCAGTTAAAGTGGTGTGAATGAAGAGAGAGGTGTCAGATTTAGATTGAGTGAACTGGAGGTCTAAAAGTTTTTGGCTTGGACATTGAAACTAGGCACAGGGAGCCTGCTTTAAACCATAAAGAGATTTATCAAAGTGACAGACATAATGAGCATATTGAGGATCTACAAATCCTGGAGGTTGGAGCATGTAAAATGGATCATGAAGATTTCCATGAAGGAAGGCATTGTTGACATCTAATTAGCAGATGGGCCAGGAATTGGAAAGAGCAATGGTGAGAATTATACAAATGGTTGTTGGCTTGATGACGGGACTAAAGTGTCAGTGTAGTCAACGCCGGGTGATTGGTGATAACCTTTGGCTACTAGGCGGACTTTGTAACGATCAATTGTCCCATCAGGTTTTCTTTTAGTTCAGAAGACCCATTTGCAACCTACGATATTGGCATTAGTTAGTGGTGGAACAAGAGTCCAGGTGATTTTAAAATGGCGAAATTGATCAAGAGCTTGTGATTTATGGGTTAATGGGTATATCTATGTGAAATGACTATAGTCATCAATAAAAATAATAAAGTATCGATACCCAGAGAGAGATAAAGTTGGGGATGGTCCCCAGAAATCACAGTGAATGAGTTGTAATAAAGCTGTTGTTTTGCCAGATGATGAGGAAAAAGGAAGTCTAGTACTTTTACCTTGAAGGCATGAAGTACAGGGTTTTATTACATAATAGTTATTAGAGAGACTTTGAAACAAACTAGAGTTTGTGCTATGGCAAGGATGACCAAGTCGTTGATGCCAGATTGCAGGAGGCACCGTTTGAGCATTAATAGCAATTGGATTGTGAAAGGCGCTAGGTATCCTCATTGGGTAGAGGCTTCCATGGATGTTACCCTTGAGAAGGGGTGTCTGGGTTTCGAGATCCTTCAAAACATAACCAAAGGGGTTAAACTCAATGGAACATAAGTTATTAGTGACAAATTGACTAACAGATAGAAGATTAGTAGTTATTTGTGGAACAAGTAGAACATGATTTAGGTAAAGAGATTTCAGATGGTGAGTAAGTGTGCATATGCCAGTGGAAGTGATAGAAAGTGCTTTGCCATTACCAACAAATACTTGATTTGTTCTACTATAGGGCTCAGCATTGTCTAGGAGTTGTGGGTCGGGTGTCATGTGAGCAGAAACACCAATGTCAGGAAGCCATTCAGTGATAGTGATAGTGCTAGTGGTGAGATTAGAACTATTTAGGTGATCATTGATGTTCATAGCAGAGAATGCACGATGAAATGTGTTTAGGTTAGAGTATGGTTGGGCATTTCTTAAGTTGGAATATCTAAAACGACATTTAGCAGCTGTGTGTCCTATTTTGTAGCAAATTTGACAAAGAGAAGGTGCATTGGTGTAGTTTGATTTTGTATTATGGTTGGGTTGAAAAGATTGATGGTGTGCTAAGGGAAATGATTTGGACTGGGCTAGATGGGAGTTGAAGTGGGGCTGCTAGGCTTGATAGAAGAAGGAGTTGGTGGATTGGGCTGGAGAGGAAGGGACGTGGGCTAAAGGGTTTAAGTAGGTTGGTGGCCCAGGGTTTTGGTGATGGATGGTTTTAGGGAAGGCTGATTGATTTTGGTAAAAGGATCAATGGTTTTGGTGGTTCCTTTGTCCTCCTCATCGGTGGGTGCTGCGTGTGATGCTTGCGGCTGCAAAGGCGACGTCAGGGTCTAGTGGAGATGGTGAGTGATATAATGACAACCTCTGCTCATGAAGGAGAAGCTTGGCTCGAAGCTTGGTGAAGGAAGGTTGGACCTCGCGATTCTCTATGGCGATGACAAAGGCTTCATAGTCGGCTGGTAAACCATTAAGGGCGAGGACAACCAGATCTTCATCCAGGACTGAGGCTCCTATTGCGGCAAGATCCTGCGTTATTGAGGACAGAGTGGTGAGATATTCGGAGATGGAGGTGTTACCTTTCCTGGTGGTGTGCAATCGACGACGAAGAAGAGACCGTTGGGCTGTCGTTTGCTGTAAGAAGTAAGTCTCTAGTCAGATCCACAGCTGGTGGGCAGTAGTACACCCAAGGGCCAGAGAGGACACCGCTGGAGACAGAGTAGTGGTTAACGCACAGTAAAATAAGCCATCATGTTTGTCCCAGTCAAGAGATGTAGTGTTTGCTAGCAATGTAGTGGTTGATGGTGGTGGTGGAGCAAGCGTGCCATCAATGTGTCCCAGTAGGTTACAGGTATGTAATATTGTCCTGACTTGATTGCTTCAAACAAGATAATTGGAGTTGTCTAATGTTGTAGTTATGAAGTTTGTAATGTTCTGAAGAGGGAAGGTTGGTAGTGTTTGTTTTGTTTGTTGTGTGGCCATTTGTGTATGTTGAGATTCTTCTGTGTGGTAATTATGTTGGAGATTTGTGAATTGAAGGTGTAGAAGGTATATGTTAATGGAGTTGCTATATATGTTGTGCAGTCTGATAGGTTTAGTGATGCCTGAAAGGAAAAAAAATGTGTGTAGTTTGAAATTGTGAAGATATGAGCTATGTAATTGTCGGAATTGTTTGGGAAGGTTGGGTAGAAGAAGGCTAGATTGTGGGCTCTGATACTATGAAAGATAGATGAAGAAGATAATTGCGTTTTTGAATATTTTATAGGAGATTTGTACAACTATTTATACAAGTGATGAAAGTATAAACATGGAAATATAATTACACAGTAAAAGATTTCAAGGTTAAACATATGTTGCTGAAATCATGGAATTGACTATTGTAGCTGAATCAAAGGCATGCGTTATCAAAAACAATCATCAATACAACTAAGGCCAATTTTATGAACGTGTTTCTTAAATATCTTTGGTTGTAGATCTTTAGTTACAGGATCTGAAATCATAAGATTAGTTTTATTACGTTTAATACATGCTCTTTATTTTTGAAATTCCTCCTTTATGACAAAATACTTTAACTTCATATATATAACAACTGTAAAGTACTTGTCATTCTTGGAGAAGAAAACTGCTTCAAATTTTTCGTAATAAATTTTCATTGGCTTAGTAATTGCTTTGACATTCTCAAGACTTGAAATAAAGTTTTGCAGCCATAAGACATGTACTGTAAACTCAAAACAAGCTACAAATTTTGCTTCCTAGTGAATGAAGTAATGATATATTGTTTAACAATTTTCACATTGCTTTTTACTATCAATGCATCCATCAAAATAAAAATCTGAATACCTAAACAAACATGTAGTTCTTTATTCCTTAGAGATACCTTAAATTTTTTTGTACCTTTCCATTGGTCTATACTAGGATTACGTTGATATCTGCCTAGCATTCCAACCATGAAGTTGATATCAAATCTTGTGTATGTTTGCAAATACATCAAACTACTAATAATAAAAGCATATCGAATAGATTCTATTTGTTTACATTTCATCTTTTTTTGGACATTGCATGAGACTAAATTTATCCTCCTTTTGTATTAGTATAATCCTTGCTAAACATTTGTTTATATTAAATATCTCAATAATTCTTTCGATATAGTCTTTTTAAGATGATTTTAATAGTCCTTATGATCTATTTTAGAATATTGTAATTCCTATCACATAGGATGCCTCTCCCATATCTTTCATTTCAAGATTCTTAGAGAGAATCTTTAGTTTAATACAATATGTCTAAATCATTAGTAGCAAGTAAAATATCGTCAACATATACAACTTAGAATAAAAACTTACATCCATTAATCTTTTAGTAGATACATTAATTAACAATATTCTTTTAAAAGCCAAAAGATGTTATGATATCATTAAACATAATATACCATTGTTAGGAAGTTTGTCTAAATCCACATATTTTCCTAAGTTTACACACAATGTGACCTTTTTCTTTTATGGAAAAACCTTTATATTGATCCATATAAACTTTATCCTCGAGATCACTATTCAGAAAAGCAATGTTCACATCCATTTGATGTAGTTCTGAATCAAACTAAGCCACTAATGCCATAATTATTCTCATTGAGTCTTTTTTCTTCGATAGGTGAAAAGCTCTCTTTATAATCAATGCATCCTTTTGAGTATTAACCTTTGGCAATAAGTCTAACTTTATATCATTTAACATTTTCATTTGAGTCACATTTAGTCTTAAAAGCCTATTTGCATCCGAGTTACATAGATCCTTTTGAAAAATCAAAGAGGTTCCAAACATTGTTTTGTGTCATTTAATTTAACTCATCTTTCATATCATCAATTCATTTACCAAACTTGTTATTTTCTATGGCTTGTGAAAATGAAATAGGATCCTTATTAGTGTCATAATCAAATTCTAGCTCTTACAAATAAATCACATAGTCATTAAGAATAACTAATCTCCTTATTATTACAGGTTTATTTAAACTAATTCCACTTGGTTTATTTATGCCAGTTGGTTGTAAGTTAGTTCCTTTATGAGGTGTTGTTTCATACAAAAGTTGTCCAAGATCATTTTGTTCTTCTAATATTAGGATAATATTTGGTATAGATGTGGATATTGGTACATTTATAGGTAATGAAATATTAACTTTTATTTAACTATTATCCATAATATGGTTTTCAGCACTCCCACTAACTTCATCAGTTTCAATGAACTATTTTTGGAAAAATCATTTTCAATGAACTTGACATTAGCTGTTTCAATTATTTTTAGAATATGGTTTGGATAATAGAATCTATATCCTTTAGATTTCTTTGGTAACAATAAAGTAACCACTAACTATTTAAGAATATAATTTCCTTTCATATGAATTTTAAAGTCATGCTTTTTCTAGACAACCCCAAATATGCAAATGTCTCATACTAGGTTTGGTTTCAATTTATAACTCAAAAGGAGTTTTAAATACTGCCTTAATAGGAATCCTATTCAACAAATACATCTCAGTTTTAAGTGCATACATCTACAAGGTTTTGGGTAATGAGGAATTACTCATCATACTCCTAACCATATCTCCATTAATCTCATATTATACCTTTCTGTCACACCATTTTATCGAGGTGTACATGGTATAATATATTATGCACATATATCATGTTTTTTGTGAAACTTTGCAAATGGACCTGGACGTTGTCCTGATTCGTCATATTTTTCATAATATTCACCACCTCTATCAAATCTTACAATTCTTACTTTTTTAAAATATAATTGCATTTCAACCTCCTTTACAAACACCTAAAGAGTATTTATAACTTGATATTTTTCATTAAGCAAATATACATATCCATAATGTGAAAAATCATCTATAAAGGTTATAAAATATTTTTCTCCACCATGATGGAGTGTCAAAAGATCCATATATATGTGTGTGTTGTGTGTGTGTGTGTGTGTGTGTGTGTGTGTGTGTGTGTGTGTGTGCATGTGTAATTTCAAGGAGTTGATGCTTCTTATGTCTCCTTTCCTATATATATGTGTGTGTGTGTGTGTGTATGTGTGTGTGTGTGTATAATTTCAAGGAGTTGAGTGCTTCTTGTGTCTCCTTTCCTACTATATTTGGTTTGCTTTTCCTTAATGCAATCCATACATATACCGAGATCGGTAAAATCTAAATTTGGAAGAATTTCATTCTTTACCAATTTTTTTAATCTCTAAATTTGGAAGAATTTCATTCTTTACCAATTTTTTTAATCTTTCATTGAATATATGCAAATGTTTATGCAATAAGTAAGTTGAATTATTATTCATTATCCTATGCTTAGTTTCAATGGTATGATAAATAGAAAATAGGGATTTAAAAGATTTAATATCAAGTTTCAATTTATATAAATTATTTATAAAAGTTTCGCAAATGATAATGGAATTATGTTTAAATAAATTGAAACATCTATCACAAAACTTAAAAGTAAACCCTCTTTCATCAAGTTTACAACAACAAAAACAACAATAACCCAGTAAAAATCTCACTAATATGCAGAGTTTGAGAAAGTTTAGAAGTACGTAAATCTTACTCCTAACTGGTAGAGAGGTTATTTCTAATAGACCTAAATGAAAAAATTATATTATATATATACAAATATTATAATAATAAAGAAATAACAGTTAAAAAATAAAAATAAAATAAACATAAAAGATAATAATAATAATAAAATAAAAATAAATACATATAAATAAATAAATAAATATGAATAAATAAAAATATAAAAGTAAGAAATATAATAAATATAGAACAAGGTAAAGAATAAAACTAAAAGATAAAATAAGTAAATTCTTTCATCAAGTTTAGAATCAGAAATTAAGTTTCTAGAATTAAAAGCACATAGAGAGCTCATATTAGATCTATGTGATAACCATAATCTAATATTAGGCGATAAGTTCCTACGACTTTAATTAGGACCGTCATATAGTTTTTCACGAACAAAAAGTTCTTATTTAGGTTTATGGTTTATATTGTAAGAAATCCCTACATAACGTTAGAAACACGAGTAGTGACACCTACATCAAGCCACCAAGTATTAAAAGGAGCTCCAATTAAGTTTAGTTAGAACATATAAAAAGGTTATATGTACCTTTCTTTTTCTAACTTATGTTTCAGATAATCTTTCTGATAGAGTCATTCTTTCTTACATAAATGACACTTACCTTTATTTCCTTCTTGTCAACATTAGTAGTAACTTGTGTCGCTTTGGCCTACATTTTCTTCTTAAATTTCTTGGCTTTTGGCTTGTGAATCTTGTTAGCTCCTTCACCCACAAGGTTAATTGAATGAACTCCTTGACTTTAGTCTTGTTTCCTCTTAAATGAGCATTCTCGACAATTCATTAACATTCTACTTGTCCTTTATAGTGTTATAGTTAATTTAAAAAGGTTCACACTTAGGAGGTAACAAATTTATAATGAATTGCACTAAGAAGGAGTCATCAGTTATCATATTCATGGTCCTTAATATTGCTGCAATATTTGTCATATCTAAGACATATTGCTGCATGCACCATAACCTATCAAACTTTATGATCGTGATTTCAGTCATTATTGTATAAGTGAGAGAATTGTTTGCATAACTAAAATATTCTTCCACAAATTTAAGAAGTGCTTCAGCACTTTCAATTTATGGAATAGTAATCTTAATGTTATTGACAATAGTCATTTGCATGAAATTAAGATATAATCTATTAGACATTTCTAATGCTTTATAATTTGTCTTCTCCACCTTAATGATAGTAGGTTGTTCTTCTAACAATACTAAATTAATATCCAAAACACCTAAATAAAAATTGGCTTATTCGCACTATTCAAAGAAGTTCAAACCATTAAACACGGTAAAAGAAGAAGCATGTGAATGAAGAGAAATAGATTCAAATATATAAATGCTCAATAAGTTATTAGCTTCAAATAATTAGATATTTCGAATATAACGCAGTTTTTTTAGCAAATTCAACAATATATTATTATAATTTTAATGCCATAAAAACTTTATCAGGTAATCAAACAAAACTTATCAAATGCTATCAATATCTTTGGATACATAATATATTTGTCAAGTGAATATTGATTTTCCTCTATTGTGTTTATTAGTCAGAAAGTATAAAGTATTAATTTACCCTTAAGTAAATTCTAAAATTATATCAACTAATAAATGTCATTTATCCATATAATTAATTTAATAATATGCATTAATATTTTATGAATAAATGACTATTTATACATAAAAGGAATTACTTAATAAGTTTGGTCACCTTGGTGACCAATAAACTATCATTTTATAATGTCATGTATATTTTTAACACATAACACATAATTTTAAATTTTAATAAAAACATAAGTAAAGCTAACATGAAATCACTAAAAAAATTTAAAAAATATATAACATGGGAATAAAATGAAATAAAATTGCATAAATTCTAGAAACAATGAAAATGGTAAAAAAAAAAAGTAAGTATATAGACATGAACTTAATAAAAAGAGTTTGTGAATGATGATAAGTGGATAAATTATGTAATTATAAAACCAAATTTATTTTACCTCAATCTTATGCTGGACTAAAAAAGTCTTATTTAAGCATATTTGAACATAAGCTAGAGACCAGAGAGTTGGTTATTGTACAATTCAAGAACTATGCATTGAATAACGTGTTGTTAAACTTGATAAAGATAGTTTTCCATTTATATGAAAACCTTAATATTTCTTAAATAAATAAAAAGAAACCCTCAAATTTTTAGCCCTAAGATATTCACTTCATAAAAGAAGTATTTAATAATAGTAAATACCAGAAATGGACATTGATAAAATAATAAAACCTCTATGACTTGTCAATCCCAACAACCTCGATAAAGGTTCATGACCAATGCCCTAGACAAATTACTTCAGATGGACAAATTATTTATTCGAAACATACACTTTGATACCCCATGTAAAAAATATGATCTTTACTATAGAAAATTCAAAATTAATGTCATAATTTTAAGAACTTGAATTAACAATTGTCACAAATAATTAAAATATAATATTGTGTACCTGATGATGCAGATGATATTATTGTCATAGATAAATCAAGAAACTTCATCATCTTTTTGGTTAAAATTAGTTTCTCTCCTTTAACTCTCTTACGGTTACAAAAAATTAAAGGAAAACTTTTATAAACCTAATTAGTAGAGAGAGAACCAAGTTATATATCTATAACTTTTAATATAATATGTTTATCAAGTGATTAAAATAAATGATTGAGATTTATTTCATTATTAAATAATAAATATGGGCCAAATATGTCTCTTTAATTATATTAATAATATATATAATATAATTACTAATTAGGCTACATTCTAACATAAAATACTTAAAATTCTAATGTATTATAAACATACCCCTTTGTTAATTCAAATTATTAGTGAAGAAGTGAGTAATACTCAAATTTTGTAACAAATGATGACCTTCTCCTATGAGTATTAATCTCGCCAAAAGCATATATATTCAAGGTAAATAACAAAAAATAGAAATAAAAGTTAAAATTAATACTAGCTTTTTAAAAGAATAAGTCTTATTTAGTTAAAGTTGCTAATATATCTTTGAATTATCTTTTCCACAATAATTTAAACCAATAACTTTTTAAAATAAAATATTTTTCAAGTTGAAGTCACTTAATGTGCTTTGTTTCTTGAGCAGATTCTTATGCTCCAATTTTTCAATAGCATGAAGTTATTCATAAATATTTTTAAAATTAAGAAATATTATGATAAATACAATGCGTTGTCAAATTATCAACAACGACAGAAAAAGAAGAATAATAAATTCCTGCAAAATGGAATGGAATGGATGGAGAAGACGAGGAAAGATCATAGGTGGCTAATAATCAATATCCTTTCTTTCTTTCTTTTTTTAAAATTTTCAGAAAGTGCAAAGATGATGGTTTTGATAACAAGAGTATATTTAAGAGTTAAATATAGACTCTTAGACCTGGTATAACTTTTTTTCATTTTAATTTCAGTAATTTGAAAATTGTCTCTTTTCTTCTTAAGGTATTCTTTAATTATCACAAAATTATCTCCATCATATTTATTTTATTTTTATTTTTATTCCAAAATGATACTATTAAATTTTTATATTTCAATATGATCTTGTTTTAAAATTATAAATAAATAAAATATTACATGAAAATAAATGATAATTTTTAAAATAAAATATTAAAATAAAAAATCAGACACCAAATAAATTCCAATATAATTAACCATAATCCAAGTTTACATACATGGAGTGATTTTTAAAATGAGGGTATGTGCCACGACTTTCATCTTGTTTGAGAGACACAAGGTAGATATATATCGTTTCCAATTCCATCTAATGTAACTCAAGATCAAAATGTGTCACTAATGCCATTATTATCCTAAAAGAATCTTTCGAAGAAACCGAAAAGAAAGTCTCTTTATAATCAATGCCTTCTTTCTGTGTAAAGCCCTTTGCGACAAGACGAGCCTTGTACCTTTCTACATTGCCTTTTAGATCCTTCTTGGTCTTAAATATTCATTTGCAACCAATAGGTTTCGCACCTTTAGGCAATGGTACAAGGTCTTAAACATCATTGTCTTTCATATACTTTATCTCTTCATTTATAGCATCAATCCACTTTTGAGAGTTAGAACTTTCCATGGTTTGACGGAAGTTGATTGAATCATCTTCCACCATACCAATGCCAACTTCATATTCTTGAAGAAATACAACATAATCATCTAGAATTGCACTTCTCCTCTCTCTAGTGGATCTGCTTAATGGCATAGGTTCTTAAGGTTGTAGAGTTTGTTCTTCTGAAACAAGTTGTTGAACTTGGGGGGGGGGGATCGGAGGAAGTTTTCACGACATTGTCTTGATCCAGAATTGCTTCTTGAACAATGTCAGGAACGGAAACCTGACCTGATCATTGTCAATAGCAATTAGAGGAATTTCAATGTGTTCCTCTTCAAAAACGAAGTCTTTAATCCTTTCTCCCCTTGCAATCTCAACATCCTCAAAAAACTAGGCATTTTCCATCTCAAAAATTGTCATAGTAGTGGGATCATAAAACTTTTAACCCTAGATCTTTTAGAATATCCAATAAAGTAACAACTGATAGTCCTTGAGTCCAGTTTTTTTGAATTTGGCCTATAAGGCCTTACCTTAACCGGACATCCCCAAATATGCAAGTGCTTTAAACTAGGCTTCTTGCCTGTCCAAAGTTCATAAGGGGTCTTATCAGTTCCTTTAGTTGGAACTCTGTTAAGTATATATGCTACGGTCTTTAGTGCTTCTCCCTAGAGTGATTCTGATAAGATAGAATGATTAATCATAATCCTTACCATATCCTTGAGTGTTCTGTTTCATCTTTCATCAACACCATTCATGCTAGGCGAACCTGGCATAGTGTACTGTGGAACGATACCATATTCCTACAGGAATTTAGCAAACAATCTCGAACGTTGTTCACCTGATCGGTCATATCTACCATAGTACTCGCCACCACGGTCAGATCTAACACTTTTAATCCTTTTGTTGAGTTGGTTTTCAACTTCAACCTTAAAGTTTTTGAATACGTCCAAAGCTGTGATTCGCTATAGATGAGATAAAGGTATCCACATCGCGAGAAGTTGTCTATGAGCGTTATAAAATATGGTTGACCATTCCAAGATGTCGTAGGGAATGGCCCACAAATATCCGTTTGGACAAGTTCTAAGATGTCTGAAGCCCTATTGGCACCCAATCTCTTGACATTTGTTTATTTCCCCTTAATGCAATTAACACAAGTAGCAAAATTTGTAAAATCAAGGGGATCGAGAATTCCTTTGGACACAAGTCTCTCAATTCTCCTTTCGGAGATGTAACCTAATCTCTTGGGCCACAACGAGGCAGAATTCTCTCCAGTTTATTTGTGCTTTAAACTTTGTGTACCCACATGCAAGGCTTCATTAAATGAAGCATTAGTGTCAAGCATATATAGATTATTATAACCTGATAAAGAACCGGCACCAACCAAATTTGACTAAATATTCCATTTTCAAATGAATAATAATAACTAGATTTGTCCAAAGCAGGAATAGAAATCAAATTATGTCTAAAAGACGGTATAACAAAAGTCTTAACTAAATCCAAATAAAATCCAGTTCTTAACAATAATCTAAAAGTCCCTATTGCTTCGACTTCTACCGACTTGTCGTC
>JAOQMS010000001.1:13993984-14023625 GCA_027563885.1 Erythroxylum longipes | reverse complement strand
TATTATTGTTCTTTAATTATTCTTATTAATTTAATTGTTTAAAGTTTTGATATTTATTAATTTTCTACTTACTCTTATTCTTATTATTATGAAATTATTTATTTTTTAATGATATTAAATAATATCATTAAATTCCTAATTATTTTTAATTTGGTTCATAGCAAGAATAAGCAAAAAATCAGAACCTCTGAAATAACGTTTGAAAACAACAAAACGTGGCTTTCCAAAATAAAAGCTGACTTTTGGCTGTGGCTTAAAAACGGCGCCTGTGGGTAGGTCCCACAGGCGTCTATCCAAGTTTAATAACGCCTGTCAAATTTTTATACAACACGGCGTCGTTCGAACATTAAACAGAATAAGACAGAATTAACTTAGACAGAGGATCCGGACCAGTATAAAGCATTTGGCTAACCGACATCACATTTAACTGGAACAACTAGAACATAGAATTCCGCTATAGTTGGTATAGTGTTTAATCGATATTTTGGAAAATTCTAATTTAAAGTATTATACAATAGAGGAAACTAAACATACCATTATTTGTTTTAACGCAAGTGAGCAACCTGATAGGTACTTGACAGCAAAAGCCATTAGTATTGGCACAGAGTCCTCGCCTGGTATCATCATATCGATCAAATTATCAGCTATATGATCATCTGTTAATTGTTCTTTGGCATCATTGAGGAGAACTTCTAATACATCTTTTGGTGGAGCCGAAATGCCACCGTCCCTCTTTGATTCAATAACTTTTCGAACACACTTGGCCATCTTCTTCTTTGCCTGGAATTTTGTGCCACATTTCATTTTGAGCTATTGTAATGTTTCAGAGGGAATGGAATATTGATGTTGGACTTACAATATATATATATATATATAAATACAGACTAGACGGAGGTAGCTCACAATAACTTGCCTGTAATGATCGATAAAGTTGACTTCCAGGAATATTTATAGGTAAAGACATGAGGCCCGAGATAAATTCTTGGAACTGTTTCTTGAGGAACTCCATTTCTTGACCAGGATCCAAACTAATCAATGCCTTTACTAGGATTTGAAAAGCAATCTGGAGACAAAAGAAGGTTATTTCTTAGAAAGTTTTAGAAAGGACTATATGCTTATAATTATTATGAGCCTTATTTCCAAGAATATATGATTTGATGCAAACCCCATACTCCACTGAGAATGTTACTTCCCAGCAAAATCATTTCAAGCTTAAGTACTAGCAGCCACAGATAAAATTCATACATAACTATTTCATTTCAAGCTTAAGTACAAGAAGCCAAAGATAAAATTCATACATTGTTGGAGTTGTGCACACATGCCTTAATCTGCAAAACTAGTCTTTAAGAACGTTTTATTTTATTGCTTGATTTTAGGAATTCAATTTAGATTTTGTTTGATTTTAGGAGTTGTTATGATGCAGTTGATTATGATTTAAATTCATATCTATTATGTTTTATCCCTATAGATGTTCCTAATGAAGTAGTAGAATGTGTGTCTTTCCAAGTATGAAGTTGATTATGATTTAAATTCATATCTATTATGTTTTATCCCTATAGATGTTCCTAATGAAGTAGTAGAATGTGTGTCTTCCAAGTATGACTTACGAAAGTTGTCTAATATTTCTTCTCAGTTCCATGTTTTTTAGCCACCTCCCTTTTAGTCCTTGAAATCCTTTCTAAACCTCACCCAGTTTCAGTAATACACAGAAGCAAACCATAAACTTCAATTCAAAAACAACTCACAACTGGATACTTGCATTACAAATTTCGCACATTCAACAATCAACACAACCACATAAAACCAACATACATAAACTTTACTTAAGAATGAGATAGAGGAAACACATGAAATTAAGTAGGACGGATTTTTTTTCCTACTTACTGGCCATTGAACATACTTAGTAAAGACTTTTTCAAGAAGAGATCAACCAGAGATAGGTTTAAGATACGTGAAATGTTTTATTTTTTTCATGTGTCTATGAAACTCTTCTCGGAAAAGAGCATCTAAAGAGCTGCTAAAGAAGACAGACTTCAAACTTCAAGAATAAGCCCTTCAGACACACAGAAAGGGATAAGGAAAACTGACATTTTTGGTCTCATCTTGTATGTTTATGATCTGGTCATCTCTCCTTTTCCCCATTGATTCTTGAACATAACACTACATGTCTCTAGTCATCTGATCTTTTAGATGTGGGGACCTCAAGAAAGCTCCTACAAGACCATGTATTCTCCTTTATAAGCTGCCATTGATAAGCAATATTGATGATTTTCCCACCAACTCTGTGAGAGATTTCGGGTACGAAAGGACAAAGATCTTTGCATCACTTTGAAAAATAAACCTTCTCACTTCTGCATCTATTGACACAGTTGTAGGAGTTCCAAATATATGTATCTTGAACTCCTTATCATACCTCCAAAACCTCCGCTAAAATACCATGTCACAAAACCCTTTATATTGCATATTTTTCTTGTGTTATTAAAAGTAAATTATAATCTTCAAAGCTTTTCTTTAACATATACATGGTTTGAGCACATATAATGATAAAACTCAAGAATTAGATTATTAAACCATAATACGTAACTTACCTTAGTTACATACCCCGGATCGAACGCGAAAGGGCAAAAAATAGAGAAATGCGGAAATACCTGATTTTCAATTATGAAACTTCAAACGAGCTTTCTGAAGCTGAATCAAGCCCGAATCTACTGCCATCTTCATTGGAATCAATCTACGAGATGCGGGTAAGGTCTTTCTACAATTTTCTCAAAATGCAAGCTCTCTTAACGGGTCAGAGATTCGTTATGCTCGCAATTGATATGAGCAACTGCAGAATACCATAACCTATTTATATAGCTTCTATATCGGGCTTCCCTATCACAAGGCCGATATGAATCAGGTCCACACTAAAAGGGATTCATTTTTTACTCAAAATTCGACCCATTGATTTAGATCATTTATTGGGTTACTTTATTATCTTTATCTGGATCAAATTACGTAACTTAACCGATAATTAATTTAAAAACCAAATTATAATTAATAACTGTCCGCTGAATTGACAAAATTGTCCTTAAGGGCGAAAATGTCTAACAATCTCCCCTTGGACAATTATTAATTGCAGTTTTGACTTAACTTTAAAATCATTTTAAAAACTCGGTTAAGCTACGTTGTTGTATTAGTTGACTAAGTTTAAAAACAAAACATTTGATCCAAAGATAATGAAAGTCCAACATTCTGTCTTGTAAGGCTTTCGATACCGAAAAGCATCAAATACATGTGTCATGTGTGACACAGATCCAATACAGTCACGTATACCTAATACCTTACTAACATGAACGGGAAAATAGAGTGTGGCAGACTACGATGATACCTTTATGATCTAATATGTATCATCTTCGTCTGTAGATCTTGATTTCTTCAACTTTATGCTTAACTGCATTGCTAAACTACATTAGAGAAATCCTGTTTTCTCTCATCGAATGCTAAACAGCATTAAAGAAAACTTGTTTCCTCTCATCATAAACTAAACAACATTAGAGAAAAACTTTATGTTCTCCAACCGAATGCTAAACTACATTAGAGAACCTTTATGGGATTAAAAACTTATATCTCCCTATTTTATGTGAAACTTTAAGGATATATCCATATAAACCTGTATGTGTCTAATGACATAGGCTCAAGGTCAATCTTTATAAATGCCCAATGACCTTTAAAATGCTTAAGATCAACATAAATCTTAAGACTTCTATACATATTATGACAATGTATGATAACGCGTATTACTGAGGATAACCGATGGTCATCTTTATGGATGAACCATTACAACATCATAATACATTAAAATGTACAAATGTACATGGAGCAAACATAACGATCTTTTAACTAACAGTGTCTAAGGACTTCAAAACACCCATACTGTATACTTATGTTCCAAACACTAGTGGGCAAAGTCCATTAGTTAAATAATCGACTTATTGTTCCTGAGTCCTTAAATGCTCCAAACCTAATGTCACCTTTTCGTGTCAACTATTTCATGATCAAATATTTGACCTCAAAATGTTAAGACCTTGTGATATTTAATGCTGTTGTTAAACAAAATAGAAACTTGATTATCACATTGCAATTGAATGGGTTTAGCCATTGAATCAACCACAGATAATTAAGAAATCAAATTTTTGAGTTAAACTGTCTGTGAAGCAGCCCTATAGCATGCACTATGCATGCATGGTCGAGGAAATCACCTGTGTCTATTTCACACACTTCCACGACATTATATCATCTGCTAACTTAAACTGTAACCTTAAGTGAACTTTCAATCATCTGGACATATAGCTAAATTTGAATCTGAATTCCCTACAAGATTTAGTCTGTTGACTTTTCTATATGCCAACATATAATCCTTGATTCTCTTTAATTATCTCAACACTCACTTGACTGGATTTCAATGGTCTACATCTAGGTTAACCAGATACTGACCAACCAGACAAATAGTAGACGAAATGTCCTATCTAGTACATAGCTGAGCATACATTAGACTATCAACTGTACTAGAATACGAAACATTTCTCATAACCTCTCTCTTTACTTTATTCTTTGGTCACTGTGCCAAAGATTATCTCTCACTATGAGAGATAGGTGTTACAACAAGTTTACTGTTAACCGTATTAAACATTTGTAACATATACTTAATGTATGTATTTTGTGAAAGGTATGATGAGTGTTAAGATATATCCCAGTGAATCCAAATACCTAGGACAAAAGATGTTACGTCAAGGTCCTTTATGTCAAAGTTTTTGACCAAATGTTGCTTAACTTTATACAACACGGTCAAGTAATTTGACGTGAGCAATATATCATCCTCATGCAGTAATAGGAAAGTAACTTTGCTCCCCCTGACCTCATAGTACAAGCATCTTTTTAACTTTATTTCCCATGAAGTTGAAAGAAGTAACAACCTCATCAACTGTAAGGTATCGCTTTCGGGAGGTTTGATGCAAATCACATATTGATCTGCATAACACACAAACCATATCAGTTTCATTAGGATCCTGAAATCCTTCTGGTTGTACCATATAGACCACTTTATAAAGGTCTTTATTCAGGAAAGCGGTTTTGACAACCATCTGATGTAACTCTTTATCATCATGAGCTACAATTGCGTTAATCACTCAAAATGTATCCTACAAGAATATGAGAGAAAATCAATATTTCTCCCTGAGTGAACCATCAGGCAATTGAGCTAGTCCATAAACTGATGAACTTTATCCTGAAGTCCTTTAGGTCTTAAACTTCATTTACAACTGACGGTTTTGCAGTTCTACTACAAAATCAACTAGCTCCCTAACCTTACTATGCTTCATGGCTTGCATCTCATCAGTCATTGCAACCCACCACAATTTCGTTATGGGGACAGAAACAACTTTTGTAAAAGTAACTGGATTCTTAATATGTCTAATAGTATAATCTCATTAACCTAATAGATTATGATATCAGATGGGATAACAGGTCATCTCACTCTATTGGATTTACATAACTGTATTAGATCTTGTACCCCAGGAACCTCTGTGTATACAGGTATGGGTTCTTATTCCTGTACAGGCACGGTACAAAGACCTAAATCCACCGGATCTAACTGTATAAGTAGTGGATACATAATAACTGTAGGTCCACCCTGTTATCATCCTAAGGGTCAAAGGGCCCATCATTCTCATAGATATCGTATTCCAAAAACTTAGCTGTTTGTGATTCCACTATTATGTTCCTTCCTTCTCTACAGTAAAATCTGTAGCCTCTATAGTGGTTAAGATATCTTACTAAATAGCAATGAAGTAAATGAGCATGCAATTTTTCTTTATAAGGATTATACCACCTCGATAGGGCAGCCCTATACACAAATGTGTGTAAGGCTAGGTTTTTACACTTCTAGATAATCAGGTAGATCAGTCTTGTTTTGCATTGAATTTTACAAGTCCTTCAGGGTGCGGTTATATCTTTCGGTAATACATCATTTTGCTCAAGACTATCCAGTATAGTAAATCAAGTCACTATCCTAACTGATTCCATATAACTAGCAAACGAATCTTTTCAAGTCCCGAAATACCATATTTGCCAAGATATTCTCCTCTATGGTCAGATTTGATATTCTGAATGGATTTTCCCAATTATTTCTCAACCTTCATTCTTTAAGCAAGAACTCATAACTATAATGGTAATAAACATGAAAAATGTCAGAATACTTTTGGAATTGCACAATGCAACTATATAAGGTCTTCTGATATCTTTATGTATCAGACTTAATAAGTCAGAAGTATGAGTTAACTTCAATATCCTTATTTCAGTCAACCTACCCCTGCAATAGTCAACACATTTTTCCAAATCATCATAATCTAGAATTGAGATAATGCTTTCCTTAATCAATTTCTCAGCCCTAGCTCTAGATATGTGGCTTAAACTTTTATGTCACACCATGTATGACTTTTCATTCGTCAGGTCCTTCATTTCATAACTTGTTTAGCAAAATACAAAGAAGCATATATCTAATTCGGGGTAAGACACATTCTATAAAAAACGTACAACAAACGTATTAAATACAAAACGTCAACTTTCTTTGTCCAAAATTGATCGAAAGATCATATATAAAATGCGTTGTATAAAAACCTAAATGAACCTTGCTATAAGATTCAGTACATACATCCCCTATAAACATTACTTCTACTTCTTCATTGCTGTCAACCATCAATTCCTCCCTTTCTTTATTTGGTTTTATCTTGAATATGAGCCCTTGCATCGTGGAAACACCTTGATCAAATACTCCACTATATAGTCACGAAGTACTTAATGCGACTATCGCAAATTAGCTTCATAAATTGACAAGCCAAGAAGTTATCTGATGATCACAGTCTTTCCTTCTAGGCCTTATACTGCTGGTTTCTTTATGTCCCTAAGACCTTCATCAACACTGGATTGACCAGCATCAGTATGTGGAGAAGATTCAGTCTTTCTACCTTTAATCTTAGTGTGCTTCATCTTTGCCTTCCATTTAGTTTCATCAAGGGCTATAGGAGTAATAAACTTAAGTTTCTCCTCCTCAACAACACAATGGGAAATCAAATTATTGAAGTTGCATTCCTCATCCTGTGAATAATATGTCATCACCAGATTACTTAATTTTGAAGGGAGTGTATTCAGATTCTGGTGAATAATAAAGACATTAGGAAAAGAAATGTCTAACATCTTCGGTCTACTGTGAAGATAAATCATTCTTGATATTTACTCCTTACTCCCCCTTTTCTCGTACATCTCATGGAGAATAATTCTTTATTCAAGGCACTTGTCTCAACACTAGATGAGACTGCATACCTCTAGGAGACATTTCCAAGAAATTACTTCACTATGTCTGTGTCTGGAAGTTCACTAAGTAGATGATTAGGTGCGGATCTTTTAATAGTAATAAGACATAATCTGTTAGACTGATCATGCGCTTTAAAGGCAGCTTTATGAGCTTTTGAGCTCATGGATATAGGTGGATATGACCTATGTATTTGTATGGCTATATCAACCTCATCTATTTCCATAACATTCAATACATCCTCTGTCTACTTCTTTGTATTGAAACCAGTCAGAGTTTCGATGGTGACACTGATTTTATTGACAGAAAAGGTGACCCTTTAGTAACTTTGATTAGATTAACACAAATGTAAGATAACAAAAATACTGAAAGCCATTAAACAGTATCTTTCTTGAAAATCTGATCACACATAATATGAAACACCTTTGGGTTGAATACATAATATATGCAATTAGACTTCCACATAAAAAGTGATCAGAGTACAAATCATCAACTCTCACGACACTACCACCTTTTGGTGAATAGATCGTTAAAGCACCGACTTTCCTCCATCTAATGCCTTTATGATCATCTCAAAATGTTATGTAAGGCCAACACTTTTGGGCAGAATAACCAAACATAAAGCCAGAGACATCCCCCAACATGTAAATAGAACAATCCAAAATACTAACTTGAAAAGCCACTTTGGTTACTACATTCTCATCAGAATCCTAGAAAGTCCACTAACACAAGGGATACAACTTTATGTTATCCTCACTTTCTTTATGGGCATATGTTATGTGACAAAATGACTTCAATAAATGCTAAACCCGGAATGCCCAGTCTCATTGTCATACACCTGTGCTGAAGACATTCTCCGAAAACTTCATTTGAGACTTTCGTAAAAGAAAATTTTCAGTAGAGTGACTATCATGCATTACTTAATACCGAACCAACTGCCTGAGACATAAGAATCTCATATATCTCCTTTATGGAAAATGTCGCACTAAAATTCATTCAAAAATGGCTTCAGAATGTCTTAATTCCTTTTTCAATTGGCCTCATGCGATCTTGAACCCTGAATATGAGACCCGAGACACAACAATTTGAAGTATCTCCCTCAAGTGATGTCCGAAGCATGAAAATTCACTTAAAATCAGATCTGAAATACCCTAATTTCTTTTTCTGGAGTCAAACTTTAATTTATTACTAATGTAATAAATCCAGAAAAATGGAAAAAAATCACTTTATAAATTTTCCGGACCTGAAAACTGAGCCAAAATACTCCGGGCCACCCTTACGGGAAATTTGAAATTTTGTGTTTTGTTTCGGAATTCACTGTAGCAAACATTCGTACACTGACATCAGTGTGCAGACATCACGCCGGCGTGGAACACGCGCTAGCCCAGACTTGGGGGTGACGCGTCTGACTCATGTCGCGCATGCGCACGTCATGCGCAGACGTGCCCACCAACGCTGGCGCGTGCATCGCATGCTCTAGACACCCGTCCCGGACAGCCCTTGCCAAAAAAGGGCAATTTTTGACGAGTTTCGAGTCGTTTTTTGACTTTTCGGGCTTGTTTTCAACCCGTTTCTCAAAGCTAAACATATGTACACTACTTTCATGCAATAAAAGCAAGAAAAAATTGAAAAACGAAAGCTAACTCTCTGAAAATCTTATGGAGAGAAAAATCAAAAAATCTTCGTTTTTAACCACCCGATCATGCTACCGCTCTAATACTACGTGAAATACGTAACGTTACCTTAGTTACATACCCCGGCTCGAACATGAAAGAGTAAAAAATAGAGAAATGCGAAAATACCTGATTTTCGATTATGAAACTTCAAACGAGCTTTCCGAAACCAAATCGAACCCGAATTCACCGTCGCCTTCACGGGAATCGATCTACGGGATGCAGGTAAGGTCTTTCTACAGTTTTCTCAAAACACAAGCTCTCTTAATGAGTCAGAGATTCCTTATGCTCGCGATTGATATGAGCAACTATAGGAGACCATAACCTCCCCATCATAAGGTCGATATGGATCAAATCTACACTAAAAGGAATCTATTTTTTACCCGAACTTCGACCTATTGATTTAGATCATTTATTTTGTCACTTTATTATATTTATCTATATCAAATTACGTAACTTAACTGATAATTAATTTAAAAATTAAATTACAATTAATAACTATCCACTGAATAGGAAATAAACAATATTGCCCTTAGGGGAAAAAAATGTCTAACATTAACTTGTACTTCACAAGAGAGAGCATGCCACTTTCTGCGGGCCTTAAAAGTCACCATTATCACTACGAGAAAATGAACAGAGAAATAAAATGATTAATCAAAGTTTATAAGCAATAACTTGTACCTTGAAAACGAGCTAAGACATTTACCTAGTACTTTACTGTACTCTCTGTAACATACAAATGTAAATTGATACTTACATGCGGCGACGTTTATCCATGAAGGACTCAGGGAGGTCAGAGTAAGCAGAGGACACAAAGTCGATGGTTTCACCGACAAAAGGCCATCCAAGAGTGCCTAAAGGAAGCGGGATTTTGTAGTTTGATGATGATGTTCTGAGGTGATACTAATAAACCAGTTCCTGTAGAGAATAGTTGTTGACAACAAGATTGCAGCTAAGGTTATCCATGTCAAGTTGTCCATTGCTGCATATGATGATGATTAGTTTTGACTCCTATCTCGATCTCTCGCAGACCCTCTTCACTCACTTTGCTCTTTCTCTTCTTTCTCTTTGTTTCTTTCTCTATCTTTAGGTTTGCTTAACAATTTGTTTTTGTGATGAACAAATAGAAATGCATGTGTACATGCAGGCTCTCGTTTAAAGAGAAGGAGAATTTGCATAATGTTAGAGATTAAAAGTTCATTTTTAATATAGTCCTAAGAGCTACTTTCTTTTTTCGAAAATGCATATAATTAATTCAACTTGCCATATAAGATTTGATATGCATCACAAATGATAAAACATATTCAAAGCTGTAATTTATATGCTTTGGTATATTTTTATTAGGAAATTTTAAATATTTTTAAGGTGTAACTGGATGTATTTTTTATGCATTTGAAAGCCTAAATATTATATGAAAATGTGGGCAGCGAAGATCCCCACAACACAACTACAAGTGCGTGATTGTCTCGTGGCACAGTGATCCTAAGAGACGTCCCTTCTTCTATGCAGGCGCAGGCGCAGCTGGTGGCCTCGTGAAAGCACATGTGGATACGTCTCTTTATCAAGTTTTTTCACTTAGTTTATGTGAAGCCTCCTCCATCACGACCACATCCTTTGTAATAATAAACTATCAATTGATTACTCCTTTACTTCCCTCAAATATGAATGTTCTTAGCATTTGCTTTGATGGATATTTGGTCTACATGCATTGGAAAGGGAAGGACATCCGTGGAATGAAGGTAGGTCTTATGATAGGGGGAAAAAAAAAAAAGTTAGTATTTAATCTTCTTTTAGTTTCCAAATTCTTATATCTTTGACTGTTTGTCAAAAGATATATCGGATTCTAAGTTACTCCAACTTTTTCATTATTGCAAATGTTTCTTTTGAACTCGACAAAATATATATATGTGTGTGAGCGTGTGTGTAAATTGTCATAATCAAGTAGCATCGATCGGTTGACTTTGTCTCTCTCTCCGCGTGGGTTTGGTTTTGTTCCACTTGTTAATTCTTCTATATCTATAACAATCTTAGGGAATAAAATAGATGTACTCGCATGATATTTGGAGAAGTTTGGAGTTGGTGTGGCTGGAGTGTCTTGTACCCATCGTAATTCTTTGAAGGGATGATACTGATAAAAGGAACGTTTAAAGAGGTTGGTAGTTGCAGGTGATTTGGCTTTGGAATTAGGTTGTCTTTGTAGTTGCTCTTGGAAATTGTTCATGTTTTCATTAGGCCCATGTCACCATGTGAAATCTCCAAGTTAAAAAGTTGGAGAATATGCCCCATTTTGAAGTTGATGCATTGGACGGCAAATGAGATTCGAGACAGTCTTTCGATGAAATGATAATGGCCAACAAACTACACGCATGACAAAAATGACAGCAATCAACGACCTTCTGGTATAGGTCCACTCCAGAAAGAATTTGAGAAACAATAGAAAAACCACATTGATGTTATAAATGAACGAGGAAGAAGAACCAATCATGCAGCATTTCATGATTTCACAAAGTAAATCACTTTCTAGCGCGTACAAAACCAAAAATGGAACAATAAGTTTAGTGCTTCGAAATCTCCAACTGATGACATCAACTTACCCTCCTCATAAATAAAGCAGTACAAACTAAACATAAACTTTCAACAGATAAAGAATGGTGACTGTAATATGTCATCAGAAAGTAATAATGCTTGGATGAAAATGGTAAATGCATTCATATTTCACAAGGGTTGATTCCAAAATGGAGAAAGTTGAGTAACCAAAAAGAAAGTTCCTAAAACACTTGATATCTAATCAACTAGATGGTCGGGATGGATTTTGCTCGAATTAACCGTTTGAGAACATCTTTCTCATCATCAATGCGTTTCTTCTCACCCGAATCTTTTGGTTTCAACTTTCTTTTCTCTTCCAAAATCCACTTGAGAAGTTCCCGCTGCTGATTCTCTGGAATAGGATCACGCGACTTCACAGGTTCTACCGTAGCAGGCAATGACGTGGGTGTTGTAGAAACTGGTTCATTTGGGGTAGCGGGAGAAGAAAGTGAAGTGGTTTTGCTTTCAGGTTCTCCCTCTATGCTGCCTATATCCTTTTTCTTGGTTCTCATGAATAAATAAGCTGCAAATATCAATTGAACTCAGTTTAGGGTGACAAACATAGTCTACAGAAATTATTATGTCGAGCAAGTAGGGAAGTTTACAGAATACATAATTGTACTAGTGCAAGTATATATTGTATAGAGTATACGCAACAAACTGGAGCAAGCAGAAAGAAAGGCAACTGAATCAGAAGATGACATAAAATCACCTGTCAAACAAACTAGGGTGAAATTCTAACATTCCATATTATGATCGTACAAGAACAATCTATCATAATCTTAAAAGAGGAAAAGGCAATTAATTTTCCTCAATGCATAATGAGCTTCCAATTTATATGCCTAAAGCAGTATCTAAAGTGTGAGCTACAAGTAGGACTACATGCAATTCCTCAACAATAGAACACAATCCACCATAAACGTTATGGGATACTAAAGCCATGTAAATGGGATACTAAAGCCATGTAATGTGAAGTAGATTTAAAGAAACGAGATTCCATACTCAAAAAGAAAATCAGAAGTTACTCCCAAAACTATGTACTTTAACCATCAACTCAATCTTGAAGCTGAAATGAGTACAAAGATGAGCCACTTGGACCCAGTTATAAGTCTCATACTGTACCATTCCCTGTACCCTTCATATCTTGAGACTGATTAACTTCCATTACACAATGGCATTCCCAAAATCTTGTGGGACTAATTGAAATTTTTCTTCAAAGACCCTTCAGCACATTTTTGTTGTTACCTGGGTCATGTTGTATTAACTTTCTTGCTCCAAAAAAGCTGGTATCCAATTCCAACATGTTGACATCTCCTTTGGAATTATACGACAACAACTTTATGGGATACCTTCGGAAATACACCTTTTGAATATGGCAAAGTCAGCACAAAAAACACCTTTTAGTGTATCAACTAATTCATTTTTCCTGATTAGAGCGTCTGAAATTTTCCAACTAATCATAAACTATGGTATGAATCCTTATTCCCTATTATCACCAAAGAATAACCCAAATATGCAATCCACAGCTCGAGGATGGATGGTTTCCTATGTGATGCATTGACCTCACAGTCTTGGGGCAGGTCCAACCTATTGCAATTAGATGGTAATATCAGATGCTTTCTTGCCAGTATAGTGAAGCTAATTTAAGAGAGTTTAAGCACACGAGAGTTAATTTGGGCAATGTCAAATAGGTCCCTTCATACGCCAGCACAGGTACACAAAATACTGGCCATTCTTTAGGTACAACTATTTCAAGCTGATATCCATTCTTTGACAAATATATAATCTTAAGACACAGACGTCCACTGCATCTCAAATGCACATTACGGGGAACCCACAAATTGCAGACCCAGCTGCTACGAGTTTAAGACCTGCAATACCTTTCAAAAATGATTTGCAAAATGAATATTTGAACCTAGTCGAAATGCCACACTGTAATCCCAACAATAACAAGTTCAACTCTTAATAGCTGTACATTTGTAACAGGAGAAAAAGGATTTTATGTAGCACTGATCGCTGAACTTATCAGCGTGAACTTTAGCACAAAGAAGTAAGTCTATGGAACATCTTTAGTTAAAACTACAGCAAACAAGTAACAGCAAGGCAGTAGTTGAAGATCAATCATCTAAGACAGTCAAACATCAATCAAGCTCTCTTGCCTACTGTGAGAAACTAGTTTTCCTTATAGATTAAAAAATCCCAAGTTTTTTTCTTTTAAGACTGGGGTTCGCACCCAAGTTAAGTGAATCAGCAATAAAGATCGCACCCACGGGTACTGAAGTTCCTAACTCGAAGCATAATAAATCAACACACTTCAGGACTCAAGATTAGGAAAATTATGAAGCAGTCCTTCTATAAATAAATTGTTTTTTTTTAATTTTCTGAGGTTGAATTTGATAAAAATGAAATGAGAAGAATTTTGTACATAGAACAAACTGATGGAAACTAAAATTTCAATCTATTTCCAAAGCATCAAAGAATAGCACAGAAAATAATGAACAAGAATTAATCTTTCGGCTAAAATGCAACACAAGTTCATCATCCCCCTAAGAGTAATTGATACCCATAAATAATAACAGAAACAAAATCAAAGAACAGAGAAAGTGACCTCCAACAGCGAGATTGACCGTCAATACAAGAGGCACAAGGAACTTGTTACGCTTCAAAAACGACTCCTTTGGAGCCTGAGGAGGAGGTGGAGGTGGTGATGTGGACTGAGAACCCATCTTGTATGATGCAGCTGCAGCTGATTGTGATGATGGTGGGTTCAACTTTTGATCTTGGAATTGCTTTAGAAGAGCTGTGATGAAGCAGAAGGAATCAAGTCAACACCCATCATATAATCCAATTGTTGAAAGTTGAAACCAAAACCAAAACCAAAGCAAAGTAAAAGATCAAATATTGTTCTGAAACATGGAAAGCATAAAACAGATGTGACCTTTCTTGGGCTTGTTGGTGTAAAGCTTGGGACCCTCTTGGCTCATAGTTATTATTACGTTGTGTGTCTACTTGTTTAGTGTAATAACCGAGCAGAGACTGGCGCTGCTCTTGCTTGGAGAAATAAAGCAGAAGATCGTTCGTCGTTTCTTTTCTTTTTTAGAACTCCGTTTGATTCACCCATATCATATGCCTAATGCCCTCTCCTCCTTTTTTTTTCTTCTATTTTTGACATTGAGAAAAATGTTTTATGTTTTTTTTTTTAATTTCAACAAATTATATCCTCACTTGGTCATGTGTTGCAGATCAACTATCATCTTTGGTGAGATACTGAGGAGGTCGCATATAACGCGGCTGTCATCACATCACCATCGGTTCATCTTTTGCCCTTTTTCGTGCATACGTATTGATTTATTTGTGTCCGGTTGATTAATAAAAATACCAAATACTGCTTGAATGGTAAGCTGAAGAAGTACTACTCCGCTTGTAACCATAAAATGAACAATAATCAAAGTAATTTTGCAGGAAAACCGTCACTTGATATTCATCACATTACGTTTCCAAATAAAATTGTGGGGTATTGAGTATCGCCAAGCATCCCCAATTCCTTGACCGAAGTCACCCCACATCACCGCTCCTATCATTTTATATGCTCCAGCCAATTTTTAAAAAAACTTAATAAATCGATAATATATAAATATATAAATTTTAAAAGTATATTTTTATTATTAAAATTTAATATTTATATTAATTTATAAGTCCACATACTCAATAAAAAATAATCATAATATTAGCTAATAATATCTTACAAATTTTAAGTAAATTTTATATTATGTTAGTTTAAATAAATATAAATAAAATTAAAAAGAATAAATTTTGTGACACTTAAATAATAATATCATCATCACACACTTAGTCCGAATCCAACATCAAAGCAGAGTCTAGGAAGATCTGATAGTACACAGCCTTACCTGTTGGCCCCATAAATTTTTTCGTTGATTTAAGCATGATATTTTATGAAATAAGCATGGAATTTAAATTTTTGCCTTAGAATAATTTTGAAGTCATGGTAGAATAATTATTGGAGTTTAATTATTTATTCCAATGTTAGTAGGATTTTATTACATTGGTTATTAAATTAAAGTAGTAAGATTATATTGAGGGCAAATGTGGCATGTCAATTAAGAATAAAAGTCATGAAGCATAAAAGGGAAGGGCAAAGATGACTTTTTCCATTCATTAAGGGCAATTTTGACATGTCACTTAAGTTTAGAAACTATAGAGCACAAAAGAAATGGTAAAGTGGACTTTTACTACTCATTAAGAGTAGAATTGGAAGAGAAAAAAGTGTGTCTTGTGTATTAGAAGAACAAAAACGAAATTGAGGGAGAGAAAGAAGAGAAAAACATAAGAAAGAAAGAGAAATGAGAGAGAGAGTCGGCAATTAGAGAGAAAAAAAAAAAGAAGAAAGGTTAGGGTTCTATTATTTCTTAGCTTTCAAGAGAGATTTTGAGGTTGTTCAAGAGGAGAAAAAGAAAGAGGAAGAGAAGAGCTTCCTTTTGAGCCAAAAATCCCATTATTTGGTGAAGATTCAAGGTAAGTTCATGTGTAATCTTTTGGATTTTTGTAAGGGTTTTACTTTATGAAGCTTAGGAAATGGATGGACCTAAGTATTCGAGAATCAATTTTTAGTGAAAATGCTTGTTGGGTTCTCAATTGGAAGTCCTAATGAATTAGGATTTTTGTCATTATTGAAGGAAATCAAGAGGAGAGGTCAGAGGAGCAAGAGGAAAGGCACTTTTGAGCAACTTTTAAGCAAAGAATTCAAAGTGGGTTACTTGTTTATAGTTGAGTTAATAAACCATATGAAATTTTCCAATCAATAAAGTTAAATGATTTCAATTTTTTATAAATGTTGCATTGATTGCTTCTTGAATGATTGAAGTATTTGTTATATATTGGTACATGAATCTTGATGATGATTTATGAAATGATGATGAAAATTGTATTTGAAAAATATCATGCTTATGGAAATCATGTTTTCGAAATGTGCCTTTTGGGTAAGATGTTTACAAGATATGAAATTCATGTTTGTGTGGGTTTGTGGTGGTCCATTCAAGAATGTCACGTGCACGTTGACCATGTTAAAGGCTTCTCTAACCTGCCCGCTAGTGGCATGGAGCTCCTTCACGGACTTCCTCATGTTTTTGGAGATTCGCAAGAACTCCCTCAAGTTTATCGGAGATTCGCAAGAACTGCCTCATGTATATAGACTACCCAAACCATTATGATTGCTTATGTGTTTATGATTTGTTGACAAGTTTGATGAATAAATGAATTATGTTGTTATGAATTTGTTTGACAAGCTTGAGAATTTGAGAAATAAGTGTTTTATGGATTTCAATGCAAATTTATTATGAAGATGAATAATTTCAATGGTTTTGCTCGTTTCTCTATTATAAACTTGTTACCTACGAGCTTATAAGCTCACCCCCATTCCTCCCCATCTCCAGGTGACGAGCAAGAGATCGAGTAAAAGAGAGTCAAGGCATCACTCCAAGATTGCTAAATTTATTTTGTATTTTAAGTTAGTTTATGAAAACTCAAGGCTTTAGCCGCATTTCAAGTATTACCCGTCCATGTATTATTTTGTATTTTTAGATTATGAAACCAATGATGTATTTGGGTCTTGAAATGCCCATTAAAGCTTTATAAAACTCTTTTCTTTTGAAGATTAATGAAATATATGTATGTTTTGCTCATGATTTTCCAAGTTTTCGCATTACATTTTCAAGCATCTATAGGGATAAAATTTGTGTTCTGACTTCAGGGGAAAAACTGTATTAGTCTAGGCTGATTTAGGCAAATTTGTCTTCTTGGAAGTTGTAGTTTATCCTTTTATCTTTCCAATGACATAAAGTACGTAATTTTTGGAGATTAGAGTTGAGAGTTTTGCTCTTTACAAGTTAGTAATGCTGCATAGGGGAAGTGTTGGACATTTTATAGACTTCTTCTTAACTTGAGTTAATAGAAAATGAGTATTAGGATGTCTTAAGGGGAAGATTTCGTGTGATGAGTTAGAGATGAAATGAAGTGATAAAAGGAGTTGAATATGTGTTAAATTCTTGAAGAATGCATTGACATGATCAACAATTGAGGATGAATGTGTTTAAGTATAAATGATGTTTTGTTGGTTATGATCAATGATCTTGTATGAATTGATTGCAAATAATGTTGAATTGAAATGGAAGTGAAAATGATGAGGAAAATGAGTTAGGAATGACAGATATGCATAAGATGGGTCATGATAGCTTGTAGGAGTTGGAAATATGAAATTTAACCCGTAATTATCCGTTAGACAGACTTGATGTCCGTTGGGCGGACCTTATCGGGTGTTTCAGTGTTTCTGCTTAGTGCATGTCCCTTTGGAGGGACATATGTCCGCTAAGCAGACCTTCTCGAGTTTGTTTGTGTCCCAGCTCAGTTCATGTCCGTTTGAAAGGACATATGTCTGTTAGGCAGACCTTCTCGGGACAGTTCTCAAAATGTGAAAATTTTTTACTCTCTAGATGGCAAAATCTCTCTTCGGGGTCTTCACAGAAGTTGTAGAAATCGAAGTTCTCTTCGAAACCGTACTTAAATGGTCTTAATCCGCCATCCCCAGTGAAAGTCATGCTTTTTGTCCCAAATCATGTACATTTTATAAGTCGTGGGCTTATTAATGCTTCTCCATAATTCATTTAGGCTTGAATGGAGCTTGAAATGTACTTAGTTTGTTGTGGGAAATAAGAGGTAAATGGAGTGATATGTTTTGGGTGACGATTGAAAATACGAACATAAGAATGGATTGTAGTTTATCAAGCACTCAATTATGAATGTCGGGATGTTATAAAAACCCTTCAGAGTGCTGCGCTCACGTCTCATGACTCTGAACGTTGGGCTCCAGAAATGGGGTCCAACATTACCACTATAGAGTAGGAAGGTTGTTTCTGGTAGACCCACATACGAATGTGATAATGAGAAAAGTGATGCAGGTTAAAAGAGTATATTTGTAAAACTGATATGTTAAAAGAGTAGGAAAATAAAATTAAAATAAATAAAATAAAATACCTGATTTGATGCCCAGATCTGCTAATACTTGATAAGCTGTAAAGTACGGCTTTTGATTGTCTCTAATTGTGCTAGGGATCCTTGCTCAGTAGCCATGTGAGTATAACAATCCTACGTTATTAGATAGCCTCGAGAGACCTTTCCCTATACACCCGAGCTAAAAAGCCATATAGTATGACAAAAAAACTTGTTCACGACTTGCAACTAGAAAAGACAGATTGGACACTAAGGTTAGACTTCCTAAGCGATAAATACGTCGTTAGAGCTTTACAGTAAACATAAATAATAATATAAAAATAAATAATACTTTTTTATAATACAATAATTAAAATAACAAAGTCAAAAACTAATTTATTTAATTATATATTTTTCAAAGTGGGTTATTCTTTTAGTGTAATTTATTCAAGGACCTAGAGAGTGCTAAAATGTAAATTAAATAGACTTCAATTTTATATATAATAAATTTGTGGATTTATTGCACTAAAAGAAAAAGGACTGCATGTAGATGAACTATAAGTGTTGCAATAAATTATCAGTTAAATATTCAAATATTTAGTAAGCTAAAAAATACATTAAAAAAGTCAAAGACTTTACCTTTGAATTATCACTTATAATTTAAAAGTCAAAATTGTAAAAATATTTTACTGTTAATTTTTTAGTTGAGTATTTTAGATTTATTTGTTGATAAAAACATAAAAAATTGAGTATAAAAATACATTCAAATGCTATAAAGGAAATTATAAACACAAGAAGTTAATGGTACGTTAACTTTGAGCATATTGCTACCCAAGCTGTTAAGAGTCAACTTTGAACATACTGCCATCCAAGAGAGAAAGAGTCGAAAAGATTCGGAAAATCTTGTTAACCGTTAAATTAATAGTGGGCCTCATGATAAGGGAGAGATGCTGAAAAATTGTATATTATACTTTTCTCTACAGCTATTAAATTAACCTTAAATAAAGGAAATTATGGAACAGCAGGCCCCCTAACGAGGATGGACCTTGGGCAGGTGCCCTACCTGCCTCTACCCAGGGTCGAGACTGCCCCACACTATAATTGTGGTTGACTCTTACTGGCACAGCTCTCGTCAAGGAAGCTTTAGGTTGAAAACAGAAGAAAAGGTGTTATGCTGCTTGTATATTATATCGTAGCATATTTAAAGTTATTTTGAGTTCTAAAGACTAATGTAATTGGAAAATACATTATAATAACATAATGTTATATGGAACTGGTTACCATCTTATCGAAAAAAGAAGCGTATATGCCATTTGATAACATGTGATTTTAACTGTCTTATTTTCTATTTATTATTGATCATATAAGTCTTGTCCGTAATATGTAGATAAGAGTTGTAATATTTAGATAACTCTTACATGTAATCTATTATAAATCCTTTTTGTTCATATCTTCTCTTATCTTTTGTATCTATACTGGTGTATATAAAAGGTTTATGTAACAATCATCAGAAATACAATACAAATTGTTCATTTATCATGGTATCAAAGTACACAAGCACATAATTTTCTTTTCAAACAACATCAGCATCCACACTCAAGCTAACTCACATTCCAATTTACACTCCAAAAGACAACTCACATCACAATTCGACAGAATCATCACATCAGACACTCACAACACCAACATCCATACTTCAGAAGACATTCAAACTCACAAGCCATTCATCACAACAATACCACAATCAGCATTCACAACAAACTCAATATAACATTCAAATGGCAAATACCACTATATCAATATTACCCTTCAATCAAATTATAAACTTCCTCACAAAACCATTGGATTCCACTAATTTCTTGTTTGGAAAAATCAAATTGAAGTTATTTTGATTACCCCAATCTCATTAGCTATGTGGGTGGTACTATCTCCCCACCTACAGCAACCTACAGCTTGAAATCTCTATCTCAAGAATTCCAAAAATGGCACAAATATGATCGACTTGTCTATTGCTTCCTCGATTGCTCCCTCTATCAATAGTCTAACTAGCCCACAAATATCTAGCCACTTATGCTCTCTGGCTTGGATTAGTAGATCATTTCATGCAACAATCAGCTTCCAAGGCTCTCTTCTCCGTATCCAGCTCCACACGCTGAAGAAAGGATCCAACATTATCTCTGATTTTCTCTCTCTTATCTTTACGACTGCCGACAATTTTATGGCTATTGGTGATACAATATCTGACGATGACCTGGTTCTCTTCACTCTAAACGGCCTCCCAGTTGACTATGAATCCTTCATCACTACAACTGAACACCATGATACTCCCCTGACATTCCCAAGCTTCGCGCGAAACTACTCGTTCATGAACAACGCCTGCTCTCCTTTCTCTCACGTCCACCATTGGTCACAGCTATGTTTGTCTCTCACACTGGTGGTCGTCACTCCCATGACGTGCAACAAAGGCAATGGACTAGCTTGTAAAGGGAGATATGACCCACTAAATTAGTCTGTTGCTTCGTGGGTTAACCCTATTTCTATTGAGTCTCCTTTTGGGCCTTTGTAGACCCCTGGGCCCATTAGTCCAACCAGTCCACTGCGTTAGCCTTCTGGACTAACTCCTTCACATCACTTTTAAGCCCAGTTTCAACCTCTAGCCCAAGCATCCAATCATGGTTCATTTCCCAGGTCCGCTAAGTCATCCACATAGTGTCAAATATGTTGGAAATGGGTCCATATTGTTGCCCACTATTGTTTTCGATATTCTAAGTCTCGAATTCATTTTTCTAATTCTTGACATATTAATAATATATTTCTACAGCTTTTACTGCCACAAATATTCAACTTGAACTAGAGAGTACCCAGCTCAATACCAATACTATTTCTGAAAGGTTACTAGATACTATAGCCACTGCCCACATGACTCCTAATTCTCACATCATCGAATTTATTTCCCTGTACGATGGATCCAATCAAGTAGTCATCAGAAGGGAAAAAACTCTTCCAATTTCCTCTACTGGTATGTTAACTAAGTCTAATCCTCCTTGTCCTCTTTATCTCTGTGATATTTTAATTGTTCCTAATCATACCACAAATTTGTTATCTGTTGTCAAATTTGTTTATGATAATTCATGTCTTATTGAATTTAATCCCTTTGGCTACATTGTGAAGGACCTTCAAATCAAGATATCGCTGCTCATAGATTCCATCCACAATGACCTTTATCCATTGAAGATACCATCGTAATTTCGCAATTATGTCTTTCTCAATGCTACCATTGCTTTATTGGATTTATGGCATCAACAACTGGGTCATCTGTGTTACCCTATGTTATCTAGTTTAGACTTGGTCATCCGTTTTATCTAGTTTATCTTCTGTTTACCAGTTAAATACAACGTCATTAATTCTT
The DNA here is from genome assembly GCA_027563885.1 of Erythroxylum longipes. Classification (NCBI taxonomy): domain Eukaryota; kingdom Viridiplantae; phylum Streptophyta; class Magnoliopsida; order Malpighiales; family Erythroxylaceae; genus Erythroxylum; species Erythroxylum longipes. Next base: position 14,001,607 of record JAOQMS010000001.1, on the reverse strand, counting down.
GTACTTCTTGTCTTAAAGGAAAAAGTTTTTGTCTTTCATTTCCATTATCCTCTCGTCTCTCTATAAAACCTTTACAACTCATTCATTTTGATATTTAGGGACCTTCCCTGACTCTTTCTTTGTCTGAGTATCGGTACTTCATTATTTTTATTGATGACTTTAATCGTTTTACCTAGATTTTTTCTTTGGTTCAAAAGTCCCATGCTCTTCTCTATTTTAAAAATTTTTAAACAACCATTGAAAAGTTTTACATTTTCTCCACCACTATAAAAACATTTCAATGCAATGAAGCACTTGAATTCATCAATGGAATCTTCGCTTAGTATCTTACTACCTATGACATCACTTATCATATCTCCTGTCCTTATACTCCTCATCAAAATGGCCTTGCTGAATGTAAAATTCGTCATATCACTAAAACAGGACTTACCCTCCTTTTACATGCCTATTTACCAAAATCTTTTCAGGTTAAAGCCTTTTCTACTGTCGTTTATCTCATCAACCTTTTACCTATACATGTCCTTAATCAGTAGTCTCCTCATGAAATAATTTTTCACACTACACCAAATCTTTCTGACCTTCGAGTCTTCGGTTGCATATATTTTCCCTTTTTAGGCTTCACTTGTCTAGATAAACTCACCCCTAATTCTATTCCCTGTGTTTTTATAGGATATTGCTCCAAGTGAAAAGGCTACCGTTGTTTTGTTCCTCACACCTCTAAACTTTATATCTCTCGACATGTCCATTTCCTAAAACATGATTTCTATTATTCCACCCTCTCTTCTCATTCTTCTCCTTCCCCTTCAACTTCCTCTGTTCTCTCCTTAACTTCATCTTTTAACCCATCTCACCCTACTTCTCCACCCTTACTTATTCCTCCTCCACCATTGTCCTCTCATCCTCTAGTCCCTTGCACACATGATCACACTTGCATTCCTCATTCCTTTGATGATCATGTCACCTATTCCACATTTGTTATAAATTCTAATCCAACATCCTTCACTCATGTCAACAAATTTCCACACTGGCATCAAGCCATGTTTGAGGATTTCAATGCTCTCCATTATAATCATACTTAGACTCTAATTCCTCCTCCACTAAATGCTAACATTATTAGTTATAAATGGGTCTTTTATACCAAGTGAAATCCTGATGGCTCCATTTAGCATCATAATGCTTAACTAGTAGCTAAAGGTTATCATCAAACTCCTGACATTGATTACACTAACACCTTTAGTTATGTTGTCAAACCCACCATGATTCACATTTTTCTTACTCTTGTTATGTACCATAATTGGCCTATTCATCAACTTGATGTTAATAATGTCTTTTTACATGGTCATCTCCATGAACAATTTTTTATGTCTCAACCTCCTGGGTTCACAGATCCCCACTATCCTCATGATGTCTATCATCTCTATAAAGCTCTATATGGCTTGAAACAAGCTCCTCGAGTCTGATTTTCTAGGTAAGTAAAAACATTCTTGATCTTGGTTTTGTCTCATCCAAATCTGACACTTTGCTATTCATTCATACGACCTCTGGTCACACAACCTTGTCTTGATTTATGTGTATGATATCTTAGTAATAGGTTTTCCACCATCATTCATTACATCTCTTACTAATGATCTTAACACCACCTTCAAAATCAAAGATTTAGGTCCTCTTCATTACTTTCTTGGCATCAAGGCTATAACTAAACCTATTGGTCTTCTAGTTACTCATCATACCTACATCAAATATCTCCTTCTTCGAACTAGTCTCCATATTCTAAACTTGCAGCCTAACCATCACCACTACTCTTCCTTTATCTAAAAATCATGGCCATCCCCTTCTTGATGTTACTAAGTATCGTAGCACTGTTGGTGCCTTACAATATCTTTGCATCAGTCGTCCTGATATCTAGTTTGTTGTCAACATAATTTTTCAGTTCTTGCTATCGTAGCATTGTTAAGCATTAGATTCAAGTATGTGTTTAGACAAATTTTCTTAATTATGATGATAATTAAGATGAAAGTTGTGAGATTTAAGCAAGTGCTCACTATAGAGAATCTTGTAGAATTTTCTCATCAAGTCATTATCTCAGTAGTAATATAGTCGTCATATGGTGATATGGTATAAGATACTTAAACGATTAGCTTAGTATAAGTGGGAGATTGTTGGTTTATGCCCTACAGTCAATCGATTGATTGTAGTTTAGTTACAATATAATTTAAATAATTTTTTATCATGTATATGATAAAGTTCATGAGATAATTATATATTGCAAATGAAATTATTATGAGATTATAATTATGAGACTCATATTGCATTTATGTATTATCCCTAAATTGTTCATAGTCATTGTTCTATTAAGATTAGACATTAATAAAATATAAAAAGACTAACTTATGAAAGAAATAGTTGATCTCATAGGTTAAAGTATAGAGATACTGAAACAAATATGTGAGTACTTGTTAGAGAACAAGTTCACTTAATAGACCCGATATGAGAATTTCATTTGGAACATTACTTGTATGTCTATAGAATTCTCATTGTGATGTTTGTATAAGTGATCATTTGACTTGAGGTCTCCAAAGTTATCTTGTATAAGGATTGCTACATTTTGATACTACTTATGACCTATTTAATTATGGCTCATTCAGATAATAGTCACTGGATATAGCATAAACTATATAGAAGTAATTGAGTGATCAAGATAAGATTTATCACCCTAAAGTAATTAGGAAGCATATTATGTTATTATCGATTAGTACTGATTCAGAAAATCCTTAACCAATGTGGAATAATCGTTTGTAAAATAATTTACAAATGTCATTAATTGAATCAATAATTAATGGCGGAGAACTAATATAATTGGACTCAAAATAAAGTAAACATTAATTTTATGCTCTATGTTTAATCAGAACATTGTATGATGAAAGAATTGAATTATACAGAAAAAATCATGCACAGAAAGGTTAGTCAAAACTATTTTGACATTCATAAATATATGGGTGGTCATGATGTGTTGCTAGACACCAACCTTAATCTATGATTATAAATTGTTTAATTGGAGAATTAAAGATAAAGTAAAAGAAGTTTTCACTTATCTAATTCTAATTATAAATTAGAATTATAATTTATAATCATTGCCAACATATTTGAGAATCTAATGAGTCTTACATAAATAACATGTTAAAGAGAGCAAAGATATTTTTAATCAAGTTGGACTTGATTGTAAGGTTTGAGAAACTTTATGATTAAATATGAGATACTTAATAAATAAGGACTAAAATGAGATAGCGGGTCTTATTGGGCATGATTGGTATTTAATTAGAATTATTTGTAATTCTAATTAAATTTTAATTGAAATTAAAATTTAATTTCAATTAAATTACTAAAGCATCCAAAATCTATTATAAATAGGCTTAATCAGATATCATTAGACGTCAGACACTTGTTTGGCTAGGGTGGTTAAGATGGATAGGTTTTGGAAATGGTTCGATTGATACAAAAAGAAAAGATCAAGCTTCAGAATAAGGTACGAATTAAGATTTATGCCTTGTTATCATTTATGTATTCAATCATTTTATAGAATTAAAGTGATCTTAGTTTTTAGAAAACCAAAATATAGAGAGAGAAAATTCGTAATTAGTCCACTATAGTCGAGATTTGATCTCGTCCCGATTTTCCAACAGAAACTTGGGTTTTTAAGAAGCTAACATCCCTTGTGGTAGAAGAGCACTTAGGAATTTATTTTTCTTTGGAGATAATGCAATTGAAAACCAATGATAGTAGACCTTTCTTATAGACCTACTAGTCCTAGCTGAGTGTTTTTAGGCCTGTGAAAGTACATCTTGAATTCAGCTATGAGTTGATGAAATGATTGAACATTAAGACTTTGATGTAATAGGGAAAGAGAATCTCACATTTTAAGTAGCAAAACAAGGGGAATCACTTTTTGTGCATTTGTTAGTGTTTATTGTGTTTTATTTGATATTACTGACTTAATTATCCTCTTTTTTTCTTTTCAACAGATTCACAAGTTTAATCAGTTCAAGATGGAGTTGAAATGGTATAATCCAATATTTTAAAAACTAAACCAAACATCAAACTAGTCAATAAAAAGGTTTAAGGTTTGAAGGTTCAATAAGTATTAAACCATTATAAAACCAGTATAAAATAAATAATAAGCTAAATTTATAAGAATAAGTAAAAATATAGTATAAAATAAAATAATTTATTGAAATAAAAATGCACTAATAATGCTTATTAATATATAATAAACTAATAATAAATCTAATAATTTAAACTAAGATTGAATCAAATATAAAATTTAAAGTAAAAATAAAAATCATATTTCTTTATTATCATTTATTTAAAGATTCATAAAAGTTTAAGTATATTTAAAGAAACTCAATAAAAAGGACTTTAACTTTATTCTAACTTCTTTTTTAATATCTTTTAAACATTCTTCTTTATACGTTAAATACTATTTTGAACACAATATTAAATTATCTTAAGCAAAATCACTTGTATATATTAATTAATAATTCAATTTATTAAAAAATTCATGATAAAAAATAATTAATCTTTAACAATAATAATTTAAAATTTTTAAATTAAAGTATAAAGAGATAAATAGAGAACCTAAATTTTGACAAATATAGTTTATTAGTGAGATTAAATAAATTTATTTTTAAGGATAAAATAGTAATTCATTTCTAATAATAATAATTTAAAACAAAATTTTTAATTAAAATATAAAGATATAAATAAAAATTTAAATTTAAATTTAAATTTGAAAAATATATTTTATTAATTAGGTTGTGTGATAGAATTAAGAAGAAAAAAAATTCATTAAAAAATTCAAAAATGTCAAAAGTAAAGAGTGACAATGACAACATGCTGGGCCCGATATACGTAAATGAGTTGGCAGATTCTCAAAGTTTGTTGATAAGGATAATGTGTTGGGCCCACAAATTCAAATAAGCTAACTCATGCTAAGTTTTTTCAAGAAACTGCTCAGTTTTCAACTTAACCGACTTATAAAAGTTATAAACACAAATCGAAGCAAAATTTAGGTCGGTCCGTATTTATTCCGAATGAATCGGACGATCCTGTCTAGATTTTCAATTATTGGTTTACTTTGTCATTTTGAGACCAAAACCATCAACTACGGTAACTCACTTGTTATAATACGTATGCTGAACCATCTTGTAAATTCCTGAATACTAGGCAACCAAGTGTAGACTTTTAAAATTTTTGGAATCTCAAGATAATCACTCGACCAAATGGTATCATTTATTGATTTTAAGATTTTGAATTACACTCAACCAAAGATAGATATTTGTGGACAATGAACTGCAGGGAACTGTAATTTGCATTCTAATATACTGACTACATTATATTAAACATACTACTCATGTATAATAATAATAGATTCACAGAAGAGGAACTAATACTCAACAGAATCTCCCTTAAAGAGACACAGATCGACTCTATCCGTAAAGAGATCACGCAACTCCACATCTTCTTCTTCCTCTTCCACTCCATTGCGTTGCTTCTTCTCTTTAACACATCTTCATTTGCAAGTGGGTATTTATCCAAAAGATCGTGGATTCCATCAATGTGCTCTCTGTTGTGCTCTTTAGGGATTATATAGGTATTTCGATACAAAACTGAAGCCGCAGAGCTCCTAGGTATAGATGCTAGATCATATACTTTCAGTTATAGTGAGTTAAATTGTATGGATGCTGCATTTAGGGAGACAACAGGTTCCTTATTTACGAGTATCTTGAGAATAAGCGTCTCAATCAAGTATTATTTGGTAAAGTTACTGAACATAATTGATTATTTAGCTGTGTAACTATTGGAATTTAGAGATACATGACTTGCATGATGCAGGAAAAGGTCTGATACTTGATTGGTCAACACGTCTCAATATATGTTTGGGAGTAGCAAGAGGTCTAGCTTATCTCTATGATGAATCAAGGGTTCAAATCGTGTATAGAGATGTTAACGCCAACAATATACTTCTTGATTCTGATATGATCCCTAAAATTTCAAATTTTGGTTTGGCCAAACTTTATAATGACAAACAAACGCATATAAGCACGTGATATTATTATTTAGAGAAGCAAACACTACAGGAATTCCTGTTATGTGTCCATCGTGGATGGAGTTCCCTCTTGATGAAGCTACTTTCAGAAATGATAAGGCCTTCATGGTTGGAAACTCTAGGAAGCTGATGCACTGCCTCCTTGTCTTCACTTTGAGAAGATGATTACAAGCCTATTGATTGGAACTAGCAACTGTCAAGCTCAGTGTCAAGCTCTTCAGCACTACTCAGAGAATTTTTGATCAGCTTCTTGTTGTTTTCGAATGAGCAGAATAGTTGTGTAAAGCTACCTCTCAAATGTAAACTCGAATGTAAAATGGGGTAGGAGTTTTGATTTATGATTGTGAGTTTTGAATGTAAGTTGGTTGCTATTTCACTAAAATTCCAGTACCAATTTCTGGATATTGTGTTTTTGCAATTAGCTTAGCACTCAAGACTTTGCTGAATTCAAGAACAAAACAAAGAGTTTTTCTTTAATGAGAATGCTACTGTTTCATTTTATCTTTAAGAAGATGATAGTGTGAGCTTTATATATTCAGCTCTTACATGTCTTAGTGCATCCGGAAATCAGAAAACTGAAAAACATGCTTCTGAACAAAGAGATAGAAGCTTAACACTTCTCCTTGTCCTTGATTAGCTAGAAACAAAACATGCTAAAGACAATAACTGAAACAACTGACATTCATTAAAAAACTACTGGAAAAACTAAATAAGATATGCTGGACCACTTTCATACATTTTTAGTATAAAGTAGACAACCTTTAACTAACTCCTTCCACATCAGCTTGAAATTGTTCCTTGGCAAATTTAACTCATTCTCCACATCAGCTAGTTCTTAAACTTGGACACTTTAGCTTAATCTCCCTCTTAACTTCAAGTGGAATAATCCTATCATGTTTCTTCATCTTCTTCTTTAAACTCCAATTCTGCTTCAGGAAAAAAACTTCTTCAGGTTTTATGAACTTCAACAGGTTGCATCAAATTTTCTGGAGACATCTTCAGCTTCTTCACCAACTTTTTTTCTTTGATCTTCAATCTTTGGAATTTCACCTTTTGGATGCAAAATCTTCTGAATTGTTCCCAGAATCAAAATTTCGAGCTTCCCGAGTTGCTTGGAAGGTTTCATCTTGGTCTTCACCTTTCTTCTCTTCTTCATCTTGATTGCCAATGCAAGATCCTCTACGAGCTTCAACATTTCTGATTTCACAAAACAATTAACTCCAACAGCTCCTCCTTTGTTTTGTGGAACCTGCACTCGTATCATGTTTCTTAAGGATTCAAACCTCCATTTTGGTAAGGCCTTAGTGAACAAATCTGCTAATTGGAAACTTGATCTGCAGAAGGCCATTTTGATCTCCTTTTCCTCAATCAATTCCCTCACATAATGATTCTTCACTTTCATATGCTTGGTTCTAATGTGATCGGTTGGATTCTCAGCCATTGAAATTGCAGCACTTGAGTCACAATAAATTGTCACACAATTGTCTCTCAATTCACCTACATCCATCAGGATTTTCTTC
>JAOQMS010000001.1:13979320-13991417 GCA_027563885.1 Erythroxylum longipes | reverse complement strand
TTAATTAATAGTTATATTTTAATTAATAATAATATTTTAATTAAATATAATGTAATTAAATAAATAATAATAATTAAACTATTTTAATTAAATATAATGTAATTAAATAATTAATGAATAATAATATTTTAATTAATGAATAGATTAAAAAATCCTACACCTTAGATATTCTAGTGGAGGGAGGGCATTTCTGAAATTTTTTTATGTATTTTGTTTCTGTCCGTGGGACGAGAAATATCGTACTACAGTTTTGGAAGGAACAAAAAATTTCTATCTTTGTCCTCCAAAAATAGAACGAAAATGAGTGAAGACAACAAACAAACACTACAAAGTACAAAATTTTTGTATCCTTGTTATCCATCCTCATTCACGAGGACGGCAACCAAACAATACGTGCAAGAACATTTGACATCCCTGGGAAAATAAATTTAAGCTACTCAATTTCAACACTAAGACAGCAATGCTTTACAAAAGAAGCTTTCAAGAACTGTAAATAGATAAGAGACATCCGATAAAATTATAAAAGCTCTAGAACTTGACAATTCGAACGACCTCAAAATAAAGCTTCATGTGCCAATGTACCGGATAGAATGCTTAATAATAACGATGGATAAATTATTTATTCAATACTGTTATGATATCACTTATAAAAACATAATTTTTATGATAAAAAACTGAAATTGACGTTTATAATTTTAGAATATTGAATAAATAATGATTATAAATAATTGAAGAATGATATTGTGAAATTGATATAAAAGATGTCACTATAATGTTTTTACTTAAAATTAGTTTCTTTAAAATAACCCTCTTATGATTATAAAAATTTTAATTAAAAAGTATTCACTCTAATAGTCTAATTAGTAAAGAGATGACTAATTTGCGTATTTATAATTTTTAATTTGGTATGTTTATTAACTTATCAAAATAAACAATTTGGAATTATTTCTGAATTAAATACGTACCAAATAAGATTGTTTAATTATATTAATATTTTATATAAATATAACCAGACTACATCCTCACAACTAGAGCTCGTGTTCTTATAAAAGAGAACGTTGTGGAATCACATCAGAAGTACTTGGTGGAACTTGACAATTCTAGTAAGTTGGAATTGGGACCTAGAGGGATTTCACCTGAACTCTTACAACCTCAAGTTCGTCTGACCAGTTCTTGCAGTGATGTGACTGAAGAAATTGCAAGTGGGTCTGGTCTGGTTCCACTGAACCTCTGCCCACTGCATTATGGACTGGATATTGTCAGACTGTTTTTTGACTAATCGAAGTCACAATTCAGCAGATCACAAGGATGGCTCTCAAAGCAAAAGTTGTTCTTACGTTGACGAGATTGCTTGAGCCCCAACGAGGGGGTTAGCGCACCGTAATTAAGTGTTTCCATCATGTTGTTCTTAATTTAATTCACATATTTGTATAAATTTTACATAAATATGTAAATAAAATTTAATTAAATAAAGTTAAAATTGATTAATTAAAACGGAAAATCTAATCTCCCGACAAAACTTTCTTGCTTTACAGTTCTCAGGTCAAGAATCATTCCTCTCGTAAGCAAGCAAAGAGGCGTGTTTCAATAGTACTTGTGGAAGTTTGGGAAAGTGACAGCCCAACTACTCATTATGACATTAGTGTCGCATACGAGATTATGTGATTAAAATATTAAACCATCTGTTTTTCTATTCTCCAATTGTGTGGCTTCACTTTCCATACCAAATAAGAAATTGTTCTGGTGAAAGTTTAGCAGAAGCCACATATCTCGTTGTGTAATTATTGAGGACTTGTGTTTCTTAATAAAACTGTAACGTTGACTTAACAAGAAGTTAATATGTGACATAAACCATGTGGTTCAAGATGAATTAGTCAAAATGTGACATGCAGTCCAAGTAGTTCTGCATTTATGTGTGGACTGAACTGCAATGTCTGATTACATCATTAAAGGTGGACAGACAGATAGAAATTGATGAAACCAGAATCCAGAATTCAGTTTTTTATTTTGTCACTTTTGGCTTCATTCCATAGCTGAGTTACTATAAAATTGTTGACATAAAGGGGAAGGACAGTTCAAATTGAAGTAAATAAGTTATTAGATAGAGGCTTTTAGTTCCAAATTGGTAATTAGTTTGGGTTAAGTTATGAGCAATGACATGAAAGTTTGAAACCAAGTGAGTAAAGGGCTAGTCTCCAATCCTTTCATTTTCTTTTCGGCCAAAGCTATTAATTCATTTTAAAGTTTTTTTTTAAATAAAAATTCAACTAAGCTTTACGTTTTCCTTTTCTTTTTCCACGGAGTGCAGCAGCACATAGGTGCCAAATTGGCATGTCAATTAGTGGATGCAATGACTTGCATGTTGATGGTGATGGTGAAGAATTTGTGGTAGGACTAAAGTTCCTTTATTTTAAAAATACAATTTTACATTCCAAAAACAATTGAAATCTCTATTTAAAAAAAGATAAAATTTGGAGACAAAAGTATATTAAGTTGAAATTTATTTACATTTCTTTTTTAATTCATAAAATTTTAGATGTTGAAAGCTCTAATTGTTTTCATTTTATTGCATAATTTTAAGACTGAATTTTTATCTTCTTCTTCTTTTTTTTACATGGGTAAATACCATTTGGGAAAATATCCCATATTTGAGTTTTGTCCTTCATATACACTTGAGTTTATCTACCAAAACAACTAGATAGAGACTACAAAATCTACTAATATTTTATCTTGTTATTAAAAAAAAACTCTACTTATATTGAGCTTTTACATAATTTCTTGTTGGTGCTTCACCGTAGAAAATGCTACTCCTTTTATGGTTTATTTCGAAGGTTTATCTAGTTTTATCTTATAATTTTGTTTAATTGCATAAGTGGTAATTTGCCTAGAGGGATATATATTCTTATTACTTTGTATATTTTAAAAAGTAATGTTATTAATACTTTATCTGATTTGATATTAGATTTGATTCTAGTATAATATCAATATTGGTACTAGTTAATGTTAGATATCGGTTCAGATAATTTTAAAAAAATTATAAAATATTTCTTAAATTTTATAAAATATAAAATAATCTCTCAATATATAATTTTGAAACCTCATTTTAACCATATCCCAAAAATTCATAATAATATAAATTGGATATAACAATTATCTCTTTATTCTTATTAATATTACTTTTCTCATATCTCTCGTATAAATAATAACTAAAATTAATACAAGAAAAAGAACATTTAATTCTCAAACATATATAAAACTAATAATAATATAAGGTATTTAAAATATTACAATTGACTGCATTAAAATATCATATAATAAGAATAATATAGGTTCACAAGCATAACAAAAAGAGTTTGCACCAAGGAACACACTAAAACTTGAAATAAAAATACTTATAGTTAAAAGTTTTATATTTATATTGCATATATAGAATTTAACATATACATCAAGTGCAAGTAAAATTAAAAGTAAAGAAAAAATAAAAAAATTTGAAACTTCATTTAATGACATATTCACTCAATTTTTATTTGATACAAAATCCTCATCATTGAAAGAAGCTTATCATCAACATCATTTAAACTCATTGAACCAAATAACTTCTTAATAATATTCTATCCAAGATTATCTTCTAAGTTTCTCCCATCGATAACACGTAATTTCTCACGAATATAATATGCTAAAATATTAATATAGCTAAGGTAAATTTGATTTATATAACTACTTGTTCCATTAAGAGTCATGATAAATAAATAAATTCATATTATTAAAAAATTACATTCAACTTAATAATGATAATAACATATATTATTTAAAGCTTCAAGTTGTATTGAATAAAGACTAAATTATTTAATCTTGTATGCTATTTTTTTAAAATGATGAATTTGAATATGCTCAATTCAATTCACACTTAGTTGTGCTTATACATTGAGTCAAATTTGGAATTGTAAACCTTTACAATTCTATAATACTATTTCTAAATTGGTCTCACAAAGCAACTATAAGATAACAAAAGTAATCTCATAAATAAAATAAAGTGATTTTAGTTTTAAACTAGTAACAAATTTGAAGAAACAATATATGGATTAAATTTGTCCCTCTGACAAATTGCAACGAACATCCTAAAATCACCACATGCATCCTTGTATGCCTCCATTCATGAACTAAAGAAATCTTCATCATCTCATGTGAAACAATTGTTATGATAATTAATAGTACTTCGCTATTAACTTTAGCTTTTATTGTAAAATCTGGTCTAAGATAGACATTAGGATTCATAAATGACCCAACAACCAAAAATAAAGAATAAAGTTGTCTTTTCAATATTTCATTGATGATGGCAAAATAAGGTGTGTACAAGGAAGATCTATTTTTTAAATTAGGCTTGATTGTTTACTTTGGCTTCTCATGGCATCATAAAAGTAGCTCATTATTATCTTCTCATTGCTATGAGTTAAACGAAGTACTTTTACTAAAAACTTACAAATTTAGATAACAAATTGACATTAGGACAAAAATTGATCTTTAAGTATAATTCTACAAACATCCATTCTAGCATTAGACCATAAGTATAACTCTAGAAACATCCATTCTAGCATTAGACCTAGTCTGCTACAATGTAACTCACTTATCACTTGTAAATATTTGTCTTAACTCTTTTTTCATTATACCAAAACACTTAAGTGATAAGAAAATAGTTATGAAACTTATAAGGCAGGACGACATAAATCCCTACCATTGATGAAATCTTTTCTCGTCAAATTCAAAACCTATGTATGATTATAGATGAATTTAGTCACTTTTCTTAATTACTGCACAACTTTGTCAATAATATGAAAGCATCTAGCATCTTTTATATTTTTAACATCAGGTTAATGCAATATGTAGCTTAATGAGTCTAATAAAAAGAATTGTACGTGTTTTGCAACCTTTTCTTAGTTGTTTTAGATGTAACATCAATGTTGGTAATGAATTGTACTATATTTTTAGGTTCAACTTCATTAACAACTTTATCAAATATCTATAATAGGTATCAACATTTTTCATAAGCTCAGATGTACCAATAAACTTCAAAAACATCATCTCCTTAGCAAAATAAATCAAAAAATTGATAATAAACTCTTCTTTTCTGTTTGTTTAACCATCACACATGATTGAATACCTATAAGTTAACTAATGTCATTCTTCTTTCACTCAAATAATATTTCTGAAACAACATTATTTAGAAGATTACCTCTATAGTCATTAATTGAAAGAGATTTATATCCTAAACCACAAGAAGCAATAACATCCACTATAGATTGGTAATAATAAGATTGAGCAATATTAAATGACAAACTTGCATCATACCAGATTCTAGTCATTGCCATATCCACATTATAAGTTGCTTCTTTAGATTGTAATGCATTAAGAATCAAAGATTGAGCTTAGTCGTTGTTTGTGAAGCAAAAAAGTTAGACACATGTCTTCTTCTCTTCCTCATATAAATTGTAGAAATCCCTTCTTGTTAAGTAGGGATGCCACCTTAATATTGCTAGTATTATCCTGACCAATGCAAAAAGTTCTTTTACTAACAATTTTGTAATTCAGTCTTTACTTCTTTCTTTCTCATTCTGTTACTTTTCAAGCAAAATTTTCATTTGTCGTTTCACATCATGACTAACTTTCTTGCAAGGTTCTATATTATTTCTAATCCCAGCTAAATGTTTATTTAACTTGATGATTCTCTCACCTTTAAAATATTTGTTACAATACAAATAAATAGTATGGTTATTCATACTAGGAACCAATGTCGTATGAGTCCAAGTTAGATTGTCTAATCTTTCCAAGAAGGTTGAATTATCATAAGTACTTAAACTTCTCTCCATTTACTTATAAAATAAATAAATAAATAAATATATATATATATATATAAATTAAATTAATAACTTTATTTCAAAACAAAATGTTTTTCTAACTTAGTTTCATTGCCAACTGCGATATGCCCAATGTAAGTACATTTACTGCTCATAAATATGAAATGATCATTAAGTTGGAATTGGATATGTGATTAAGCATATTTAGAGTACAACCATTCACCTAGCTATTTACATTTCTCACTTCTTTTGTTGTGTCTATATTGAAATCAAAGTTTTTTAGAATCATGGCGCTTATATACACATTTTACCACGTACTAATCTTTGAGTCTATTGTAGCTTACAAGAATTGTCAATCGAGAGCATTACACAAGCTTTTTTATTTTTTATTTACTAAGAAGAATATTATGTTTGAGTATTACACAAACTTTTTAAAAATTATATATATATATATTACAAATATAAAGTTTAACTTATACATCAAATGCAAGTGAAATTAAAAGAAAAGAGAAAAATGAAAATTTTGAAACTTCATATAATGACATACCTGCTCAATTTGTATTGATCTCAATTTTTATTTAATATAAAATCCACATCATTGAGGGGATCTCATCATTACCACCATTTAAACTCATTGCACCAAATAACATATTAATAATATTATATCCAAGATTATCTTCTAAGTTTCTATCATCGATAAAATTTTGATCTCTCATAAATATAATTCGTAAAAAGATTAATATAGTTAAGGTAAATTTAATTTATAGAACTACTTGTTCTATTAAAAGTCTTAGTAAAAAATAAAATAAAATAATTAAAAATATATTCAACTTAATAATGATATTATCATATCTTTCTCAAAACTTCAAGTTGTATCACATAAAGACTAAATCTTTTAATCTTGTATGTTAAATTCTTTTTGAAATTGATGAATTCAAATATGCTTTAATTCATTTCACACTTAGTTATGCTTATACATTTCAAAATTTGAACTCTAAACCTTTGCAATTCTAAGACACCACTTCTAACTTGGTCCCACCAAGCAACTAGAAGATAACAAAAGTAATCTCATAAACAAAATAAAGTGATTTTAATTTAAAACAAGGAACAAAAGTGAAGAAATAACACACATGGATTAAGTTTGTCTCTTTGGCGAATTACAATGGACATCCCAAAGTCACCACATGCATACTTGTATATCTTCATTTATGAACCAAAGAAATCTTGCATCATCTTATGTGAAATAATTTTTATGATAGTTAATAGTACTCTGCTATTAACTTTAGCTTTCTTTGTAAAATATGGTCTAAAATAGATACTAGGATTTAGAAATATCCTAAAAACCAATAATAAAGAATAAAGTTATCTTTTCGATCTTTCATTGATGATTGCAAGATAAGGTATATATAAGGAATTTCTATTTTTTAAATTGGCTTTGATTGCTTCCTTCGCCCTCTCCATGACATCATAAAAGTAATTCATTATTGCCTTCTCATCACGATGAGTTAGACGAAGCACTTTTACTAAAGGCTTACAAATTCAAATACAAATTGACATTAGGACAAAAATTCATGATCTTCAAGTATAATTATAGAAATCTTCATTACAATATTAGACCTAGTATGCTAAGTTGCAACTCACTTATCACTTGAAAATGTTTGTCTTAACTTTTTCTTCATTATAACAAAATACTGAAGTGATAAGAAAGTAGTTGTAAAGCTTGTAAGGTAGGACGAGATAAATTATTACCATTAATGAAATCTCCTCTCATCAAATTCTAAATCTATGTACAATTATAGATGAACTTAGTCAATTTTCTCGATTACTGCATATTTTCGTCAATGATATGGAAGTATATAACATCTCCTAGATTTTTCAATATTAAGTCATTGCATATATGTACTATAAGGAGTTCAATAGAAAGAATTATATGTGATTTGCAACCTTTTTTCAACTATTTTATATGTAACATCAATGTCAATAAAGAATTGTACAATATTTTTAGGTTCAACTATTTCACAACTTCATCAAATATCTATAATAGAGTATCAACATTTCTTACAAGGTCAAATGCATCAATGGACTTCAAAAAGATCATCTCTTTAGCAAAATAAACTAACAAATTAATAATAGTGTTTCCTCTTTTATCCATTACACATGATTGAATACCTATAAATTACCAAAGTCATTGTTTTTTCACTCAAATAATATTTAATGAACAACATTATTTAGGAGATCACATCTATATTCACCAATTGAAAGATATTTATTTCGTAGACCATAAGAGTTAATAACATCTACCATAGACTAATAATGATAAGATTGAGCAGTATTAAATTAAATGACACACCTGCATCATAACACCATCTAATCATTGTTATATCCACATAATAAGCTACTTCTTTATATTATAATGCACTAAGAATTAAGCTCTAGGCGTTGTTTGTGAAGCAAAAAGTTAGACACATATTTTTAGGCACATATTTTCTTCTCTTCCTCGCATCAATTGCAACAATCTCTTCTTATTGAATAGGAATACCACCTTTAACATTGTTAGTATCATCCTAACCAATTCAAAAAGTACTTTTATTAGCAATTTTGTAGTTAAGTCTTTGCCTTCTTTCTTTCTCATTCCGCTACTCTTCAAGCAAATTTTTTATTTGTCATTTCATGTCATGATTTACTATCTTATAAGGTTCCTTATTATTTCTAAGCTCAGGTAAATGTTTCTTTAACTTGATGATTCTCTCACCTTTCAGATATTTGTTACAATACAAATAAATAATATGGTTATTTATACTAGGAACCAATGTCGTATGAGTCCAGGTCAAATCACTAAATTTTCCTAAAGAGGTTGAATCATCATTAGTATATATGAACTTTCCTCCATTAACTTATAAAAATAAATAAAGAAATAAATCAAAATTAATTTAATAACTTTATTCCAAAATAAAATGTTCTTCTAATTTAATTTCGCTATCAACTGTAATATGCCCAATGCAAGTGCATTCTTCTTACAAATAAGAAATGATCATTAAATTGGAATTGAATGAGATAGACTGAAATTATTTAATATTCTATAGGTTCAATAGAAAATTTAATTAGCAATAATAATAAATTTAGCTGATTGATAAAATCTGAAAATTTGATGAGTATTGACATTTAGCCTAATAAATTAATACAATAAGAAATGTTAATAACATTGAAATTGAGTATAACAAATCAAGTGATAAATAATAATAATAATAATAATAATAATAATAATAATAATTAGTTAGCAATTTAATTTTTTATTTTAATTACATATGAGAAATTAATCTTACTTGTTAGTACTATTAAATAATCAAATAAAATTATGGTCAATATATAATTTATTATTATATAAAATTAACGAATATATTTATTAATTATTAATATATTATAATAGATAATATTCATTGATTATAAATATAATAAATTATATTAAATTTTAAATTTATTACATTATTTTAATATAAGTAATATTATGCAATTGTTAAATAAAATTCTTAATTTATTATCTAATTAATATATTATTCATAATTAATATATATGATATATTAATGTATTATTTTTTAATATAATTAATTAACTCTGGATATTAAATATTTGTTCATACTTTTTTATTTCTAAAAAAACACAACGCATCCTATTGCACAAAGCTTCCCTACTTTACGAGGATCAATAGAGAGTCATCAATATACTCAACTTTCCCTTTGCAATTTTTTATGAAGAGGTTGTTCATTTGTGACCACAAATGAATAACCTTTACTTATTACTTCAAGACTTGCTCTCTTTTGTTATGTTTCTAATGCGGTGTAAATATGATAGACTAACAAAATAATAAGAAGTTTAATGATTTTATTTATTAATAACTAAAATTATAAAATTAAATATTTATTGAAATCAAAATAAAATAAATCCATCAACTTATTTACTAGTATTATTATATGATAAAATTAATAAAAATATTTAATTTATTATTATAATTATATTATTAGTCTAATAAAATTAAAATTTAATAAAGATAATTAATATTATTTTAAGTATTAACATATTCTAATGTAAATAATGATATATAAACATGATAAATCAATGGGTCAATATATTTTAACGTATAATATTACTGTAATATCGTTAATTTTTAATTATCCTCTGGTAAATTGTATTGTGGTTGTTCATCTTAAATGTCACATGCTCAGAAAATATCATACAAGTTGAAATTAACGATACAACTTAACACAAAATTGATTTTGAATTTTTATGAGAATTTTCACAATACATGAGATTTTGATAGATCAAATTAACAAATATATGCGGGTTCATTCATGTCACTGCTTACGCAAAAAATTATAGAGAATCTGGGTGTTAATTTAACTCTTAAAATCCTTATCAACAGCTAATTAAAATAATTGGACTCAAGTGTAACTTTTGGACCCTTATCATCTTATTCTTAGCTTAAGCCTGCATGGACACAGACCTAAGAACTAGGAAGTCGAAATCATAGCAAGAACCACCCCCGTTAATCATAAAAGTTAACGTAATTCGTACACAAATTTTCCCTGTTTGCAAAAGTTTAAAGAGAATATCAATATACACAGTAATCTACACAACTTTTTTTTAGGTTACATTTTATAAAGAAGTTATTTTCGTGTTCGAATATATTTCTTTTAAGGCTCCCCACGCTAAACATATGCAATTATAATATAATACACTAGTGCACATTTATCCAATCACGTGTACTGTATTAATACAAAGATGCCAAATCTAGACAGATAAATTTTATTTTGCATAAAAATGAAAATATATAAAAGCACTAGGCATGTCAACGGCCCGTTGAAAAAATTCCGGTGGGCCGTGGACCCCCAACTCATGGCCGGGTCCGCATAGCCCGCTCAAGCCACGGGTTGCCCATTGGGCCTGAGTCGGCCTGGATGTTTACTATATTTTTAAAATTTTTGAAGATAATTTTAAAAATTGTAGTTGTATTTTTTAAAATTCATAAATTATAAATTATAACATAATCATTTATAGTATTTTATAAAATCATACAAAAATATTTATATAAAATAAAAGATATAAAGTACGAACCAATTTATATTTATTAAAAATATATAGTAATGATAATGTTGTCATAATTATTCCTCTGTAAACAAGTCAATTTAATCTTTTTATTTTATTTTTTTCATATTTATATAATATATACATTATGCATATATGTATTTATATTAATCTTAAAAATAAATTAATCACTTATTCACTTTATTAATCCTAATGTATGAATTCCAAAATAATATATAAGTAATTTGATTATAAAAACAAATATGTATTTATATTTTTTGATTTGTTTTTATAAATTATTTATTTTATTAAGTCAAAAATAGTTCTTTTACTTTGTTTCTAAAATCATTATATTCTAATTAATCTATATTTATATAAATTACGTTCATAGTTTTTTTCTCCTATTTAAATTCTAATGTTAGAAGATTCATTTCTACTTAAGTCACTATAATTAAAATTTAGTTAGGAGTAATTCCTTAGATCCTTAATGTAAGCCTTGAAATAAGATATAAGTATACTTTAAATCCTTCTTATCAGTCACCCTTAGAGTGTTATAAGGATATCAATGATATCATATATTCATATTTCATAAAATTAATAAAATTTTTACATTTTTCATTTTAATATATGTATTATGTGACAACTTTAAATTATAACAATATAAATTAATTAATTATAATATAATAAAGTTATTGAGATGTATGTAATGACATTAATAAGCTAATAGTTATAGTTAAAATTATGAATTACATTAATTACAAAAATTTAATTTACTTAAATTATTTATTAATTAGGACATTTAATTCAATTAATTAGAGAGTTATATGAAAAGTTAATAAGTTAATAGTTATAGTTAAAATTATAAATTACATTAACTACAAAACTTTAATTTACTTTAATTATTTATTAATTAAAACATTTAATTCAATTAATTAGAAATTTATATGAAAGTTAATAAGTTAATAGTTATAGTTAAGATTATGAATTACATTAATTACAAAATTTTAATTTACTTAAATTATTTATTAATTATGAAATTTGATTCAATTAATTAGAAATTTATATAAAAAGTTAATAAGTTAATAGTTGTAGTTAAAATTATGAATTACATTAATTACAAAACTTTAATTTACTTAAATTATTTATTAATTAGGAAATTTGATTCA
>JAOQMS010000001.1:13937019-13976334 GCA_027563885.1 Erythroxylum longipes | reverse complement strand
AATTTGTTCCACTATATTCTCAATATCTTTCATCCATTCAATTTTCATTCATTTATTATAATAGATGGATGAAAGGGCTTGGGATAAAATACGAATAGAATAAATGAAATATACGATCTATCTCGATTAATTTATGAAAAGCACGGAAGTTTTCTTTTTAGATATGATATATTCACGTCTGCTTTTTATTTTTCTTTTTCGTCTCTCTCTATCTTCTTGTCAAGCAACCCATCCTTTTTTTTCTTCTTAATTTCTGAAAATGAAAGCTTCTTCTTCTTCATTTTGCTTATTGCCCACCAGGTGGCAACATCAAACATATATTATGAAGGGAACGGTTTGTTTTCATGCTTATCCTAATAATGAAGGAATCTTATCAACTGAAGCCTTGTTTATTCACGAGGCTGCTAATGTTGTTCCAAATTTCACACTCATGTCCTCCTCCTACATTAAAACTGTAAAAAATGTACAACTTGTTTATAGACACATGTACTTCAAGTTCAATCAAAACCCATCTTTAGAACAAGAATTCCAAATTCCATGTTTTTTGATTTCCCTCTTAGGAATCGTTTCCAGTTTAACCGAGTCAATGCACTAAAAATATCACTTTCACCTATTGATGGCATCGTCCTGGGAGCTAGGAGCTGACTGCTACTAGGGATTATAATTAAATACTTACATTAATTTTGAGATGTACATGTACGTGTAAATTCTTGGTTACTTGAGTAAGCTTACGTCCTCCATGCGCGTCGATTTGGGACACAGAGAACCCCGTCTCGGGATTGTCTTGCATCTGAGAATCTTTGTGTTGTGCTATCACAATTCACAAAACCAAAGAAAAATTACCTTTAATATTTTGTTCTTATTTTGTTACGATTAATAACAATAAACTGAAAAAGGAATTAGATGGAGAAAGGACAAACAATAAAATGGCCAGCGGTCTGCCTTTTCCTTGTCAAACCCTCCACTATTTTAGTGCTTATAAAAGCAGCTGCAATTGCAAAGCAAAGCATACCCCTTTTCTTTTTAGCACAGTAAACCAGCTCTTTCTCTCACTCGTCTGTTCACTCTCCCACACACATGTATTACTGCCGAGAGTTTGAAACTTTCTTACCTCATCTTACATTTGACTCAAAAGAGAGGAAGGCATATACATCCAGTTGGTTTTGTTGATTTTCTTGTATTTCTCTTTATACATGCATATGTACATTTTTCTGTTCTCATGAAGAAGCTTTGAACAAAGTGTGCTCAGGGGGGAATATTTGGGGCATAAAGGCCATTGCTTTGAAGGGATCCTTTGGTTCATAGTTATGCGCTTGAAGAAGCTTGCTATGTGCAACAATGTGGTTGGGGTTTTGTTGCTGGGTTTATGTGTTTGTTCTGTTTCTGCCACTGTTTCTTATGACTCAAGGGCTATCACCATTAATGGCCAAAGAAGGATCCTTATATCTGGATCCATTCACTACCCAAGAAGCACCCCTGAGGTATCATTCCAAATGTACTTCATTCACTCTCTTGTTTATCAAATTCTTAAAAAAAAAATCTTTTTCCCTGTTTTTCGGAGCTTCTCCAAATTGGCACGCTCTTTACTGTCTCTGTTTTTATCAACTATCGTACGTACTCTGACATTTAAATACAAGTTTTTCTGTTTTGGCCTGACGGTTTTTGTTGAGAATATTACAGATGTGGCCAGATCTTATAGGGAAGGCCAAAGAAGGAGGAGTTGATGTGATTCAGACTTATGTTTTTTGGAATGGTCATGAACCTTCACCTGGAAAAGTAATTTGACCAAACATATTTGTCTTTGATATTTTTGTTTATAGTTCCAACTTTTGAATTCTAATTTTTTGCAACTTTTGTCTGTATAGTATTATTTTGAGGGAAACTATGATCTGGTCAAGTTTATTAAGCTGTTGCAGCAAGCAGGTCTCTATGTTCATCTCAGGATTGGACCTTATGCCTGTGCTGAGTGGAATTTCGGGTAATGTCCCAACGTTTTTACTTCAAAGCTCATAGCTTGGAGAACTCAATTCGCTTATGAAGTCTTAAACAGAAATCCCCTGCTTAAATTTCAGGGGTTTCCCTGTTTGGCTCAAGTACATTCCTGGAATCAGTTTCAGAACCGATAATCGCCCTTTCAAGGTGAGGAGTTTTTGTAGTTTCTTATGTATATACATTAACCCTTGTTACGGCTTTCTTCCATTTTAGAATTGGTTTATTTACTTATCCAAAATTAAATTTTTATACAGTCTCATATGCAAAGATTCACAGCAAAGATTGTCAAGATGATGAAAGCAGAAAGTTTGTACGAGTCTCAGGGTGGTCCAATTATTTTATCCCAGGTAGCGAAATTACTGCTTTGTTATTCTTATTGGATGCTTACAAATTCAATAAAAAAACCAGATTTTGTATATCCAAGGGAATATGAAGTCCGTTATTTTATCTGGATTTTACCGTTGGTTTTACGGAAAATATACTAGAGGAAGTGACTTTTCCTTCTATTCTCTACGTTTCAATGCGTATGACAGATTGAGAATGAGTATGGACCCATAGAATATGAACTTGGTGCACCTGGTCAAGCTTATGCTAAATGGGCAGCAAATATGGCCGTAGGTCTGGGCACGGGTGTCCCATGGGTCATGTGCAAGCAAGATGATGCTCCAGATCCTGTTGTAAGCTATGGACTAGTGCTATTTTAACTTTTTGTAATACCTTTTGCTAACCTTCCTTTTCGTACTCCATATCGAACTCAGTGATGATCATGGTCCTCATGTTATGTCGCCTCACTGCCTTAAGTGGGGTTGTTAGTTGATACTTGATAGTGTGTTGGTTGCTCTGTTGTTGTGCTTCAAATCACCTGTCCCATTAACTCTGTGACCACATGTTGCCAATAACATCCAACCATGCAATAACTGGGAGAGAGAAAAATTAGATGGTTGATTTGAAGCCCTGTTGTTGTTGCTTGAAATGAAGCGTTATTCCTCACTGCACATGGCTTAGCTGCCCAACTTGCTCAGTCCCATATCTTTGACTTTCTGTCTTTTCTTAATAATGATGCCCATTACTGCTTTCGGTATTATATTCATTAACCATTGTCAGCATGGCTTCTGGGTGTTCGTAGAGAATAAATTTCTTTCTTTCTCGTAAATGTGAACTCTGGAATAGATTATTTTCAACCATTGCAAATCAAACCAAATAATTGTACTTGGAGTCTGCCTCTTTTTTAGAAAATATTCTTCTCGAGTTATAGTTCGAGTTGATTAAATCTTTCGGCTTCTGCGCTTTCCTGTTTCTAATCTTTCTGCTGTCCTGACAGATTAATGCCTGCAACGGTTTCTATTGTGACTACTTCTCACCGAACAAGCCTTACAAGCCCAAGATGTGGACTGAGGCCTGGACTGCATGGTAAGAATTAGTATACATGTTTCATGCCAAAAACTGGAAATTTATAGAGAATTTTTTCTCTTATCCGTACAGGTTTACGGAATTTGGTGGTCCAGTTCCTTACCGGCCAGCTGAAGACTTAGCATTCGCGGTTGCAAGGTTCATACAGAAAGGAGGAGCATTTGTTAATTACTACATGGTTAGATTATTCTCTCAGTATTTACCAACTCCATAGGTTTTCCGGAATCCTAATGTAGGTAAGAGAAGTTTGATATGCTGGTTTTCTTGTTTTAGTATCATGGTGGAACAAATTTTGGTCGAACTGCCGGTGGTCCTTTCATAGCTACAAGCTATGATTATGATGCTCCTCTTGATGAATATGGTACGCACATGTTCCCTTATGTTTGTTAAGTCATAATCTGTTTTTTCTGTCTAAAAGGATCAGAACAAAATGATTCTTGATGTTCTAGCATTCTTATGATGAACAGGCTGCTTAAATATATCCTGTTGCTATGCGCAGTATCATTGACACTAGCGGACCAGCCTTAATGTAGAAGCTGTAGGAGTCATTATTTAATTATCATCATGAGAGCCTGAGATGTTATAGGCAAGAGCTGATTACGTATCGGCTTCATTCTCAAAAAGCCATATGTCCTTTTAGGCTTTTGTGAGATTTTGGACGCATGCATATCCCGTTATTTAGTTGGTCCTTCCCTCAGTTGGAAACTAAATTTTCCTTTCTCAGAGTTGGAAAATAGGTATGTGTTTAGTACATGTTCGTGGAAAGAAATATCTTTGTCACCATACTTAATTCTTTTCTACAAGAATGCTGATGTCGTTATGAAATAAGATGTCTCTTCTCAATAACAAACTGACACTGCCTCCATTTAATGATACTCTTGCGACTATTTAGTAGCCATGATCTGGAGTGAGTTTTAAATTCCTTCTGCATAAATCTGAAGTTTAGGTCCTACTTCATGCACGCAGGACTTTTAAGGCAGCCTAAATGGGGCCATCTGAAAGATCTACATAGAGCAATTAAACTTGCTGAACCAGCTCTAGTCTCTGGAGATGCAACCGTGATGAAATTGGGAAACTATGAAGAGGTGAACTTTTGCTTGTATTCTTTCTAAAGTGGTCTTAATTTAAAGTGGTGTTAACCTTCCCTCGTGTTTCATCAATATTGTATAGGCGCATGTGTTCAAATCAAAATCTGGAGCTTGTTCTGCATTCCTTGCAAATTACAACCAGATGTCATTTGCAAAAGTAGCTTTTGGTAACATGCACTACAACCTACCTCCCTGGTCTATCAGTATTCTTCCAGACTGCAAAAACACTGTTTACAACACTGCAAGGGTGAGGATTTCTTCATGAAAAGATAAAAACAATTTCCATTTTCAACATTGTATTACTATAGTTTTCCGCAAAGTATGATATTTTTTTCCCTGAAAATTGAAAGAGTTCTTGTTTTTTATTTTTGACAATGTTGATGTGCATGTTCTGGACAGGTTGGTGCTCAAGTTGCAAATATGAAGATGACCCCCGTTCCTGTGCATGGAGGACTTTCTTGGCAGGCATACAATGAAGACCCTGGCTCTGATGGTGATAAGACCTTCGCGATGACTGGGTTGTTGGAGCAATTAAATACCACCAGAGACAGTTCAGATTATTTATGGTACATGACTGAGTGAGTATCATACAACTTAGCTTGTTCTTCTATTCTTTTGGATTAGTCCTTGATCTTTTCATCTTCTGGCATTTATGTTTTTAGACATTTTTAATTTGGATCTGCAGTGTGAATATTCACTCAAATGAAGGATTCTTGAAAAAGGGGAAGGATCCTGTTCTTACTGTTTTATCAGCAGGCCATGCTTTGCATGTTTTTGTCAATGGTCAACGATCAGGTACACATAGTTTTGTTTTAGGATGCTGTTTGCATGTAAAAAGAGAAAAGAATGAAAGAAGAGAAGGAAGTAGAAAAATGTTAAACGCCAACTTCGAATATTCTTATGTTATCAGCTTGAAAAGTTTTCTATCCACATCCAAAGTACCATATATTTCTGTATCTGCAAGAAGGCAATACTTTCTTCTGTCCGAGTACAATACAATATATTGCTTGCAGTCTTAACCTGATAAACCAATTAAGTTTGGATATATTTTCTCAATCTGAGCAGGAACTGCTTATGGAAGCTTGGAATTCCCAAAATTGACCTTTAGTCAAGGTGTGAAGATGAGAGCCGGTATTAATAGAATTTCTCTTCTGAGTGTTGCTGTTGGTCTCCCGGTTTGTGTCTCTCTTTCATAACACATATACACGTACATATACATGCATGTTTGCACTAATTAACATGGAGAGGCCGCATTGGTTTTACTTGTGCATTTATCCGCTGTTGATGGTAATGCAGAACGTTGGTCCACATTTTGAGACATGGAGTACTGGTGTCCTGGGCCCAGTGTCATTGAATGGTCTCAACGAGGGAAGGAGGGACTTGTCTTGGCAGAAGTGGACATACAAGGTTTCTCATCTAAAATTCACCATGTACTTTCTTTTTTCATGAGCTATGCTGAAGTTCATTTGTTTTTACATTTGCAATCAGATTGGTCTTAAAGGAGAGGCACTAAGCCTTCATTCACTCAGCGGGAGTTCCTCGGTTGAGTGGGCACAAGGGTCTTTAGTTTCAAGAAGACAGCCACTGATGTGGTACAAAGTGAGTATCTGAAACCCCACTTCACCGTTTCTTGTCAACTTCATAAACAATGAAATATATGTGCTTCCCAGTGTTGAACTCTATCAAATTTTCTTGGCAATCCTTGTTTGTCGTTTATGGACCAAGTTATTGAGTTAGCTTTGCAGTTTGAAAATTCTTCCCTTGTTTTAATTACAAGTGGATTGTGGCTCTGATAATGTGATACTTTTTAGTCAAACCAATACCTGAAAGAAGTACCATTCCATTTCCATTTAAAATTTCTCGACGATCAGTAGTATGTTAAATGATAACAAGTCTTGGAGTAATATTTTTATGCCATCTTTCACAGACTACCTTCAACACTCCAGCTGGAAATTCCCCATTGGCATTAGACATGGCTAGTATGGGCAAAGGACAGGTGTGGATAAATGGACAAAGTGTTGGACGTTATTGGCCTGCAAATAAAGCCTCTGGAAGTTGTGGTGAATGCAACTATGCTGGAACATTTAGGGAGACGAAATGCTTGAGGAATTGTGAGGAAGCTTCCCAAAGATGGTACTGAAGTATTAACTAGCTTTTTCAGTTCCCATTAATCACATGAAGAGCATTGAAAATTTAACACATAAAGAAAAAATATTCAACCTTTCAGGTATCATGTTCCTCGATCATGGCTAAACCCAACAGGAAACTTGTTAATTGTGTTTGAAGAATGGGGTGGAGATCCTAATGGAATTTCCTTGCTAAGGAGAGAGGTGGACAGTGTATGTGCTGATATTTATGAGTGGCAGCCAACTTTGATGAATTATGAGATGCAAGCCTCTGGTAAGGTGAATAAACCGTTGAGGCCTAAGGTCCATTTGTCATGTGGCCCTGGGCAGAAAATTTCTTCTATTAAATTTGCAAGCTTTGGCACACCAGAAGGGACTTGTGGAAACTACCGTCAAGGGAACTGTCATGCTTTCCATTCATATGATGCTTTTAACAGGGTATGCTACAGTTTTCTTTGTCTCAGTGTTTGTAACTGCCTTTTCGTAGTCCTATAACTGAATTCACTGTTCATGATCCTCAATGGTTATTTTCCCCTTTGCTTCTGACCAGACACTAATGTAACTTTTCATTTTGCAGCTTTGTGTTGGGCAGAACTCATGCTCAGTAACTGTTGCACCTGAAATGTTTGGAGGAGATCCATGCCCAAATGTCATGAAAAAACTAGCTGTTGAGGCTGTTTGCAGTTAATAACCTACCACAATGAAGGTTTGGGTTTGAGTCACTACAGCTTATTCCAATTGTAGCGTTGGTTTCGCACTTTTCCGATAAATTGGTTTAGGCTTTTCCAGATTGAAGTTGTACAAATATGCAGCACACTATCTGGTCAAAAGCCTATTTAGATTGTGGAAATGATTGCAGTTAAGCTTGTCATGTACATAAGCTAGACGATGTTCCATGAGGGTGCTCTCCATGCTGCACGCAAGTGACAGAGGAGAGAATGAGTTTGGTACGGCAGGCACATTGGGATGAAACTATGGAGAGTCCATGTGCAGATTTTCTTTTAGTTTTAGAGGATGGAAAGCTTCTGGTTTCCTTTTATCTTATTCTTTATTCTGTATAACCTTCATTCCATTTGCTTTGTTCTTGGTAGAAAGAATATTAATGTTGGGACAATTGAGAGTTGAGAGTAATCTTTTCCACACCTTTACTCTTTACGTTATTGGCGCTCTCTTACTCTGGCAAGTTTTGTGTGCATTGATAGTCAGAACTACTTAAGGAGCAGAATTCCAATAACTTGGTGGAGACGAGGGACGTGCTTTTGTGCCCCTTAATGTTCAGGTCTCAAGGAGTGAAAATGTTTCGGCTGAGGCCTCTCTGCAGGACAGTACATAAACTTATAAAAAATGTGCATAACTAAACAAATGTTCTAATGCTCACTCCTCCCAATCTGTACCTAATCTCTTGACATTATTTGGAAGTAAATTGTCACTAACTCCTTCATGGACGTATCTAAAACTACCGTAACTGAGAAATTTGGAATCGGTAACAACTGATCGTAGTTCTTTTAGGAAAGGGTATTAAATCAAATCCAAATCCAATGCTAGTGGTTGATCCTAGAAAATGCTTTGTTGCCAACATTGAGGTGTGACTATTGCCAAGGTTGTGGTTTAATTAAATAATTTTGATTTAATTGTTATGTTACAATTCTACGTTTAAAATTTCAAGGATACGAAGTACTTTCTATGATATATTCCTAGTTCTACATTTTGTCGTTATTTATACATATTTTCATCTCTGTCTAGTTATACATAAATATATATTTACTACCATAATCATAAATCTTAAGAGGTAATGCTAAGAATACGAGCCATTTGAAGGCTAAGAACGCAAGACAAACAATTAATTGTTGTGAAATTTACGCAAACAGAAAAAATCTAGAAGTTTATAATTAGGGATGACAAAACGGTTAGAAGTTGATCTATTCAACCCAAAATTAATGAGTTTAATTAGAATTGATTGGACTTCAGAATAAGTTCAAACTTTTATTTACAAAATTTTCGAGTTTCGACTTAGTTTGAGCCTGAGCTCTACAATCCGGTCGAACCTTAAACTTAACTATATTAAGAATAATGTTGTTTTATTCTTAAATGACTATATTTTTTTAATAATAAAGCATGTTTAGGATAAGAGTTCTAAAGCATAATTAAGCAATGTTTAAGTATAAAAGTGAAATCCTTTGGGAGGTTTGTGAATGACACAATGACTAAAATGCTTAAAAGTGAAAAGACAAAGGAGGAAAGTAACTCTAGAGTATTTTGATCATTACTTTAATCACACAACTTTTAAAGAGTTGAGCCTTTGGACTTGCTTACCCTAATTGGGCTTTGAAATATTTAATATTTTTTAAAAAATTTTGGACTTTGGGGCTTAGCTAGCCTAAATGGGCTTAGGATCATTTAATATTTTTTTAATGTGTTGGACTTTTAAGCTTACCCCAACTTAACTAGGCTTGGCCTATCCTAATTGGATCAAATGAAAGCCTAATGGACATAAGCTTACTCCAAATTGCTTACGTCTAATTGGGCTTCGAGCTATTGGAAGGTTGATCAAGTTCGAGATCGAGCCAAGTTTAATTAGATTTCAGAATGAGTTTCAGTTTTAGAAAATTATTTCAAACCAGACTTGAGCCATAGGGGATTGAGCCCAACTCAGCCTGTTGCCATTCCTATCCATAACTCTCACCCTATTTGATACTCAAATAAGTATATTCACGGGAATCCTTTAAAACAATCTAAAAAAGGGACTTAGCTTTATCCCAATAATTCTCATATTATGATTATAAGTTTAGATTTTCAAGGACAAAAGCTACTTCTTATGATATATTCATAAAATGAAGATGACATTGAATACTATTACAAGATAATTATAAATATGTGAAACATACTCCTCTAAATAAAATATTAAAAAGTTTAACATGTGTATAAGGAATCATCACTTATACTAATAACAAATATATAAACATATAATTGTGATAAAGATAACATAATATATGCAATTTTCAATACGATCTCATTTATTGGACAAGTTGCAATATAGGAATGTATCTAAAGGAAAATAATTAATACATAAACAAAATTCTAAGGTGTTATTTAGAATAAATTTATAAGCATGGATCCTTATATTTCCATTAATGAATTATTAAAGAAGATTTGGAAAGTTTTTGTTGTGTTTATTTTCAAGATGATTTAGGTATATATACATATTTGTATTTGTAATTGAATTATATAAATCTGTATAATTTATATAACTATGATCATGGAATAGTTACAATACATAATTAACCTTTATCATGCCCCTACATGCATAATTATCTAGAAAGGACATTTATATTGGAACGACGAATAATGAACTATTATAGAGAAGGGGGCTTAATGAGAGAGTTAACTAATTGATTTGTAGTATACATATGGAGTTGTTTGCAAGTCACTTGATCACGAACAATGTGAAAATCAATAGAAATATGCTTCATGTGCGAGTGAAACATAGGGTTAGAACATAAGAAAATTGCTTTAATGTTGTCATAGTATCCAGATTTGAGATAAGCAAGTTCTTTCTTCAAGTTAGTTAACGATTTGAATTTAGCAGTAATGAATGCAATGTTATGACATTCAGCTTCAATAGATAATAAGTGACAGTGGATTGTTTCCTAGAACTTCAGGTAATAGGGTTAGAGCCAAGAAAAATAACATAGGCATATATATCATGATAAAGAACACAAGTAAGTTTCTCTAATGTTATCACAATAAATTATGCAAGGTTTCAAATTTGAGATAAGTAATTTCTTTTATCAAAATAGTTAACCAGTTGAATTTAGTGGTAGTAAATGAAATGACATTATATTCAACTTTAATAGATGAGAGGGCAATAAAGGGTTGTCTCTTAGAACTCTATCTAAAAGGCTAGAGCCAAGAAGAATAACATAAGTAGAGATAGAGTGATTTGTAACTGCATTACCATCCCAATTAGGATTAGCAAAGGCATGAAGAGTATGAGCTGAATGAGATAAGAGAAATTTACTATAACAAGATGTTCCTTTGATATATCAAAGGATTCTTTTTATAGCAAGCTAATGTGTAAAAGTTGGTTTGTGCATGAACTGGACCAGTTTATTAACATCATAACTAATATCAGGTCTTATGAGTGAAAGGTATTAAAAAGGGCTAAGTACTTGTCGATAATAGGATTGTTTCTAAAAGATACGTAATTAAGCTTAAGTATTATAGATAGGAGCAATGGAGTGTTGATCTTACTGGCTATATGTATTCTAATGCATTAGAAAAGGTTGATCATATACTATTGTTGAGATAGAAATAACCTTTTAGAATACTTAGTGGTTTCAATACCTAGGAAGAAATTGAGCTAGCAGAGATAAGTAAGAAAGAATTGATTGAAGAGATGAGTAGTGAACTTATATAACTTTAAAAATTGTTATCAGTGAGTATAATATCATCCATACATAAGTACATAGTATATATGCCCATATTGTAGACAAAAAGAGAAGTGTCACTCTTAAAATTGATGAAGCCATAGGTAATTAGAAAGAAATGAATTTCGTTATACCACGCCTTTAGAGCTTGATAAAGACCATAAGTTGCTTTATTTATTTTACAAACATGAGTCAAACGTTGGATATCAATGAATCCTTGTGGTTATTGCATAAAAATACGATTAAGGAGACTACCTTATAGGAGGTATTATTAACATCCAATCGATTTAAAATTCATCCACATATTATTGCAATAGTAAGTATAAGCTAAATAGTAACATTTTCAATGACTAGACTAAAGGTTTCAATATAGTTAATGCTAAGATGTTGAGAAAACGTTTTGGCCATAAGGTGAGCTTTATAGTGAGCAATAGAGCCATCAAGATTCTTCTTAATTTTGTACACTTATTTACACATAATAAACTTTTGTGTAGGAAAGGGAGGGACAAGGTTCCAAGTACTAGCTTTTTTTGAAGAGCTAGAAGTTTTTCACTTATGACATCAAGTTAATGAGGATGCTTACAAGCTTGGGTAAATGAGATGAGTCCATTTCCAGAAGAGAAGTTGATGGACTTATATGTTAAAAAAAATCTTCTTAGTTTGTCGATATTGTTTTTGGAACATGTAATCACACCTCATAATTAAGTTGGTGGTTATTTATAAGGTATATCAAAAGTAATACTTCTTGTAGGTCATTTTAAATAATAAGTAATTATATTATTAGGTAAAGTGAATGGGATTGTAACACTAGAAATACTAGAGTTATAAGGTAGAGAAGTTTAAACTCTAACTTGTATATGAGTATGTTGAAAAAAACAACATATATTATGAAAAACATATGTTGATATAGATGTCTTAATCTCATATGGCTAAAAGCTCATAGGGTTAAGTAATTTACCAAAAATTTATATACTTTCCTTTACATCTCAACTGTAATCTTTAATTAAAATTCACACCTCAAATTAATTTAACCATTCAATACATGCCATTTTTATATTCAACTGGTTTAACCTAATAACATGCATAAAATTTGTGTCAATTTAGAAAAAAATTAAAATATAACTTTAACATTCAAGACATCATAAAGCAAATCTTCCCCTAGATTTTAATCCTAAATTATCTCAATATGAAACAAAATGTAAGGAAGAGATATTAAAACATAAATAATAACCATAAATATGATAAAATGAAAAAATATGAGAAAATAGAAAATTAAATATGATTTCTCGAGTTGCCTCTTAAACAACACTTTTTTTAATTATTAGCTCGACTCCATTCATCCTCCTTAATTTGGTGAAAATTGGATCCTCATTTTTTAATTCAACTACATTTCCAATTGAAAACATTTACAGAAAGCTTTAAGTTGATTCCCATTCGTTTTTACCACATTGGCTATTGCTAAACTTTGAATTTCAACTAAACCAAGTGCAAAAATGTTGGTAAATAATTAAAGGGCCAACCTAATGGGAGTATAACTTAGCCAAAAATAAATGAAAGGCCTTTGTTTTTTCCTTGTAAATCCTTGTATTCTAATAGGCATCATTACAAATTTCCTCTAATTTTGTTTTAATTTCAACTTCATGAATATCCATTTTTATATTAAAAATTTTAATGGCCTAATAGGTTTTGTGTTCTAGTTTAACTAATCGGTGATTTGGCTTCCCAAATAGCAACCCATAGGTTAACATATAATGGATATATTATAGGAATTTCTATATGTCCATAAGGCATAATCCAAACACAAACTCCAATCCTTTCCATTAGGGTTTACCATCTTTTTATTGATGGATTTGATCTATTGATCGGATATTTCTACTTGTATACTTATTTATGGATGATAAGTAGTAGACAAATTAGGAGTCACATTATACTTTCTTAGTAAAGCCTTTATAGTTCTATTGTAAAAATGAGTTTTGTGGTTACTGATTAGGAATTTTAGAATTCCAAATCTAGAGAAGAATTTATACTTGATAAAAACTGTAGCAACTTTAGAATCATCAATCCTAATGGCTTTAAAGTTTGCCTATTTCAAGACATATTTGAAAGTTAGTAAAATATATACATGAACCAAAAATATAGGAAATAGTCTCATGAAATTGATGCCCTAAACATAAAAAATTTTATAAAATGGTCTATTATGGCATCTTATTCATTTGTGAGATATTACATGTCTTTAACAATTATTGTATGACTTACAAAAGTAACGATTATCATATGACTTACAAAAGTAATAGGAGCAAAAATAAATTAGAATAATGAAAACTACATTCTAACACTTCTCTCATTATCTTTTTAGCTCTAAGTGACCTACACAAGCATAAAAATGATAAAACACGAGAATAAAATTAATTTCGCTTTCATAAATGCACCTTCTAATCACTTGTTGTCATCATGTTTTCATAAGTGGGAATCATCCCACACATTGTACTTGGCATCACTCTTAATCTTATCTCATTAAACTTTAGACAAATTAGAATGTAACATGCATGCTAGTAACCCAATAATTGACTATATTTGTGTAGATATTTGCAATACTTGGTCGTTAAAAAATGTTTCTTATTGATGTAGTTCATCCTCTATAAAGGCTGATAAACTTAAGTGATTAGGGACATAATTTTATGTCTCACTTTTGTCTTTGATTTTTAAATCAAATTCATTATTTTTCTTCATCATCAAATGAATAAGAGCTATATGATCAAAATGAAAAATGAATTTAGTACCAATCAAATAAGAACAAAACTTTTCCAACTAAAAGTTTTTATTTTCAATCATGGAATAATTTCTATGGGCATTGTTTAAAGTGATAAAAGCATAATAAATGGCATGAGGTGTTTTTCCAATCGTTTGAACCAAAATTACTCTTATTGCATAATTATTTACATTATACATCAACTTGAAAAGACACTCTAATTAGGTGGTTGTATAATTGGGGCTAAGGTCAATAGGTCTTTTATCTTAGAAAATGCCTTTTTAAATTCCTCATTAAATTCAAAAGTCTCATTCTTTTGTAGCAATAGATATATAGGCAATGTTATCTTAGAGAAGCCCTAGATGAATCTTTAGTAAAAGTCTACAGGTCCAAGAAAAGAATGAATTTCCTACACACTAGTTGGATAAGGTAAAGCTTTAGCTTTGTCTACCTAACTCTCCCAAAATGAAACAACATGGCCCAGAACTACGAGTTGTTTAACTGTAAAGTGGCATTTTTAAAATTTAATGTAAGTTTAATTTCTATGCACCTTTTTAAAAAAAAGTGTAAGATTATATAAACAATTATTAGATGAGTCTTTATTAACTGTAAATCCTCTATAAAGACATCTATGATATTCTTAACATAGTCTAAAAATATAGACTTAAACTGTTTCCAAACAAGTTACGTTCCTATTGGGTCGGTCCTTTTGTAGTTTCTAATGGTTCTCTATATAGTAAAGTAGAAATTTAGAGTCCAAAAACATGGAAGATATTTAAGATGAATGATCAATGCTTAAACCTATTTTATGAAGAATATTAAGTGGAGAATTCTGAAGTGGTGAAATTTGAAGATTAAAATTTTATCACGTGGTAAAGAAAGCACGAAGTCAAGCCAATAATAGTAAACAAAGGCACTATTTAGGAGACAACCCAAAGAAAGTTTGTTCCTTTTCTTTTACATTTTTGTAATTTTCTTATTGAATGCTTCATCTCTTAATGTTACATTAGGGATAATGTAAGTTTTAAGTGTTGTGTATTTTTAAGTTCTCTTTTGCATGTAAAAAAAAAAGGAACAAACATTCTCTCTTTTCCTATTGTTTATGAGATTATACAGTTATAATTAGAGAGTTGAATTAACTAAAAATTCATGGCAACTTGTGCATTTACTTTTACTTTATGGTTGGTCAGTGTACGTTTCCTTCAGAAGCATAGCGACTAGTAGGTAAATATAAGTTCGTGAGATTTTGAACATCTTAGATTAACACATCTATATTAGTCTTATTGTATCATCTATATTAGTCTCATTGTTTTGATTTTATATTTGAGACCATATTTTTATCAATGCATTAACATATAAATGATATAGGTGTTCTTTATTTTGCAAGCTACATTAGTCAAATATCTTATATAATGACATGATTTATCCTTTTGTTAAGCCCCTTAAGCTTTATCAGCTTTTTCATTTTTTCGTAATTGTATTATGAGCCTTTAACTTAAAAAATGTCTTTGCTAAGTCTAAAAGCTAGTGGAGCATTTGTGATTGTTGATGTTTGTAGATACACAAGAGAATAAGTCTGGGGGTGCTCATATATGTGAGTTGGTTACAGTTAATGAAATGTGATCTTTATTTCCTATCAATTAGCTCCAATTTTGATGTAGTTTCTTCGCGTTTTTGACTTTGAATTTTGTCTTTATTTTAAAAAAAGAAGCAAAAAGAAGAAGTAAATAAAAGAAAAGAAGTTATCGAGGAGGAAATCATTCGTTTTGCAAGTAATTCATGTTAATCTTTCCTACTAAAGTTGTGAGGAATGAGTGACTTGAATGTGATATAAATAAGGGAGAAGTTGCTATGAAGGGCCATTCCTTATGATTAAAAGGATTGTTCATCATTATTATTGTGAGTGATTTCTTCTTATTCTTTATGTTTCATATGATTTGTGATTTGAAAGCCTGAATCTAAGCTAAGGAATGTAGTTTTTGTTATAGCGAATGGAACCTGGAGTTGATTGGTTTTTAATTTTTGTGCTCGATATTTTATTTAATAAATCGATGTTTTATTTAATAAACTTCCTACTTCATTATTTTTGATGAATTTTAGCTACATGACCTAAATATTTCTTCCTATAGCCTTTGGCCCAATCCTTTGATTCATCTTATACATGTGGATCTTTAGTGGTAGATAACTAAAAAGATACGAAAAGTTGTGGAATGTCTTGATTATGAAAGGTGTTTAAGTGTACATATAGGTTGATCTTCTTTTTAAACATAACTTGTCAAAGTCTGCCCCTAGATTGCTCAGTTTTTGAATGGAATGGTTGTTGATTGATCATGAGTACCAATATTGAATGTTTAATTTTTTCTTTGAGTTTTGAAAGTTATTCCTCTTTCATATGGCTATTTATTTTTAGGAAATATGATTAAAGAGGAAGTGTTTTGATTTTTCATTTTAATCTTTAGTTTTGTTCAAGGACATCTAAAAGCTAAGTGCGAGGGAATTTAATAAATGCTTGATTGGTTATCTATTTATTCCTTAATGCTTAGTGATTAATATTTATGTTGCGTTGAAGATACTTATTTTGGTTTAGTAAGTTGGAGGAAAAAGAACCAAAATAAGCTAAATTCACACCCTTGGTGTCGTTTTACTGATGTTTAGTCTTATTTACCTTCGTAGAGCAAAAAGGAGACGAGTTAGGGTGAAAACGGGACAAAGAGTGGAAGAATTGGAGTTATTGTGACTTAAACACTTGTGTATATATGGCTCACACTATTGTATTACCGTGTATCTAACTATGAATGTTTTACTTCATTATTTCTAAAAAATTAACATACACAATCACCTACACAACCATATAGTTGACCGTCTATAATCATGCAACTTTATAGTACAAAAGGGTAATTAAGAGGCCAATCAAGGTATATATAGATTAGAGACAGAAAGTATTCCTTTTGTTTTTGACATCTATGAGCAACTAATCTTCTTCTTTCTGATATCGAGGCCAGTTAACATTTGGTCATTGATCAATCTTAGTGGTGTTGTTCCCAACTTTCTTTAAGAATTGATTATGTTATTTTGTGTTTAAAGTTTGAGATTTATGTATAAACAATTTATATAGGCCTACTACATTATTTATATATGGATTCATTTCAAGAATCATGATTACAAATCGTATTATTGTAAATCTCATTCATTTGTGGTAAACTAATGGGCGTGCATCATCATGGATAACATAGTATAAGTTAAATGATTTTAGCTTATGTCATTGTTGCTTAGATTAACTTAGTTTCTTAATTCGTAATGCGAATGTCACACTAAATCTGAGGAGCATATTTTGGGTTATCTAACAATTAGACCCAACTAAAGAGCTTGTTTTAATTAGTTACATTCTAAGGAAAAAATGTGATTAACAAAGTTTGTTGTTAATTTATGGTTAATAGTTTCAGATAGAGGTACAAGAACAATGTTACGATTTATTATGCACATTCATGTGAAAGTTAAGATTGAATCGATAATTGGATTTAAAACTCATTGATTAATTCTTGCAATTTTTTATTGTTTGATTTAATTTGTCTTCCATAGTTTAAAATTATTTTATCATATCAATTGAATTCAACCAACGCCCCTCTCCCAATCCTATACACTGATTTGTTCATTACAAAAGCTAATCACATATTCTCTATAAATATGATCCTTTCTTACTATTATTATAAGTTTAATTATGCAAAGTTAGGTTTTATTTTCTAGCGTGATTGGCACGCATCAAAAAATTTTGCTTTCAAGTTTTTTTCCTGACCAGTAGAGAATCGACATCATGAACAATGATCAATGTACTCTTTGTCTATTCAAGTCCCCAATGCAAAAAGAGCTTTCCAACAATTGACCTTCCATTTTCTTCATAATTTAGCATTCTTTGGAGTATCAACTAGTATTTTTGAATCAGCTCCAGCAACCAATTCCCGCAGATCTTGACCTTGAAGAAAGGCTTCCATGCATATTCTCCAATGCTTGTTGTAACACCCATAGACCCCCGCTGGAGCATTGGTTAACCTGAATGACATAATGCAGTCTTCGATATATCTACATTCTTTACCCGAAGTTGATAATACCCCGATCACAGATCTATCTTTGAGAACACTCCTGCATCTTTCAATTGATCAAACAGGTCTTCAATTCTCAACAACGGCATTTTTTCTTCACTATGACTCTATTTAATTGCCTGTAATCGACGGACATCCGTAGTGTACCATCTTTTTTCTTAACAAACAAGACCGGTGCTCCCCACGGTGAGACTTTGGATCGAATAAACCCTTTATCCAGAAGCTCTTGCAACTGCACCTTTAACTCCTTCAATTCAGTAGGAGCCATTCTGTATGGTACTCTGGATAAAGGAGCAGTGCCAGGCATGACTTCAATAGACAACTCCACTTCCGTTTCAGGAGGGAGTCCAGGTAATTCCTCAAGAAACACATTCGAAAATTCATTTACCACCAGAATATCTGGCATTAGTATGAGAAATGTTCTCTAGTGATAGATTACATTTTGTTCTGAAATTCATTATGCTTGAATTGTTCTTTAGTATGCATCTTTAATGATTGCTTAAGATATAATTTGATTTGGTATATGTGAATGTTAGGTGACTGTTAAACAGTTACTAGTTTATGTATGATTTAGTTATTCCCCACAAAACTTTATGCTTAGCATGGTGGTTTTGCCTTGCGTAGGTTCAGATAGGAGGGTTTTAAAGCTGGAACAATAATAACTGCGATGGCTAACGAAGAATGTGTTTTGTTTTGGAAATGTATATTTGGATTGTATGTATAATAAGAAACATGATGTATTTTGTTAAATGTTTGTAATTACTGTAATACAGGGTATATTTTAACTTAAGATATGTACCGTTTTGTTTAAAGATTTGTAATATAGTAACCTTAATTCAGGATGGCTTGACACATGTATTTGAATGAATTCGGTGTATTGTTTAAATTATGTTTAAAGTCAAATATGCATGGAAACACAATAATTGGTTGCTTGAATTAAGACTACGCTTTGATTATTTTGATATGTTTTAAGTCCTGTATGAGGTAATATCCGCATATCCTTCTAGGGGGTCTGTGGGTGTTACATTGTTTAGTATCAGAGCATGGTTTAAGCGATTCTGGTGTCATCAATGCTTAACTCATGCTATTACTTTGATGTAAGGGTTGTGTTTGGCCTAATGCGGTTTGTTCCATGCTTTCATTGTAGAATTAACTATGGAAAGGTCTCACGAAGCTGCCGACAAGGTTGCTAAGAGATATGGTTGAAAAACCGATGGCTGTTCAGTAGAACCACACCTTCTAATGAGTACCCAGCACCTATCACGTTCCTAACCACATTTCTTCATTAATTTAGTATACGTTATATCCACTTCAAACGTCAAACAAGATATGTTCTATCATGATATCAAGTTTAGTACTCCCTTACTTCGTTAAACTTCAAAAACCAACTCCAAATCACTTCAAAGATCAAGCCAAACTAATCATTCTAAGCAATTATCACATATATAAGATTAATGTGCAACTTTCAGCACCAAGATAATAACACATAAAATTACAAGGCCATCTTTATGATAAAAGAACTTACAAGGCTTCCAAGTGTTGATGATTCAAACTTTAGAAAAAGTCCAAAAGTTGAGAGGAGAATGAGAGTTTCGGTGGTGAAAAGCAAGGTGAAAGGGTGAAAGAAGTAAAGAACATTCCAGCAGAAAATTTGCTATCTTTAGTTGCTAGGTGTCTCCGATATACTTAAACATATGTCAATTAATATGTCATACCATGTACCACTTGATTATGCTGCCCTTCCTCATCTTAAGATACTGCCATTAATCACTTACAAATCAGTCCACATATCATTCCAAGGTTGATCTACTTGTCACACAATCAATGATGCCAAATGTTAATGCATTAGCCATGCCACGTGTCGCTAACTCATAGGCTTAATTATTTCTTGAACATTTTTCCTAATCCAAATGTACATTTAAATACCTCAATTTGGTATCAATTAATTTCAATTTACTAACTATAGTCCACCAATACCGAAATTCAAGTCATATACTTTTCACATTTAACTCATAGCACAATTTTAACTCCTATCTCACATGTACTTTCATAAACTTGTATCGTTTCAACTAGGGTATGTTTTAGGACCTTACACTTGTAGTTTAAGCCAACGAGCTGTTTAACACTATATTGGGTGTTTGAGCCATTTTCCCTAACCGGATCCAACTAGCTTTGATATCATAAAACAAAAGAAGAGGAAATAAAAGTAGAGGAACATTGCGTTTATGCAAACAAAGGGAAGAAGAAATAAAGTTGTCTTTGTATTTAAGTACATTATCAAAATTGAATAAGGCGAGTGAAGACAACATCCATGATAGAGTGAACTGCAAATGAAGTTGACATGGGCACTAAACACGGGTATAACCTTCATGATTATTACTGAAAGGGATCATTTTATTCATAAATGAATAATCATAGAGTATAGTTTTAGCATTATGTTCAAATTCACACACTCTTATGGGTGGCTTATAATCATTTATTTCATACACGAGCATTTGTACATAAAAACCTTAAAGTTCGTTATAGCACTGATGCAGCATCTTTGTCGAAGAAAAGGTGGCGAAGGTCTAGGTGGTGTGGAACGACCAAGGTTATGTTCAGTTCCCATTTGTCTGAGCCCATAATCACGTAGTTGGAATGAACACATGTAAAATATTGTAATACAATCTATTCATAATAAAGTAATACATTTGATTTAGGCTTCATTTCATTCTTTGGTTCAGATTCTTGCAAAAGGTGAACAAGAGAGGGAGAGAGAGACATTGAATTCGAGCGTTTTTCTCTCTACTTTTCATTTTGTTTTTGGATAGTGATGCCCACTTCAATAATAAGAATCAAAGTCAGAAAATTCCTCCTCCTCTCCGTTTTCCCTCTGCTTTCTCTGTCAATCAATCTGACGTCTCTTTGCTCAAATTCATCTCCTATCCATTTGCAGTATACTTTCAATTCAAATGGGTAATCTCTTCTTTTCCATTTCCCATGATTCATCTTTCTCCCTCAGTTTGCCTCATTATCATAATGTGTGCTGCTCCACCATAACCACGAACCTGATTGACGTTAAATTTGGTAGCTTTTCATGTTTTTCCATTTCTGCATCAATTTTACCAAATCTTTTGGTTTCTTTTTCCGTTAAATGTATTGAATACAACGGATATGATCATTTATTGGCATGCACACGTAAAGTACCAATTATATAACACTGAGAGAGCTAGTTAGTATCGTTTTTATTTGGATTTCACACAATTCGATGTGTTTTTCTCCTATAATGTTGTTATATATTTTAGTTGTTGATTTACCTGATGCCATGCGTCGAGGTTGCAGATAAAACAAGCATACACCCATGTGGTGTGGCACGTTTGGGCTGATTGAGCTCCATTTTTTCTTTTCTATTCAATCTGTAAATTTACCTTGTTATAATTTTAGTATAAATGCGACGGGTAAGTAGACATTTGTGAAATTACATACGGATAACATGCTTTTTGCACAAAGATTTTTACCTTTAGAAATCATATAATTATGAATTAATACAAGGAACATTTGGATTCCAGCAAACGAGGAAAGTTGTTCCACACAACTTATCGATGGGGATGGAGAATTTAATGTTTCTGGAATCGACCATTTTATCAAGGTGGTGAAGTTGGGGGAATGTGGTTTATCGTATGCTGTAGTCTCCATCATGGGCCCACAAAGTAGTGGTATGTCTTTCTCCTGCTCTGTTATCTTGTTCAATCTTTGGGTTTATGCTTCTCTGCTGATGCTTTCTTGAATATGTGCATGCTATGATCCACATCCTTATTACGAAAACTAAAAGATAGGTCATCGTTAAACGAACTAAGGCAGGCTTTGACTTGAGTCTTGAGACTTTATGCTGTAGTCATTTGAAACTTAGTCAGCTGGAAGCAAGTTTTTATTGATAACCAAAATTCAGAGCATAATACGATAGTTCTCTATCTGACTTTGGAGAGAATTTTCAATTTGAGCTAATTCGTATTTTATCATTTGCTTCCTTCAATTCTGTTGATGAATGAGTCTTATGGTGATAGTTTTCATTGTCTTTAAGAGCTTAACCTTTTCTCTTCCATGGACTGTTCAGGGAAGAGCACTTTGTTGAATAATTTATTTTGTACCAACTTCAGAGAAATGGATGCTATTAAAGGAAGGCAAGTTCATCTGTTGCTTTTATTCTAGAACACCGTTTATATGCTTTGATTTTATTATACATGTGTATTTACATACGTAATGTTTGTGTCATGCACATATTTGCATATATGTACGTACATATTTTTTGCTTAAACGGAAAATGAAAAGAAATATTTGGAACTTAGCTAACAAAATTTTGTTACGTTTTCAGGTCTCAAACCACCAAAGGCATCTGGATAGCCAGATGTACCGGCATTGAACCTTGTACTCTTGTAATGGATTTGGAGGGTACTGATGGAAGAGAACGAGGAGAGGTGCATACTAAAATTCTTCCCCTTAATTTTTAATGCTTTATTCATTTTCATGGTGATAGCCTGAATTTTGCTTGTCTTGTTGGTCGTCTATATATCTTTCATGCCTTAACATGAGGGATCGATATTTTTCTATGAAGCAACTCACCTGCCTACATTTATAATACTGGCTACGTGATATTACTTTTGGAGTTCTGTAGTTTCATTTTTTCTATTTCGTAACCAATTGCTTTGGTGGCATGAACTTGCAAAGCAACGGGTGGAGATATATGATCTCTGTACTTAAAATTAGAATTCTCCTTTTGCTTTGACATATTGATGTTTACCCCGCTTTGTCATCCTCCTCTCATCCTATAGGACAATACAGCATTTGAGAAGCAGAGTGCACTTTTTGCTCTTGCTGTTTCTGATATTGTATTGATAAACATGTAAGTCTTTTAACTATTAAACGTACTACATTCTTTTGAGTCGTGGTTCCCTAAATGTTATTCTGGCATTGTCTTTTCATAAGTTAACCAATTAAAACTAATTAGGTGGTGTCACGATATTGGACGTGAGCAAGCTGCAAATAAACCTCTTTTGAAGACTGTGTTCCAGGTTCTTTGCTGTATTTGTCTTCTTAAGCATCTCCTCTTGACTTCATTTCTAAAATGAAATGGTCCAAAATTTTGAGAATTGTTCACATAGGTCATGATGCGCTTGTTTAGTCCCCGGAAAACAACTTTATTGTTTGTCATACGTGATAAAACAAGGGTGAGCTCCTTTCTTTTGTATTAATTTTGGGAATTTAAAGGATTGCTACATTCATTTTTGTGTTTTCTTGTTTTGGATTAAGGCTTTTTGGAGTTGAGCCTTTTTTTTTTTTTTGGCTGCATGTACCTCTCTTTATTTTTTAGACACCCCTGGAGAATTTAGAACCTGTTTTACGAGAAGATATCCAAAAGGTCAAGGATCTGGTTCTTTCCCTTCTTTTCTATTTAATCTCAATGATAATAGTCTTTTTGTTTTTTTTTTCTTTTGCAGATATGGGACTCTGTTCCTAAGCCACAAGAACACAATGAAACCCCATTAAGTGAATTTTTTAATGTGAGTTCCCATACTTTTCCCTGAATTGTACTTATTGACTTCCTAGTTTCTCATATGGCTGATTTCATTAATCTATGAACAGGTTGAAGTTGTTGCTCTATCTAGCTATGAAGAAAAAGAAGAGCAATTCAAAGAGCAGGTGGACTATATATTCTGTGATTTAGTCATCTGAAAATTGCCTTAACAGGACCTTGTTGTTTGCTTTTCCAATTTTTCTGTGGCAGGAAAGATAATTGTGTTTCAGATAATTTCCCATGTTTTCATATTTTAACTGCAATCAACTTATATTTCAATCTTATTATTTGGTTTCTTTTCTGCTTCAAACTTTCCGGTGTTTTCTGCTTCATAATACCTGTAGACTCATCGAATTAGGTCATCTTATCAAATGAACCGAGATTATCCTTAAGGTATCTTTCCAAAATCTCTATGAATGTAGGTTGCTAGTTTGAGGCAGAGGTTCTTCCATTCTATTGCACCTGGTGGTCTGGCTGGAGATCGACGTGGTGTAGTTCCTGCATCAGGATTTTCTTTCAGTGCGCAGGAAATCTGGAAAGTTATCAAGGAGAACAAAGACCTTGACCTTCCTGCCCATAAGGTATGTTTTTGAATATGGCAGTGGCTAGAAAATATGCCTTTTCTTCTTCATGTCATTCGTTAGCTGATGATTTGCAGGTCATGGTTGCTACTGTACGCTGTGAAGAAATTGCAAATGAAAAGTTCTGTGGTGTCAATACCAATGAGGTATACAACTTCACATTACTCTTTGATGTTGCTTTTTTCAGTTTATTTTTCTCTCTAAATAGTCCTAGAATTTAAGTAATTGAAAAAGTTGAATATTAATATCACTACCAGGAATGGTGTCACCTGCAAGAGGCTGTACAATCTGGTCCATTGGTTGGTTTCGGGAAGAAGCTTAGTTCCATTTTGAACACATGCTTAACGGAGTAAGCATGCTATGAATCATAAGAGGATTGAAGCGCTCACTTTTCTGCTATATTGTTTGAGATTCATTGTTTAATCAAATGCTTTTGTTGAGCAAGTGCATTATCTTTGAAGCTCTTCTTTTTGTTATCCTCTTTCAATATTAGATAAAGCAGGTTTAGGCTATTATGCACGTTGATGCAATTTTCACATCTCATTATATGTTGGCGAAGCAGCATTTGAAACTTTTATCAAAATTTTCTGAATTTTGGTGATGTACTTGTTAGTTAGTAATGTTGAGTTTTTATCTTTTTGTTTGTTCCAGGTACGATTCAGAAGCCATTTACTTTGATGAAGGAGTCAGATCTGCAAAACGCAAACAACTTGAGGAAAAATTGCTTCAAGTAAGTCATTTGTTTCGTATCACTAAGCTAT
Organism: Erythroxylum longipes; assembly: GCA_027563885.1. Lineage (NCBI taxonomy): Eukaryota > Viridiplantae > Streptophyta > Magnoliopsida > Malpighiales > Erythroxylaceae > Erythroxylum > Erythroxylum longipes. The sequence continues at coordinate 13,951,552 of JAOQMS010000001.1, read as the reverse complement.
TCTAATTTTTAGATATTCTAGTGAATGTGTTATCTTCTGTACATACCTACAAAGCTGCTGAGTTTTGGTTCTAGGTTATTAACATTTCTAGGAGTCATGTTGATTTGTTGGCAATGACCTTTGGTGATGTAGGACAAATAGAAGAAGTATTACCTAATAGCTAAAATACACAAAAATTAGGAAATATGGACGATATTAGGTTGCTGGAATATTCAGTTTAGGTCTGAATTTTAACTTGGAATGCTAAACTTTCAAATTCAATACGGCTGGATTTTTAGGGTTTGATTGCCGGAAATTTAGGCTAGAATTTTAGGGTTTAATTGGCTAAAATTTGGGTTTGATATGGCTAGGATTTAGAGTTTTGGTTGCTGGAACTTTAGATTAGAATTGTTGGAATGTAGTGAAGAACAGAAAAAATAGCGGGTAGAAATCTAGGAATCACTCATAGGGTCTAAGAATCAGTTTTAGAAGAAAGCGTCACAACATCTAGTTGAAAACTCAAGTTTGGAGAAAAAATTCACAATATATTCTTATTGAAGGGTATAGATATATATAGAAAAGTTCTTAGAATCCATATTCTAATAATAATGAGTTCCTAACAAATTTAAATCTTATCCTAAACAATTAGTGTAATATATTTAAACTAGAATAACATATTTAACTTGCTACTACTTTCTATCTAATGAGGAATCCTAACATAATCTAAATTTCAGTCCCTATTTTCTTTGTTTTCAACTCAATTCTCAACCTTCATCCCACCAAATTAAAGCTTATGGTTGACTAATTTTTTTTCTTTTTCTTTAATAGAATTTAAGCTCTTTTGCATCATCAAGTGTACTGGAATTGAAAGAAATTGAATTAAGGTGTGGTTGAGTTGAGTTGTAATGTATATTTGGCATCTAAAAGTCCAAAAGAAAGAACCATTAGTGTTAGGACGTGCCAAAATAGAGGTCAGTCCAGTTGGTGGCTAGAGTCTTGCTTTTGATTTGCAATTCACCCCATTTATGTAGTCTTCTTGTTCAGGTCAAAGAGTTGATACACTCATGTATAATATTACCTGCATTATTTGATTTGTGGTGAACCTTGTTTTGAACCTAGTTTCCAGATGTTATCTTCAAGCTCCTGACGTGCTGCTGATTGTTAATAGTTCTCCCATTTGGCAGCTTGTTCAACCTGCGTATCAGTCTATGTTGGGACACATAAGATATGGAACTCTTGAAAAATTCAAAATAACATTTGAGAAGGCTTTGAATGCTGGTGATGGGTTTTCTTTGGCTGCCTGCACTTGCACCCAGTCTTGCATGGCTCTATTTGATGAAGAATGTGCAGGTATGGTTACCATTCATTATGTCATTGCACCAAGTTTAGAGGATGCAGTAGTAACATTGAGGAAAAGGACATTATGAATCAAAGGAGACGAAGCTTGAAGTAGAATATAGTATCATAACAGAATGACAAGTACAATGTATGATTAAATATCAGGGTTGAAATGATTGTGCCTTTAGTTTCATTTTTACTGCACCTGCATTAATGTATCAGAGTTAGATATGTTGCCTTAGTTAAGGATCTTCTTTGAGGAATGGATCAAATAAGTACCTCGTGTTTACAGAGGTTGTCATTGAACAAGCTGACTGGGATACATCGAGAGTTAGGGACAAGCTTCAACGAGATATTGAGGCACATGTTGCTACCGTCCGTGCTGCCAAACTCTCTGAAATTACTTCTTCCTTTGAGGTATCTAGTTTTTGGATTTCAACCTCTCTAAGATGCTACTTCATTTATTGATTGCTGATATAAGTGAGCTGTATTTTTTGGTGATATAAGAAGAGAAATTTCTCTGAATTTCTTTGGGAAATTGTGGATGTCATCAAATTAAGATTGAGCTACTGTAAAATTTGTATATATTTTTTCTTTTAAGACAGATTGAAGTGGAATTCAAGTTTAACATGTGCCTGCTATTCCTTGGTTATTGATAGTTTTGGTAATTTTCCATTTTCATAATAATCAGGCCATAAGAAATTAGTGCCACCTGGAAAAGCTTGTTATTGACATTCCATAACAGTAGGCAGATGGTTATAGGGTATAAGATGTATACTTATTTCGGTTTTTGAATTTTATACACTTAAGTTTGCCCGGACCATCTGCAGGGAAAGCTAAATGATGCATTGTCTGGACCTGTGGAAGCTCTTTTGGATGGAGCTAATAGTGAGACCTGGTTTTCAATAAGAAAACTTTTGAGACGTGAGACAGAATATGCAGTCTCTGGTCTTTCTAATGCACTTTCAGGATTTGAAATGGAGGAAGAGACTAAGGAACTTATTCTTGCGAGACTGGAGGACCATGCAAGGAATGTGGTTGAAGCAAAAGCCAAGGAAGAAGCTGGAAGGGTCTTAATGCGTATGAAGGATAGGTAGCAACCGCTTGCAATTTTCCAAACCTGTTTGTTCCACTGTCCTGGGAATCCAAATAATGGGATTGTCTGTGTAACTCTTGCACAGGTTCTCAATGCTGTTTAGCCATGATTGTGATTCAATGCCACGAGTTTGGACAGGGAAAGAAGACATCCGGGCAATTACAAAAACTGCTCGCTTTGCGGTATGCTACTGTTTGTATCATCAAATGTCAACTTTTATTTTTATTGTGCCTTTCTGGATTAGTTATCTGCAACCTTGTTCAACCTTTTGCAGTCTCTGAAGTTACTGTCCGTCATGGTTGCCATTCGTTTGGAAGATGAAGCTGATAACATTATGAAAATATTATCTTCCGCTTTGTTGGATAACAACAGCAATAAAAGTGTTGCAACTCATGACCCATTGGCTTCAAGCACCTGGGAACAGGTGGATTTCCTGTCAATAATGATATTTCTTCTTTTACAGCGTTCAATTGCACACTACAAGACATCGTATTTAACAAATTGAAGAATTTGCTGATTCCTGCATGTAGAATCGGGTTTTATGGGACAAAGTATCTGTAATTCTGAAAAGCTCTTTGCACGTTTTGATATTTATATAAATGGCTTAGATGTTGGAACTTGGACTCTGCCAATTCATATTTGGAGTTTGAAGTTGGGAATTCCTTTATTAACTGTGAAGTTATACTGGATCCTGTTGAATGCATGTTCATAGTCTTTGACAAAATATTTGTTACGCTGGCACATGCATACTGCTAATCATGTTTTTCCAGATGTCTTGATTCATTTGATAACTGAAAATATGTTCTGAAAAAATATATATATGCATATATATATGTATATATATATATATATATTGTGCTCCGTCATCACCTTTGCATTCTCTTAGGAGTTCTATTTCTCTTTTGAGGGACCATCTTTCCACAACAAAGCACTATTTAGTACTTGAAATGGATATTCGCATATGCAGATTCCTCAATCAAAGACCTTGATAACACCTGTCCAGTGCAAATCACTTTGGAGGCAATTCAAGTCGGAAACAGAATACAGTGTCACTCAGGCTGTTTCTGCTCAGGTATGCAAGCCCCTCACAGTAGTCCTTTATCTTCCTTTATCTTTATTCTCATCTCTTTTCATTGAGTTATTTAATGTGGAATAGAAAGAAAATACCCACCTATGTCCAGTCATCTAATAGACATAAAAACGTATACCTTCTAGTTACCAACATAGTTTGCAGAAGATGCAATGGTATAAAATCTTCCAATCTTCATTTAATTCTTTCAAAATTTTTGTAGGCAGTAAATGTTGAATTTATTGTGTCAAGTGGCTGAAGTAACTTGAAGTAACCCCTATTACTGGTCTACCTACTGATAATGCAAGTCATTCTTTATAGCATTTACATTTGCTATGCCTTTTCTTATATCTAGTCGGTAAGTGATTGATATGATTGTGATTCAAGGATCCTCCCTGCGTGTGTTTTCAACAATGCTCTGAGCAAACTATAGTCAGGCACCACACTCTTGCTGGACATTCACTTTGTTCCAAATTTTCCATGAATTTTGCCCGTATTTAATCTATGATATGTTTTTTGTTCTCCTTTGATTCTATATTAGCTGGAGAAAACTTTCTGGATCTATAGATATCTACACCTCTTTTGCACTTTCTTTTCAGTTTGCTTATTCTTTCTGTCAATAACCAGGAAGCTAACAACCGTAGTAACAACTGGTTACCGCCTCCATGGGCCATTATTGCATTGTTCGTGCTCGGATTCAATGAGTTTATGACTATTCTAAGGTCTATCTTGTGAACAGCACCTTGTAATTATTATACTTTGTTGAGAAGATCATATTGCCTCCGTTGCTAATGGAGTGCCTCCTTTTTAATGGCAGAAATCCTTTCTATCTTTTTGTCATCTTCATATGTTTTCTGCTCGTTAAGGCCTTATGGGTGCAGTTAGACATTTCAGCTGAATTCCGCCATGGCGCTGTGAGTGTTAAACTATCTTTTCATGGCTTAGATCTTGATTCCTAGGGGAAGATATTTCAGGAATAGTGTTATCTTCGGAGCATTCAGTTTGGTGCATCAATTTTTATATCCTCAAGGAACTGTTGTGATATCTTTTTAGCCCAGCACTTAATGCTTTAATCATAGGATGGGACTCTGTTTCACTGATATTAAGAGTTTGTTTTCTCTCTATTTAGATTGTAGAATTAAAAAAGTTTGTCCGTTCAAAGTAAGGATTTGGAAGCCTTTATTTACTAGTTTTAATATTTTGCAGTTGCCTGGGCTTATTTCGTTGTCTTCAAAGTTCCTTCCCACTGTTATGAACATTCTGAAAGGATTAGCTGAGGAAGGGCAGGAAGCTACAACTAGTGATTCCCAGGGAAACTCTCCTAGAGGATCAAAGAGTTTTCAGAATGGAGTTAAAACCGGCAGCAATATGTCATCAAGTGCCTTGTCTGGGGTAACTTCATCAACAAATGCATCTGCGTACTCGAGTTGCCCGAAAGAATAGTAAATGGATCAGTTATGCGCTTGTAAGAGAACTCTGAAGATGTCAGGGATTCTGCTCATTTTATGGTACATAATTATCCAGCCCCATAAATGCGCTAGGGGGAATAGATTTTGAAGGCACTATTATTATTAATTTTTTGTCCGGGTGCCAGTGATTGGTTTTGAGATAAGCTCCATTGAATTGTATCTCCCGTTTGCTGGACAATGGCCATGGCTTCTCTTACGATAAGATGGAATTCAAGTTTGCCAATTCGGAGACTTGGAATTTAAGTTTTGTGAAAATCACACTACTGAGTTATTGGTTATGCTTTCTTTTGTTTTTGTTTTAGGCTTTACTAGTTAAGAAAGTGGGTGACTGGTTTTGCAATGTAAAAAGGAGGCAATGCTTCATTTTTCATGAGACTTCCGTTTGACACAATGAATATAATTAGCTTCAGACGAACATTTTTTGCTTTTAAAGATGATTGTATGTGGGGCTTATGAACGAGTTAGAAGTTTGTACGAAGGTTACGTGCACGGCCATGGCCTTATGTTTCTGTATAATCATAATATTCCCATAACTATACCCATGACCCAAGGTCCAACTCATAAATTGACTACATACACTGTGAAGTGCGGAGGTCACAGTACATTCTGTGCTTAGAGATCAGAGAAAGAGACACTAAAAAACACTTGTGGGTACCATAAATTCTTCAAATCGGATCTTGCCCTTTGAAAGGTTTCTTGGGGCTGGATGGAAATGAGCAATGTACGTTTGTGCCAGGAAAGCCATGAAATAAATGAGCCTATCGCAAGAGTAACATCATTTAATTTAATTTGGTGGTTAGTTTGATTTGAAGGAGTAACATCATTGAAAGCGTTTGGTTCTTTGTTAGACAAATTAAGGCATTGTGAGTTCAGAAATGTATTTATCTATCCATCATGTTCTGTCAGCTAATGTGTTTGCCTGAGATTGGGTGAGATCAAACTATTCCCTCAATTGTTGGGTAAAATATCATCGACTAATTTTGCCTTTTCCCACAATACTTTAAAAATAGGTTTCTTACTAGGATGGATGAAAGCAGAAAAGTTGTGATGTTGAGCAAATTAAATGGTTAGTTCTTGAACGATTATCTATGAACTCAACTGTCCAATTAATAGTAGCACTTGGTAGTTGATACATCTTACTTGGAGATGTGGGTTGTTTTGATTGCTGAAGAGTTATGAGTTGCTTTTGGTTACTCTCATAACTGTTATGCGATTAGCCAAAGTTGTGTAAGCAACGGAGACTAGTGAATTAAGAAAAATAACAAAAAAAACCTTTGTATATATTTCATTAATGCAGAATAATACTTATATAAAAATACAAAACAACTCTTAAACTTCTCAAGAAACTAAACACATTAATATTAATTAATATCTATTTGATAACCCACCCATAATTCAAAATAGACTCTTAGAGATAATGACAAATTTATTTTAAGTTTATATTTTCAAGGTTTATATTTCCAAAACTCCCCGTTAAACTCAAATTTGGTTATGCCAAGTCTTGTTTTGAGTGTTGCAAAATCTTTAACCTTCAATGCCTTCGCGAATATGTCTGCAATTTGATCATGAGATTTCACATACTTGAGTTGCACTTCCTTCTTGCTGATATACTTTAGTATAAAATGAAATCTTGTATTTATATGCTTGCTCCTATCATGGAAAATAGGATTTTTTTTCCTAATGCAATTATAGATTTGTTATCAACAAAAATCTCAGTAGCTTCTTCTTGCGACATATACATCGTTTTTAACAATTTTCTCAACCATACGACATGACAAACACAAGCAGTAGCAGCCACATGCTTTGCTTTACATGTTGAAAGAGTTACAATTGGTTGCTTCTTTGAAGTAAATACATCTCCAAGTCTAAACAGAAAACCAGTAGTACTTCTTCTATCATCAACACTACCTCTCGAATCATTATCGCTGTAACCAACCAGATTGTAATTATGGAAAGATGAATAAAACAAGCCATAACCAAGAGTACGTTTAACATATCTCAAGATCCTTGTACTAGCCTTAAAATGAGTAACAGTTGGAGACTTTATATATTGACTAATAATATCAACCCCATACAGAATATCATGTCTAGAACAAGTCAAGTACCTCAAATTTTCAACAAGCTTTCTGTACACAGTTGAATCCACCTTTTCACTATCATCAAATCTTAACAGCTTTACTTCACATTCAACTGGTGTAGAAACTAGTTGGCAATTTTCCATATTGAATTCTTTCAAAATCTTCATTTCATAATTCTTTTGTGAGACAAAAATACCTTCATCAGATTGCTTCGCTTCAATTCCAAGATAATAGGACATAAACCCTATATCATTCATCTCAAATTCTGCAGTTATCTTCTTTTTAAATTCATCAAATAAGGCTGAGTTGTTTCCTATAAACATCAAGTCATCAACATATGAACAAACAATTAACATATCATCATTCTCTTTTTTCTTCACATAAAGACCATATTCATGTGGATATTTTATGAACTCCTTTGAGCAATGTAATTATCAATGTGGCTGTACCAAACTCTTGATGCTTTCTTTAAACTATATAAGGCCTTCTTCAACTTTAACACTTTATCATAATGACCTTTGACAACCTATCCAAGAGGTTGTTCAATATAAACATCCTCCTCCAAGTGTCTATTCAAAAATGCAGATTTGACATCCATTTGATAAATTCTCCATTTGTTTTGTGCAGCCAATGCCATGATTAATCTGATTATTTCCACAAAAGCAACTGGAGCAAAGACTTCATCATAATCAATGTCTCATTATTGGTTATAACCCTTAGCAACCAATCTAGCTTTGAACTTCTCCATTTCTTCTCTTTCATTTTTCTTGATTTTGTAAATTCATTTGACACCAACAACATGCTTGTCTTTTGGAAGGATTTCCAATCTCCATGTATCATTTTGGTGAATGAAATTTATTTCTTCATCCATAGCCTTTCTCCATTTTTGATCTTCTACTACATCTTCAAAGTTTAATGGTTCTAAATCTGCAAACAAACAAAAAAAAGCAGAATCGTTGATTTAATTAGTGTCTAAATAAATGTCTTGAAGACTTCTCATCCTTTAAGGCCTTTCAGATGAGCTTCAAGGTCTCAAATCAACATGAATTGCTATTGGAGAAGACACTCAAGTAGATATAGTCTGTTTATTTTCATTTTGAATAAAATCAGCATCAAACATTGGAAGAAAGTTGTAATCTTCCTCTTGATTTTCCTAGTTCCAGCAATCATCTTCATCAAACTTGGCACCTCAAATAAAATTAATCTTTTTGCTTCTAGGATTATAAATTCTATAACTCTTAGACTTTGTATCATAGCTAATAAACACAAGCTTCTCACTTTTATCATCTAGCTTTACTCTTGTTTCATCAACAATATGAGCATATGCAACACAACCAAAAACTCTTATATGAGAAAGAGTTGGTTTCTTATCGCTCTATACCTCCTTAAGAGTAATTTTCCGCAAGATTTTTATAGAACATCTGTTGCTTAAATATACAATTGAAAATATAGCTTTTGCCTAGAATTATTTAGGCTTATGTTTACTGTTTAACATGCTTTTAGTAATGTCAAGAATGGTTCTATTCTTCCTCTCCACAATACCATTTTGTTGTGGTGACCTTGGTACTGTCAGGAATCTTCTAATTCCATGAGATTTGTAGAAATCATCAAATTGTTTGGAAGTGAACTCCCCAACTCTATATGTTCTCAAGGCTTTAATCAAATAGTCACTTTCATTTTCCACTAGCATTTCGAATTTTTTGAAGGTCTCAAAAGCTTCAAATTTCTTCTTTAAAAAATAAACCCAAGTTTTTCGACTAAAACATCAATAAACAATATTAAATACTTGTTCTTACCAAGAGAGAGAGGATTAATTGGGTCACATATATCAGTATGTACAAGTTGGAGTGCCTTTGATGATCTTGAAAATGACTCTTTTGGAAAGCTATTTCTAACATGTTTCCCATAAATACAACCTTTACAAATCTGATTTGGATGATCAATAAGAGGTAAGCCATGCACCATATTTTCTTTCATCAATTGCTTCAAACTATCAAAGTTCAAATGTCCCATTCGTTGATGCTAAAGTCAAGAAGAATTTGACACACAAGTTTTTAAACACTTCACATTATCAGTTTCAAGTTTATGAGAAAACATTATGTTCTTTGACATTTTAACTTAAGTAATTAACTTATCTTCACAATCTCTAATCATTAATTCACCACCCTTCAATAGAATATCATAGCCTTTCTTTAAAAGTTGGCCTAAACTCAAAATGTTTACTTTGAGCTAAGGCACATAATATACTTGGGAAATAAATTGATGATATCCATTTTTATCCAAAAGCAAAATATTACCTATCCCTTCAACATTCACATTTCTATCATCTCCAAAAGAAATAATTCTTTTAAAAGATTCATTCAAAGAAACAAATAAGTTTTTGTTGCCTGTCATGTGGATGTTTGACCGTTGCCCAAAAACCATGCTTCTCGATATTTTTCTTCATTATACGTTAACAAGAAGGCTAATTTTTCTTCATTTTCTCCTTTTGCACAATTAGCTTTTTCTTCCTTTTCTGCTCCATTTATACATTCAAAGGTATAATGACCATATTTTTCATAATTATAACATTACACATAAGCTCTTTTACCACCCCTTTTGTGTCAAGTTTCTCTGCCACATCCTCTGACTGGTTGTCTCTAATTTAAATCTTCAAAGTTGTTGGAGTTTCTATCAAATCTTACTCTTCCTCTACCTTGATAATTTGCACTTCCATGACCACAAATCTGCCTCTTCCTCTTCCTCTTTGAGTAAAATCCTTCTTTTTGTACTTTTCTTTTAAAGACAATTTTGAAAGAAGAACTTGATCAAATCGATGCTCCTTCTCTATCATCCATTCTTCATGAGCTTGCAATAAGCCCATCAGCTCATCAGTAGACATTGAACCTAGATCCTTTGATTCTTCAATTGCCATAGCAATATACTCAAATTTTGGATCCAAAGACCGTAAAATATTTTAAACAACACGAGAATCTTGTAGAGTTTCTCCATATCTTCTGAGTTGGTTAGCAATTGACTAAATTCTAGAAAAATATGAAGAAATTAATTATGAGCTTTTCTTCTTTAGAGACCCGAACTCAGCTCTCCAGGTTTGACGATGTACTTTGAGCACCTTATCACTGCCTTTGAATGAATTTTGTAGAAATTCCTATGCTTCTTTGGCACTTGATGCACTTGAAACTTTTTCAAACATGCTTTCATCCAAACACATATCGATGAGAGTCAAAGCTTGTTAGTCTTTCTTTCGAGCTTTATGCAGAGCATCCCTCTGTGCTTGCATCAAAACATCTTCATTTTCAGGTTGTTCAAGTCCTTTCTCAACAATATTCCATGCATCTTGCGATCCAAGCAGGCTTGCATACGAATACAGTAATTATCATAACTCTCTTTAGTGAGTTTTAGGAATTGAAAGGGAAACACGCCTCTATTCATCATTGTTAGACCAAAACACAGCTTTGATATCACTTTGTTAGAAACAGAGATTAGTGGATTTAGAAAAATAACAAAAAAACCTCTGTATATATTTCATTAATGTAGAATACTACTTATATAGAAATACAAAACAATTCTTAGACTTATCAAGAAACTAAACAGATTAATATCTATTTGATAACTCACACATAATTCGAAATAGACTTCTAGAGATAATAATATGTTTATTTTGAGTTTATATTTTCAACAAGTTGAACTAGTAATATTTCCTTATATATTAACCAGTTGAGTTTAGACATGCCAACTTTTGAGCTTAACATCTTTTCTTCCATACAACTTTATGAACTCTGCAACAATGCAAGCCTCTCTAAGCATTGAAAATGAGCAAAAGAATCCCCATATCAAGTTCTCTCCTAACTTTTAACTATAGCTATGAACCAAGTGTACTTAATTTCAATTTTCATTCTCCTATGGGTTTTGGTATAACCCCTCTTTTCTATAGTTTGTAATAAGATCATTTTCTCGTACTTCCACTAATAAATGAGTATATAAGTAACAAAGTCCCTCTCTTCCATATTTCCACTAAAAAACCACTCTCTTGCATAGTTCTGCTAGATTTTATCAATAAAACATAAAATTTACCAATCATTTTATGCTTTTTAATATTAGAAATTGGGTACCTAAATTTTGTTTGCACATGCACCAAGCAATTTAGCATAAGTTCTTGTGATGAAGATGATTGTTAGGAATATTAAATAACGCATTTTTTCTAGATACTAGCTAAATTTTGGAAACCATCCTATTCGACTATGTGAAATAAGTCCTTGCATTTAAAGTCAGAAACCTTTTGCTTTCTAAAGAGTCAAAAAGCTTAAGAATTCTGCTAAATTTGGATCCTTAAACATTGCTAATCTTATATTACAAAGTGACAAACTTCAATGCAGAATAGTAACTAGCCAAGAGAATCCAAAGAGTATATAGATATGTAAATCGAGTAAGCGCTGGGCTTTACTATATATCAGATCAGGTGATGGATTTCTCAAATGTCCATACACCAGTTGGATCACAGCAGACTCAATCAAACGGCCATTAATTCCTTCTCCAACTGTGCATTGATGCCACCATAAATGACCTTTCCACATCCAGTTGTAGTTTCAGTGAATCTTTAATACAGTTGAGAAAGAACAAGAGCTGTAATCTTCTGTTGGTCTTATTATTTATCATATCTTGGTGCACATATGGTCTTTCTTCAGTTGGTTTACCATATATGTGTGTGTGGTTTTATATAAACACACACAGAGAGAGAGAGTATATATGTCACTCAACTCACAAAACAAGACCAACCACAGATAGCCACATAAAAAGGTTGAAGGCTATTCTCCTGTGAGTCTTTCAGTTTACTTCTGTATACACCATGCCCTCTCAGTGCAAAATTTATCATAGTAACTTAAGTTGACATGATTCTGAAATTGAGATTGTTGATGTGATTAATGCAAATGTTTCTTGTTGAATATGAAGCGCTGTCTGTTTTCTATTAATTACATGTCGTTGGATTACAAGGTAGAAGTTAAATCTGGGGTGTACTTATAATGCAGGTTTATAAAGAAAGTGGGTTGGGATGCAAAGTTGGTGAATGAGTCGTATGCATAGGTTAAGAAGCAAATTGTTCATTAACCAAAGGTTGCACCTTGACAGGTTGCTGTAACGTACAGTCTTTTGGATATTGGGGTGTCACCATTTAATGGATTTACGTATGACCATATTACTAGAACTAAGATTGGTGGCACCATTTTTGATCGATTCAGTCGGCGGCACACATGGCTGTCGAGATACTTGAAGAAAAGAAGAAGAAGAATTCAGTGGAATTGTGTTTTTTTTTCATATGGTCAGAAGCAATACAATGTATTTGTATATGTAGCAGCTGAATGAGCTGGAAAGTATTTAGAATCTAGTTTATTACATTGGAATCTAAACAACTTTTAACAACTCGTAATAGATAACAACTCATAAAAGACTTATAACTAATTCCTATAGCCATGCCTGAAACCAACACCCCCTCCTCAAGGTGAAGTACATTGAAATAGCTTCATCTTGGCTAACGTTGAATGCATTTGTGTAAAATTTAAAGGCTTGGTAAGTAAATCAACAATCTGACTAGAGGAAGAAACATAAGGTGTGCTGATAAATCCTGAAACTAGATGCTCCTTGACAATGTGACAGTCAATGTCGACATGTTACATACGCTCGTGAAAAACAGGATTGGCTGCTATATGAATAGTAGCTTGATTGTCGCAGAACAAGGGTATAGGCAGGGTTAAGTTTGAACTCCCCAAGAAGATATGTAAACCATTTTAGTTCATAAGAGGTTGTAGCCATAGCACGGTATTCGGCCTGTGTTGAACTTTTGCTAACAGTACTTTGCTTCTTTGGTTTCAAAGAAACCAAGGATGTTTTAAGAAAAATACAATATCTTGTTACTGATCATCGAGTGATTTTACAACTTCCCCAATCGGAGTCACAGTATGCTTGTAAACTGAAACTGTTATCAGCTGCATAAAACAACCCTATTGTATCAGTACCCTTCAAATATTTAACAACGTGTAAGGCTGTATCCATCTGAATTCTTGTGGAGGCATTCATATATTGACTTAATTATTAAGTCACAAAAGATATATCAGGCCTCGTAAAGCCTAGATACAGCAACTTACCCACTAACCTTCGATAACTGTTTGGTTTGTCATATAATTCAGAATCAACAATTAGTTGAACCCCTGAAGGGAAAGGATTAGTAACCAGTTGTGCATTCAATAATCCTGCATTTTAAACCAAACCATGAATATATTTCGTTTGCGAAATTAACATTCCTTGCTGTGATCTAGCTAATTTAATTCCTAGAAATAATTTGGCCTCTCCTATGTCTTTGATAGTAAAACAAGCATCCAACTATTATTTGACATTCTGAATTAGCTGAACAGAAGTGCCTGTAATGAGAATATCATCGACATATACTATAAGGGCTAAGAAGTCTGTTGATGTATTTTTGGTGAAGAGGGGGTAATCATGTATTGATTTTACGAATCCCATCTGCAGGAGCTTGTCAGTAAAGGCTTTATTCCATTGTATTCCTGATTGCTTCAATCCGTATAGGGACTTTGAGAGCTTACAAACTTGATTCTTATTTGCTTTGGTGTAGCCATCTGGAGGAAGCATGTAAATCTCCTCATCGATTGACCCATGTAAATAAGCATTATTGATATCAATCTGATGTACTAGCCAACGATTTGATGTACAATTGATAGAAACACCCTGACTGTGACCACCTTAGTAACAGGAGAAAAAATATCGTGATAATTGATACCAAACTCTTGATCATATCCCCGAGCTACCAACTTGGCCTTGTATCGAGAGACTAATCCATCAGAGGTATATTTAATCCTAAACACCTATTTAGACGTGATGGCTTTCTTCCGTTTTGGTAGTGAGACCAACTGCTAAATCTGATTCTTCTCTAAAGCTTCTAACTCCTCATGCATTGTTTTGATCCAATTTGGATCTTCCTTTGCCTCGTGGTATGTTCTTGGTTCACGAATTTTTGTAATATTAGCAAGGAAGGTTGAGTGAGCATCTATGTATTGAAAGACATCTGTGGAAGTATCAGTATGAGTCTGATTAACAACAAAATCAGATAAACAAGTTGGTGGTTTGCTTGAATGTCTTCGTACAACATCTTGAGTGTGAGGTTGCTGCAGCAAGTTTCTTTCAACAGAAGACTTGCTATTTTCTACTATTTGAGAGTTCATATGAGCTGATTCTGAGAATTGTGAAATCTGCTACGCCTTCGTATGAACACGTGAACCATGATGAACACTTTTCTCAACAGATTCTGAATGTGCTGCCTCTTATTGAGATATGTGTAATGGATTAACATTGAATCTATTTGGTAAGACAGTGGATGGTTGGAGATCACTTGTTGGCCCCCGAATTTTTTTTCCTTTATGAATAAGCATGATTGAAATTAATTATGAGATCTTTATGGATTTATGTTGTGGAGTTAATCATTATGTTAATGTTA
>JAOQMS010000001.1:13910177-13936919 GCA_027563885.1 Erythroxylum longipes | reverse complement strand
AATTTTTACATCTACATTCTTCAAATCCAAAATAAGAGAATCAAATTTATCCAGATGTGAAAGAATAGATGTACCTTTCGTCATCCTCAACATGTACAACTTTTGTTTTAAATGAAGCCGATTTTCCAACATCTTCTTCATGTATATAGCTTTCAACTTGTCCCACATACCTTTAGCTGTGCTTTCACTAACAACCTCCTGCAAAACCTCATCGGAAAGATTCAATATAATGGCTGATTTAGCCTTTTTATCTAGATTTGTGAATTTATCTGATGCCATATCTGCTGGTTTTTTGTCCACTCCATCAAGTGCAATCTCACACTCATCTTGTATTAAAATAGCTTGCATCTTGAGCTGCCACATACCGAAGTTAACGCTCCAGTCAAAATTTTCAATAGAGATCTTCATTATCGTCATGATGGCTAAAAAATTGATATTCTGACTATTATTTGACAAGTGGGCCCCATACGTGAAACCGGGACAGCAGACCCCACAAAAGCACTAGATGCGGACCCCTCAGGCAAAGTCAGGATGTGGACCCCACACATGAAACCGAACAACGGGCCCAACAAAAGCACTAGATGCGGGCCTCACAGGCAAAGTTGAGACGTGGGCCCTATAGGCAAAACTGAACTCTGTTTACAAAACCGAGGCAGTGGGCCCTGCAAGATAAATCCGAGGCAATAAACCCCGTTTAGACTCACAATAAAAAATTTAAGTTACTTTCTGATGTAGAGGGTCCACCTTAGTGGTAACCACAGAGCATACGGTAAGTTAGACTAACAAGAGAAGCTCTGATACCAGTTTGTAAAGGAAAATGCCCTTGGATCAAATACCGATTAAATTTAATAGCCCTAGTCTTAATAGCGAAAGATAAAGAAGGGGCAAAATAAATGAGACTAACACAAGAATTTACGTGGTTCGGTCAATGTGACCTACGTTCACGGCCGGAGGGTAAGCAATTTTACTAATATATGGAAAATGTATACAAGAACAAAGGCTGAAACAAAAGACTTTTAAAACCTCATCAAATATACAAAAGACTGAAGAATTAATGAGAGGATTTGTGTTGTTTTTGGTGACTGAAGGAGAGAAAGAAATGGTGTGTTTGAAGCTTCAGCAAACTCCTCTATTTATAAGCAAATGTTTGAGCTTCCGTCTAAGCTTCAGTCCAAAAATTCTTCAATCTATGCACAATCTTCGCTCACCAAAAAACACGCTTGAAGATCTTGAAGATTGTGGCCTAGCCTGCCTTGACAACAACATTTGACTTGTGAGAGGCCAAGGCAGGCATTTGTCAACATATATCATAGCTTGATGATATTATAATCAAACAAAGAAGACGTAGTTATTAAAATAATACCTTAATTGTATTTTATTCTAAAATATAAACATTATCAATCTTTTTAGATGATATTATGACTAAAACCTTTGTGAACTTTATAATTCCACCTTAACCATTATAATTATACCAGTTGTTATCAAGTGGTCTTAAGGCAATATAAATTCTTTTTAGAATTTAGAATATATTGAATGTCTATCAAACTTCCAATTAGATCATCATATATCTTAATTTGGATTATCTTATGCCAATAATTTGGAAATTATGTTGTTCCCCTTAGTACAACTCCATTATCAAAGAATTTCTATTCGGACACTTACAAAGAGAACAAGAAGTATCCAAAATCTAGTAATGATGTGAAGTCTTTATCTTTGTTAGTAAGAGATATCTCACGTAGATTATGCTCTACAATAGTAACTTCAAAAGAATGATTATCATTATCTTTATTTGTATTTTTCAACTTATGATAGACAAACTTATTATGCCCCTTATATTATAATAATAAGTCAAATTCTTAATTTTAGATTTTTATCAAGGTCATTAATCTTAAGATGCTAGAATTTCTTTTCACTAATTCTAGTTTTAACAACCAAGATCTCATATTTACTTCTACTAAAACTACCACAAATGCAACACACTCTCCCGATCAACATGTAACGTAGATGGGTTTATAACGTAACTTAGCTCCTTTCACCTATGTCATCTTATACCTTTTAACTAATTTCATATGTTTGTAATATGAATGTTGATTAATCATCTCGAACTCATTGTAATATTTGTCTTAGTTTCATCTATAATATATATCAATTCATTTTTAAAAAAAAAACTACCACAAAATTATTTCTCAATTAGCTCCTTTGAAAACAAACACGCTTTAATATCTTAAAAAAAACTCTCCTTACTATAAATCAAAGTTTGTCTAAATTACCTGTATAATAATGGTAACACAAATAATATATAGCTTGATCCACTTCATCAACTATAATCTCCATGTTATCTAGACCTATAATAATAAAATTAAATTCATCAAAAAGAATTTTAATGGAGTAACCTTTTGCCTTTCATAATATAAATAGTCGTTGTCCTACAACAAACCTATTGGTGAGACTTTGAAAAATATGGTGACTCTAATTTTTTTATATAAAATTTCACGGTGTTTTTATGAATAACCTTGAAAAATGCAATTAAATAAAGGTGAGTGCTTTATATCCATATCTTCCTTTTAGTTCCCATTTATAGTAGTTGGTACATTTTCATGCCCCAAAAAGTACTTTTGGTCGTCCATTTATGTCAAAATGGCTTTTTATCTTAACTTATTATAAAATAAAAAATGATGTTGTATAAATAGTTTTTCTCATTCATCGAAAAAATAATAATAAATTTTCAAGTAGAGATTAACAAGTGCAGTTAAAAAATGCAAAGAGGAAATCAGTTAGGAAGAGAAAGAATAATTCCAAATACCTACAATAGGGGATTAAATAACTCTCATAAACAAGAAAATGTATCTTAGCACACATCGTCCAACTCAATCCTTCTATAGAGATGACATATAAATGGTGTCTTTAGTAGATTATTTTTGTGGACTAATACTGCGTTACTTAAGGAGTTGGGTTGTCATATTGTCAATATGATGACAAAAGTGAGCTGGGAAGCTTCCGGATTATCTCTGTTCTCATATTGAATTGTCTTGAATAAGCAAGGTGTCTTTATTATGTCGTTGTTCCAATTGGTTTTATTTATATAGTGTAGTGCGTTGTTGTTTTTATTGTAGCAGACTAAGGAGAGTACCACTATTCTCCTGACGCTGTTGTTCTTCATCTTTAATCTATCAATCCAATTTTTTAATTTTTCAAAAAAAAAGTGGGCATAAGCCAACAGTTCAATTACCAAAATTTGATTTGATCTCTCTTTATATATTCTCTTTAATAATTAATTTAATTAATTTGTGATTGTCATATATTAGTATAAGCAAGGTGTCCTTACTACATTATTGTTCCAATTGGTTTTATTTCTATTGTGTAGTGTGTTGTCGTTTTTATTATAAGAGACTAAGGAGAGTACTACTATTCTCCTAACGTTGTTCTTCATCTTTAATCTATCAATCCAATTTTTTAATTTTTCAAAAAAAAGTGGACATAAGCCAAGAGTTAAATTACCAAAAATTGATTTTATCTCTCTTTATATATTCTCTTTAATAATTAATTTAATTAATTTGTGATTGTCATATATTAAATTGTCATAATTATATATTAGTATAAGTAATTTATTTATTTTACCTCTTTTACAATTGACTTATTATGTCGAGCAAAGCATGGGTTAGTGAGAGAAGCTCTGACATCTCTCTAACCTTGAGACTTTCTTCCCACCCTTAGACCTGCCTCCCCGTCCTCCATTACTGTAACTCTCCTTCTTTCACTCCTCTTTTTTCCTCCATTACTGTAATTCTCCTTCTTTTCACTTCTCATCTTTCTAACCTGACCATCCATAATCTGTCATTCCCCTTCCCCCTTCTGTTGAATCTGCCTACAGAGGGGTATTCTCATCCACTCTAGCTTTCCCGCCCACTGGCTTTCTTTTCTAGTATTTGATTGATATTCTGCAGCTCTGCAAAATATGCAACCTTTATCCCCTAACACAAAACAAGAAACTGAGAAGGACGATTTTCCTCCCTTACCCTCGCCCTCTTCTGTCCAACCAAACCTGAAACTACCTACTCCATCTCTAACCCCTACACCGCCAACTCCTTTACCCTCACCCTCCACTGTCCACCTAAACCTGAAACTACCTACTTCATCTCCAATCTCTTCGTCAACCTCAGTGCCTACAACTTACACTCCCTCGCAGTCATCAACTCTCCCCCTAACCCAGACCAACCTATCAACTGAAAAGAGAACATGGAAACAAGTTGTAGGTGGTTCAGTAGATCTTGCTATGCATTTATGCCCCCCTAAAACAGAAGATGGATGCTCTATTGTTTTTCCTAATATAGCAACACTCCAGGAGGGAGTTAAATCCTGGTAAAATTCCCTCATTGGATTTTTCTAAGATAGAAGACCGATTTTCCCGGTTATACAAAGATGGGATCAAAAAGCGTGGAAGAACAAAGGGTATGTGGAGGCAATTAATGCAGAATAAAAATATATATTGTTCATCTTTACTTCTAAAGCTCAGGCTTTGAAGGTAGTCGAAGAAGGAGCATGACATATAGTAAACTCTCCTTTATTTTTGCATCCATAGAAGCCTGGGTTTCAGCTTGATTGCAAGAAAAGAAGGCCAGTTCCTATGTAGGTAAATCTTTTTAATGTTCCTCTTGAATATTGGACAACTAAAGTATTAAGCATGATTGCAAGTTTTTTGGGGAAACCTCTTTGCTTAGATGATAACACAGCAAATAGAAAAAGGTTGGGGTATGCTAAAATCTGCATTAACATGGACCTTTCTAATAGCATACCAGAAACCATTCATATTATGAGATTAGGGCTTGACGGATCATTTTATGAGGATAGTGTTTCAGTTTAATATCAATGGAAACTGTCTACTGCTACTCGAGACAAACAATGGCTCCCTACAGGTAAGACTTTTCTTAGAAGGGATTATAAAGAACTAATGAGAACTGGTTCTAAAGTCAGTGAAGTTGAGCAGAATGGGGAAACCACACCTATGCAGATTACAGAAAAAGAACAAGGCATAAAGGAACAAGGAGAAGCTAGGGAAATATTGGTGTCGGCAGAAGAGGAAGGGAAGTTAGGAGATACAAGGGATGTTGAGGGAAAATCCTCTACTGAAGCCATCCTAGTGACCAAGTAGCTAAGGCCACTATTGATGCTCGGAATGATAAAATACTTTCGAATATTCCATCAGAAAATCTCCTCTATAGTCCCAAAGATATAGTTCTAAAGGAACAACTTGACTTTTCTATGGGCACTAGGGATGAGGATCCCACTATCGGCGAATTTTTGGTGGTCGTTAAGAGGAAATATAATCAGAGCAAAAGGAAGGGCTCCAAAATAAACTTTGTTTGATTATGAAGATTGTAGCATGGAATGTGAGGGGGATCAACTGCCCTAAAAAGCTTTTAGCTTTAAGTGATTTTGTCTATAACATAAATCCATGGATTTTTGCTCTTTTGGAAACAAAAATTAGAAAAGAAAATATGAAGCTATTGAATAAACTGGGCTCTAAATGGAATTTTATCTCAAATCATCAAGCCCATGGATATGGGAGAATCATTATTGGTTACGACCCTACCTTGATGGATTTTCAAGTTCATCATACCGAGACACAAGTCATACAGATGACATGTAATCTCCTTCAGGTAAATACTGCTTTCTTTATCTCTTTCATTTATGGTTCCAATCATGCCTTTCAAAGGAAGCAATTATGGGATAGTATATATCAATGTCAAAATCAGATCAATGGGCCATTGCTCTTATGTGGAGACTTTAATTCCACTCTATACCGAACCGAAGCTGAAGGTAACTTTAGTCTTAGAAGCTACTCTCCAGATTTTAATAGCTGTATGGGTCAGATTGGAGTTTTTGATCTAAAATATCAGGGACATTTCTACACTTAAAGTAATAAGCAAATGGGTAGATGGGCTTTGAGAAAGAAACTGGATAGGGATATGGTCAATCAAGATTGGGTTGGTCAATACCCAAACTGTGTCACTATTTTCCTTGACCCACTTTTCTCAGATCATACGCCTATATTAATTGAAAATCCTACACATAGTCAAGGTCGTAGGGGGCCATTTCAGTTTAACAACCTACTGATTGGAGATGAGGGGTTTGCAGCTGCTCTCCATAAGGGTTTGGATACAAAAGTTGTAGGTACAAAACAGTATGTATGTGTGCAGAAACTCAAAGCTATCAAAAGGGAGATGAAATTCTTAATGAATAAGAGAAATTGCTCTACCCAAAAAGCAGTTGAAGAAGCCAGGGAGGAGCTGCAAAGAATTCAGAGCAATTGGACCTGGATCTGACCAATCCTAGCCTATTGAATACTAAAAAGTCCCTAATGCGGTCATATATCTCCAAAGTTAGGGATCATGACTGTTTAATGGAATAGAGAGCCAAAGTTAATTGGCTAAAAGATGGTGAAAGATGCTCCTTTTTTTTCAATTCTGCTTTAGCCAGAAGAAATACAAACCGAATTTGCTCCCTAAAGCTAGGAAATGGGTAGGCAGTTACTAATCCAGATGACGTTCTGGAGGAGGCAAAGAGTTACTTCAGCAACTTTTATGGATCCTCTCGGATCCTTTCTAATTCTATACCTCTAGATTCTTTTATAAACAAGAAACTCTCCCAGAAGAAAGTTGCTTTTCTAAACAAACCAGTGGAAGAGAAAGAAATAGAGGAAGTGGTTTTTTAGATGCGTCCGAATAAATCCTCTGGACCAGATGGTTTTAATGGTCACTTTTTCAAAGGAATGGCAAGATACAGGTCCAATGGTCAAAAATGCAGTGTTGGAATTCTTCTCTAAAGGAAAATTGCTGAAGGAAATCAACACCACTCACTTGTGCCTGATTCCTAAATCTTCTTGCTCCTCTACATTGGATGAATATAGGCCTATTACATGTACTAACTTCCTCTATAAAATTATCTTCAAAATCCTAACAAATAGGCTGACGGTGGTGCTGGAGTCACTAATTTCAGACAATCAGAGTGCTTTCTTACACGGTAGAAGAATTGGTGATAATTTTTCCCTGGTGTAGGAATTGATGAAAGGTTATCAAAGGAAAAATAGTCCACCAAATTGTATCCTCAAAGTGGACTTCATCAAAGCTTTTGATCATGTTGAATGGAATTTTATCCTACAGACTCTTGGATTAATGGGGTTCCCTGATGGGTTTGTCAAGTGGGTGTAAGAGTGTATAACCACTCCCACCTACTCCATACTAGTTAATAGTACTCTAATAGAAATTTTCAGAAGTGCAACAGGATTGAGATAGGGAGACCCTATTTCACCATATCTCTTTATCCTCTGTATGGAAGTATTTAGCCAGCTGATCCAACAGAAAGTTGGGAATAGTAGCGCCTTCAAATTTCACACTAAATGCAAGAAGGTTGGGCTGATTAACCTATGTTTTGCAGATGATTTACTGCTTTTCTCTAAGGTGAATGCCAATTTTATTGAGCTGCTCATGTTTATTTTTCTTGCTTTTAGGAACCTATCAGGTTTGGTGATCAATCTTAATAAAATCCAATTTATCCTATTTGCTGGAGGTAATTCAATGGAAGGCAGAATCTCACAAATAACAGGAATGACTAGAAAATCTGCTCCTCTAACTTATTTAGGTCTCCCCATAACTACCAGAAGAATTCTATATTCGGAATGTTCCCCTTTGTTTGACAAGATTTAAAGGAGATTAGAAATGTGGTCTAATCGGGTGCTCTCATATAGAGGGAGGTTACAACTAATCAAAGCAGTTCTAAATTCCCTACACATTTTTTGGTCTTCAAATATATCACTAGCAAAAGGGGTAATCAAATCCATAGAGAAAATCTTCAGAAGATTCTTATGGGGGAACCCTAGTTCAGAACATCACTTTGCTAAAGTGAAATGGAAAGATGTATGTAAAAGGAAAGAAGAAGGGGGTTTAGGAGTAATTTCCATTACTTCTTTCAACAAGGCAGCTCTACTCAAGAACCTCTGGAATATTCTCCTTGAAAAGAACTCAATATGGATTCGTTGGCTAAATAGCTATATCCGAAAAGGATATAGTATCTGGTCTATTTCTATTAAGCCATCTTTCTCTTAGCCTTTGACGCAGTTACTAAAGCTAAGACCTATGCTCCAACCAATAATTTCATGCAAGGTGGGGAATGGGGAGAAGGCTTTTTTTTTTGGTTTGATAATTGGACAGGTCATGGGTCCTTAATTGGGCATCCTCAGGCACGTCGACTATGGCAAAATGTTCCTATCAATGCTAAGGTTAAATCTATCCTCCCTGGAAATCAATGGAACATTCCAGTAGAGCTTCACTACCTGAGTCCTAATTATCAACCAAACCCGCAAAGAGAGGAATACTTCTAATGCCTCAATCTACTCCCTAATACCTTTATCAGCTCAAAAGTAAGGAAGTGGCAGAATCACAACAATCCTGGACAGATCTGGTTTCCTATTATATGGCACAAATCTCTCATACCTAGTACTTCTATCACACTATGGCTAATGGTTCTAAACAGATTAAGTACTACAAATCGAATTCAATTCATGTCAATCAGTGCAGACTGTGTACTCTGTGCTAACAAGACAGAGACAAGGGAGCATCTTTTCTTCAAATGCCCCTTCTCACTATACATATGGAAAGATATCACAGCTCTTAACTTTATTTCTAATGCAGGTACAACTTATGCAGAAGCCATTGAGTGGCTTCTGAAGCTGAATCATACTCCTAAATATAACAAGTATATATATATTATCTCTTTCACCTCTGCCATGAGGGAGATATGGCGAGAGAGAAACATTAAGAGATTCCAGTTCAAATCACATACAAGAGATGAAGTTCTTAAAGCTCTGGTTGGTGGAATCAGAGAACAAAACCTCTGCTCCACCAAACCAGAGTTTCTTTGCTCTAATCTAGTAGTATCATAGAGAATAAACTACTGAGCTTTGGAGTAATAAAGATCAAAGGAAGACATACGTGCAATTTATATGACACAACCAAAGCAGTTCTAACATTGCTAGAAGCAGAATCCATGGAATGCTCTCATCAGATCTAACATTGGAGAAAAGAAACATATTAAGAGATGGCCATTATGAAAGCTTCGTTAGTAAAAGAAGAAGAAGACCAGATCCACCTTCACCTGAGGAGGAGAAAGTACGACTGTAGAAGAAGGGAAAAGAAATCAGAAGACACTTGACCCAGAAACCACAATGACCTAAATCTAGAGGACGCAACATACGCAAGTTAGAAACTTAACTTTGCAAGCGTCGATGGTGGTGTTTGGAACTGACTCCAAAGAGACGCATGTCTGTGATGAGAGATTTTAGACGCTCATCAACATCAGTAGGGACAGACAACATATGAGAAAAGACGGGGTTTGTTAACAAACAAAGGGTAACTGAAAGATGAATAATTTTTAAAGAAACCAGCAAAAGACTACCTTGTGTGTAGCAGTGATTTGGTAGTTCTTCGACATGCAAATCTGAAGAAGGAATACAGAACCTAAAAAGTGTGAAGGATCTCCTAGAACCTAAACATGAGGTGTTATTATTCAAGGAAGAGACGGAGAAGAAACCAAAGGTCTTAATCTACTTACCTGGAGGCAGATACAACAGTAATCGATCTAGCGAAGTTGGCTTTCGCTTACCCTAATCGAAACGTCTAAAGGTGGAGAAGAAAAGGGGTAAATGACTTTACCCTAACAATCGCGACTTTGTTGTAAGCTTAACGAAGTCATTTCTTTAGTCATTGAACATGCGGCGTCGTTTGACTTAAATGTAGCGTGTTATTGTGCCTTGAAAGATGTACATCCTTAACTATTCTTTTAATGCAATACTTTTTAACTTTTCAAAAAAAAAGGTGTCCTTATTATGTCATTGTTCCAATTGGTTTTATTTATATTGTGTAATGCGTTGTTGTTTTTATTGTAGGAGACTAAGGATAGTACCACTATTCTCCTAGCGTTGTTCTTCATCTTTAATCTATCAATCTAATTTTTTAATTTTTCAAAAAAAAAAGGCATAAGCCAATAGTTCAATTACCAAAAATTGATTTGATCTCTCTTTATATATTCTCTTTAATAATTAATTTAATTAATTTGTGATTGTCATATATTAGTATAAGCAAGGTGTCCTTACTATATTGTTGTTCCAATTGGCTTTATTTATATTGTGTAGTGTGTTGTCGTTATTATTATAAGAGACTAAAGAGAGTACTATTATTCTCTTAACGTTGTTCTTCTTCTTTAATCTATCAATCCAATTTTTTAACTTTTCAAAAAAAAGTGGATATAAGCCAAGAGTTCAATAACCAAAAATTGATTTTCTCTCTTTATATATTCTCTTTAATAATTAATTTAATTAATTTGTGATTGTCATATATTAAATTGTCATAATCATATATTAGTATAAGTAATTTATTTATTAATTTTTAAATAGAATTAATAAATATCCACATGCCTCTCATCTTATGCTACCTTATTTTCCACAAAACAAAAGCCTGCAGCACGAAGCTGGAGCTGGAGTCGATTTATTGTCGAGACATTCACACTCGGCTTAAGCGGTCATGCCTGTGCCTCACAGTTATAAGTCAACTAAAGGACCTGATTCCTATTTCCAACTTTTCATGGTAACTGAAGCAATTAATAACTATGTTTATCAGCTAGCTAGGAAGTTTTTTGAACAATTGAAGGCAAAATTCATTGATATAAAATTTAACTTAAGGTAAAATGAGATCCCCATCAATGTTACAGATATACATCTCCCCCTGGATTTCAATTTATCAAACAAAAAAAGGAAAAAATATATTCCAA
The DNA here is from genome assembly GCA_027563885.1 of Erythroxylum longipes. Classification (NCBI taxonomy): domain Eukaryota; kingdom Viridiplantae; phylum Streptophyta; class Magnoliopsida; order Malpighiales; family Erythroxylaceae; genus Erythroxylum; species Erythroxylum longipes. Next base: position 13,926,098 of record JAOQMS010000001.1, on the reverse strand, counting down.
ATCCCAAGACATACAGATAATACAATCGTGTAGCAAAGGTGGAATCTTCCACATGTTCAACTTCATTTCTGGTGTTGAAACGAAAATAGCTTCAATCCAAGGTGACCTCTTTTCAAGCTCTTCTGATAGTCGTGTGTGAATTTTCTGATTATTGTTTTTTGAGATTAAAGAAAGGAACAGCGAATGCTTATTTTTTGATGTATAACTTGATAATTAAGGTAGTGAAAGTGGTTGAATAGGTATGTTATGCAGAGAAGTATCTCCAGCTTTTATAGTTTATAAAGTGCTGTAAACTTATTTATGTATTGATGAAAGATGAATGGATGGCAGAAAAAATTCAACAACGTTTTTCTCTGTTTTTTCTTCTTATGGTTGTCGAAAACCAAAAGAATCATATCATATCAATCCATGGACTCGTTTCTAGTTGATGAAATGAGTACGCTACTGGATGAGACGCGGATTGGATAGGATATGTTGAAATTTAACAAATTCCTGGAGACAGTTTATATGAACTTCCTTGTTCACTCGTATTACATCTAGGCAAACTTACTAATCTCTTCCAAAAGTGCCTCGTCCTGCCTGTTCTTAGAGGCCCTGAAGCAGAGTACCTTCTGAAAGACTCGCTTTTCTGCTGCTCAACTTCAGTAGCTGTTTTCAATAACTCTGATGCTGATAGTTGTAATGGTTGATAGGACGGCAGAGCTTTCACCAACTCACCTGAAACCCTCCTGTTCTTAGTCTCCTCTAGAAGCAACAGTTTTTCATTACTGAAATTTCTTGAATCAGGCATTTCTGTCTCGTCAAACTCTTTACAGACCAGCTTCAAGGCCTGAACTACTTCACCCATGAACGGTCGGTGAGATACTTCAGGTTGCACACACATTGATGCTATAGCTGCTACCTTCGCTATGGTATCACGTGAAACAGTTGACTTGATAGTTGGATCGATAATTGTTTCTAACTGTTCCTTGATTGTCAGAAGTGGACGAGCATAAGCAACAAGATTTTCTTGACCTGGTGGTTGTAACAAGTCTACAGGTTTCCGTCCAGTTAGGAGCTCAAGGAGGACCACACCATAACTGTAAACATCACTTTTAACTAGAAGATGTCCCGTCATTGCATACTCTGGAGCCAGGTAACTGAACCAGATATTAAGACAAGAATATAAGCTGTAAATGTGGAAGCTGGAAAATTACAGAAAGTAGCAACATGACTTGCAAAGAAGCTGAAGATATTAAAATCAAAATCATATATTGTGTGAAATAATACCCAAAAGTCCCCATTACACATGTGGAGATATGCTTGTCTCCATCATCCATTGCTGCTCTGGCCAATCCAAAATCTGAAACTTTGGGGGTAAAATCATGTTCTAACAAGATATTACTGGACTTGAAGTCACGATGTATGACACGAGGGCTTGAGTCTTCATGCAGATAGGCTAGTCCCCGAGCTGCCCCAACGGCAATCTTCATTCGAGCATCCCAATCAAGTGGATTCCTTTCTTTGTCAACTCCTAAAAAACCAACATGAATCATTCAAGGAATAAGAAGGTGAAAATTTTTTGCCTTACATAAGGAAGCAAAATAACTGATCTATAAGGCTTTCGCCCACCATGTAAATGTGATTCAACGCTTCCATTTGGGATAAGTTCATAGACTAGGCAGCGGACTTGGCCCTCGATACAAATGCCAACTAATTTAACTAGATTTCGATGATGCAGTCGGCCAAGCATCTCAATTTCTGCCAGGAACTCTCGACTTCCATGTTGATCGTCTCTCTTTAAAACCTTCACAGCCACCTCCTTTTGATTGACCAGCTTTCCACGGTAAACAACTCCAAATCCACCTTCTCCGACTACTCTCGAAGCATCAAAAATATTAGTAGCTCTCTCTATGTCTATCAAATTGAATGTCTTGGCAGATCCTGTATATGCCATTGGATCAGAACTTAGTGATACCGATGCAGAACCAGGAATACGAGGTGAAATCATAGGCCCACAGGTCCCTGTAAAGTGTAAAGTTTGGATATCAATAAATGGATCTTATAATGTAAACGTCTGTTCAAAAACAGCAAATGAAAACGATAAAAAAGAAAGCATAGTGCTTTAATAGAATGGGAAGAGATCGTCAAAAAAGTCAGGTACAAGGAATCTCAGACCTAACGTAACAACAAAAATATTTAGAGGTAACATATTGCATTAGGAGGCAATATAGAGTGGAAACAATAAGTTTTCTATTGACTAGTATAAAGATGAATACTTAAAGGATCGCAAGACAAAATAAGTAAATTAGTCAAACCAGTTATACTTGATGGTTGCAGGGTATGACACAACAGAATACTTGAATGATCGCAAGACAAAATAAGTAAATTAGCCAAACCGGTTATACCTGATGGTTTTGCAGGGGATGATATAACAAGTTATACCTGATGGTTTTGCAGGGGATGACACTGCTGGAGGTGGCACTTGTGGACGTAGATAAGAATAGCTTCCACATCTAAGCAGAAGAAGCCAGCAAATAGCCATGCAGATAACCAAGAAGGTGAAGGTGGAGACCGAGGTTACAGCTATAGTGCTTCTGCTAAGCCCATCTTTCTTCCTTTTAGGCACATCAACTCCTAAAGGTTTATTTGCCCTTCCATTGTTGCCGCGGCCAGCGTATGGATAATCGTCAGAAGTAGAAATGGTAGATGAGGATGGCGGAGAGGGTGGGAGACCTGCAGGTTGCACGAGATTAGAGGTACATAAAACATACAGGGCCAATCCTGAAGTTTTGTAGGACGGGACGAAAGAGAAGATGTGAGCCCCTGACTTTACCTTTATGTGCAGGAAAATAGCTAGTTTCTTTAGGGAGTTAGAGGCTCAGAAGAACAGAAGAAATCAGGGGGTCATGGGTACAGGCCAGCTCGCCCCTGCCTAAGGCCGAGCCTGAAAACATATAATATTCTACGCAGTCCATAAATGTGGAAATACTAGATATAGAAGGGACGACCATTTCTAATGCGGACAATAATATTTCATTTCCAGTTAGAAATGTTAACATTGTAACATTGTAACATAGTGAGAACAAAAGTTCTTTAGCGTTGGTTCTGGCGAATACTTCAGTATTCATTCAAAGTCAATCATACATAAATGACTTTTCACGACTGCTACATTTTCCTTTAATCCATCCAGCATTCTCAGGGATGATGCATGAATTAGTTGACTATTAAAACTGAAGTTTCAAGTGAGGATCAGAACATAACCTGGGTATTGCACATACAGTACTTCATAGGTACCAAAGAGGGATGCCTTTATTTTGACCTGCTTGCTCCAGAATTTCTCGTAGATTAAAAATGCAGTAGTATCGTCAAATTTTACTTCTGCTGGCACTAGGGCAATGAGAACCGTGCTTTTCTCTGGCTGTTTGCTACCTGCGCTTGCTCCCATTATGCGAACTTGGCTATCGTTAAGGGCAACACCTGCTGCAATTTCCTCTGCTAGCTCGGTTACCAACGGAAAAAAGGTATAGATTGCAACACCTAGACGAAGCTTAACTTTCAGTGGCCGCACACACCTACAGGGGGATCCAGGTGGTGTATTTGTTAATGGTTCTGCACATGTGACTGATGTACAATCTACAAGAAGGACATGGACATTACTCAAAAGCAGGTGTATCTCTAATATGCCAATTCTACCAAATATGAAAAGATTCCTAATGCATATGCAAAAGGAACTTACCACTAGCCAAAGGAGATGGCAGAGTCATAATATGTACGGGTGGTGGAGCCTTGGTCTTCCTGAAGGAATAACCAATAGGAGGCTTTGCAGGAGAATGAATGTGCACTTGCAGCCAATAAATTGCATAGTTGTGAGGCTATTGAAATTATTATTTTGAAAACATAGTAACAGAATAAAGCATGGATCGAATACGAAAGCAAGTCTTCTCATACTATTGAACTGGCTTGGAGAAATTGTAGGTGATACTGTAGGAGCACAAGAACCCCAGCTCCAAGAAGAAGATGGAGATTGGATTGGCAAGAATGAGGGACCTAGACATATATATCAAAGAAGTATACACGGTGAGAATTTATTTAGAGTAATATATGGAGAAGTGATTTCAGGTTCTTTTCAGTTGCAAACTCAAAACCTTTGCTAACATATTTATGCAGAGGTCTAGAGTAGCTGGTTCGGGCAATCTCACATGTTTCCTTGCATAGTGAGTTCGATGACTTATAATTGATAAAGAATATACAGAATCATGCACCGATTTGTTTGCAAGTTAAAAGATGCCATAGAAGGTTCAAGTGCAATGCTTGATGGCCTAAAGTCATTATGTGCAAGAAGGGCTGTAACAAGATAAACACCGTGAAATTTATAATAGTTGTGATTATTCAATTCCACATACTCCACAAGTTTCTTCAAGCGTAAGATGTATAGCAGGCTCTTTTTTACCTTTGGTTGGAGGTTGATGGAAGGATGATGGAAAGTGGGATGCTCTGTAGGAAGATTCCGCCATTGACTTTCCATGTCTTTTGCTGTCAAAGCTCAGAAGAGCTTGTTTAGGATCTATGCCTATGAAAATAAAACAAAATTAAAAAAAGAAAAAGAACAAGGATCAATCAAAGTGGAATTAAGTGTTCTTTGATGATCAAACACCTAAGTATTAGCTTTTGTAGAGGCAGAACCAAATTATACACATGCCATTACCTTAGAATATTGGCTTTTCATTATGTGGATAACTAGAAATAGCCTCCCAATACGAAATCACTGCCCATACATACTTATCGTGATCATCTCTCATAAATTGCTTATCTTTTTCACATGAGAGAGACACACAGAGTTCATAAACATAAAAGTTTCACAAGGGGAACAATAAGCCAAGAATTTCTTGAAGCATTATCATTTCTATATATATGTATTAAGTATGCCAATTCCCAGGGAAAAATTTTAATTTTCATTGTGAAACAGGGCTTCACAAATTCAGCTGCCTTGAGAAAAGAAACCCATATGAACAACGTCATTGTTTCAGAGGAACTTCCCATTGGCATTCAACAGACCGATTGCTACTCTTTTCGATGTTATCATGAAACCCAATTGCAGCCAACAGCGGCGATTAACCAGTTCAAGATTGTCAAGTTCTTGACGAACGATTTTGTACTTATGCTGCTCGGAAATGATAAGTACGACTTCAAAGCTCTGAAGTTCGTCTTACAAATACCACAGGGTCAAGAACTGACAATCTTGCATGATCAAGAAACTGGAAACTTAAAGAATAAAATAAATTCGTACTTGGGATTCGGGATCACACTGCAAATTCAGTTGGATATTGGTCACATTGCACATGATATTGGGAAACCAAGAAACGAAAACCCGTATTCTACCACCAACCAATTTGAGAAGGTGTATTTTACGTGTAAAAACAAACTCTGCCGTGGTACAAAGATCCTCAAACTCTTTCCAAGCTAAGATTCCAGAAAGATTCACAGACAAATCATCGACTAATAGGCGTTGCAATTACTAACTCAAAAAAGCACAGAAGAAAAATAACAGTTAGAAACTCTAAAAGATCAAGTCACATTACCTGAAGAACCAAGAACGGATGTAACGCGCACATATAGACATAAGATCACCAGCAAGACTCCAACTTTCAGCGCCATTTCACTCTTAACGAAACTGATGACAAGTGTTCAACCCGCCGAATCTCACATTTCTCCCGTAACATTAGTCAGAAGGGAAGTGGAAGAACATTTTGGAAAAATGACTTGAAGAAACAAGCATGCAACACATCAAAAGAGGACGCAGAAAAGACCCAGATATAGTGCAAGTGAAGTAAGATGAAGAAATATGTTAAGGTGGCAAGAAGCTTAAGTGTTAGTTTTTGTTTGAAGCCGAAGGACTGAAGCTTGCAGAGATTAATGAATACTAATATAATCCAATAATGATGAAGCAAAAAGCACACAATTGTACACCTAAAGAATGAAAGTGAAAGGTTTGGTCATTGGTGAACCCGAGAGATGGAGAGAGACAAGGGAAAAAGAGGAGAGAGTTCCAAAAGCGCAGCGAATGGATAAATTGACATCATCATGGTTTGAAAGTGATGAAATGCTTTGAATTGTATAATATAACAAAAACTAACACTTGGCAAAATGATATTCCTTTATCTAGCTAGGTCCACCTGCTAGTAACTGAAATGTCCCACTGATAATCAAGTTTGTCATAGGTAGTTTGTGCTTTGCTCTTCTTTTCTATCTCAAATGCAACGAGGCATTAGATCTACAATATCATAGTAGAAATTAGAAACACATTAATAATTTGTATATTGTCCCACTTAAAGAAACATTTCTGTTTTCAAACAAAACAGTCACAGACCAAAGTACGTAGAAGAGTGAGTATGATGTGGTGGACAAACAATGCCAAACCTACAAACTTTCAACCCAAGATCTTGATAGATTTTGGACATAATTTGACGCCCATCTCTGTATGGATTTAGGTAGTCATGTTCTATATTTCATGTGTCAATCTCGGTGTTGTGATTTATATGAGAATGTCTTAAATTATTATTTCAATAAGTGTAACTGGTATATCAAACTATATGTTAACTGCGAATCAATGTGTCATTCTCTATTTTGTTGAATCCAAGTTTTTAATCATTTTTGTCTCTCTTCTTTTTCCTAACTCTAATTGCTTTTTCTTCCTGTCATGTTATCAATGTGGTTTTTTCTTGAGAATAACAATTAGTGGCTTTTTGGTTGTTTTATTCAATAAATGAATAGAAAAATAAATATAATAAAAGTTCATATTGGCATTCGAAATATGTGGAAGAGAAACATTCTTGGATATTATAATTGTTATAATCCTCATTAATTTGAGATAAATAAAAAATAATTGTGTTTTAAAAAGGTATTAATTTTATAAAGAAATCAAAATTTCTGAAAATTTTAGTGAGATACCTCAACTTTTCGTTTCAAAAATTAAGATATTTGATATGTTCAAATTATTTTTTTAATTTGATATTCAAGTAGATATATTTATTACATTAATTTTATATTTTGAATTTATTTGAAAGAGGAAAAGTAAGTAAATTTTATTTTTCTAATTTTTAAATTAGAGATAAATAATTTATCTTTTGAATGATAAAAAAGAATAAATTAATTGAGATATTCACAAATTATTACAAATATCATCTACATAATTGCACTTCAAATGATAATATCAAGTTGTATTGAAAATATTGAAATATTGTAAACTTAAACTTTGTTTTAAAAGGTATGTTATATTGAATTTAAATTAACAAAAAGAGAGATATTTTATATAAATAGACAAAGATTTTTTTCATAATTAAATGTAATGAAGTTAAATAGAAGTATTTAATTTTGATATAATTGGACTAACATTAACAAATTTAAGAGCCAAAATGGTAGATTTTTTCCTATAATTCGTAAAGAAGCATAAAAATAACTTTTAAGGAGTTTAGTATTGTTCAACTATCATTGTTTTTCCAAGAAAGATATTATATAAGCATTCAATCAATTTCTATATTTGATTATAAAATTGCATTCCTTATTAGAACCTAACTTCATAAACTAACTTTTAGGTTTTGTTGAATTAAAAGCCTAGCCAAATGTTCAAAGGTTTGGTAGCGAATAGCCTGCTATTATGTGTCATGTCATACATGACATAAGCTAAAAATAAGTCCAAGAATATTTAATGTCCCACTCTTTTAATGTGTTAACAAATGGCTATATTTAGCATGGAAGGAGGACAACCATACTGAATGGTGAAGTAACAATGACAGGCACAAATAAATAATACCAATATATTTTGAAAATCAATTACAAGTGCATTGTCTACAAGTGAACCACAAAAGAGACATGATAGTTACTGTTGTGCTTGCTGTATTTAGGTGATGGTCATCATAATTTGTCTCCTCATCCTTAAAGACATTGCTGGAGCTGTTATCTATATCATCTACCGCCCTTATTAACCATCTTTTGATGTCTCAAGCCTCAAAATCTCTACCTTAAACATAACCTTAAATTCCCAACTCACCATTGATATCAATGTCAATAGAACTGTTGAAAACATGTATAAATATTTGTAGATTGGAGTAGGATGACTTTATTTTTGGATTATTTTTATATTTTTTATCTTTAAGATGACTTTATCTTCTTTTTTTTCTAGATTAGGGAGTTGTAATTCATTCCTAAAAATAAGGAATGTATTTAAAATTATGTTAAACTCTAGCTTTATTTAAAGAGCTCTACAATGAAAGTTTAAAATCATTCTCCCTATAATTTCTTGTCTCCAATTTTATAAAATAAATTTTTTCTCTAATAACAACAAATTATTATCAGAGCTTTCATCTTGAGGGATCTATGAGTTAAGTGAAATCATAATGAAGGCTAACACAACATCCACAATTGTTTCACCATTAGTTTTTAATGGTGACAACTATGAAGCATAGGCTATCAGGCTAATTGTTCATCTTAAAGCTCTAGATCTTTGGGAGGTTGTAGAAGAAGACTACGAAGTGTCCAAAGATATTTGAGATTATCTCAAATCTGAATATCAAGGTAGTGAAAGAACCAAAGGTACGTTAGTGTTCAACTTGATCAGAGAATTTGAGATATAGAGCATGAAGGAGATAGAAACTATTAAAGGCTATACTGATACGTTACTAAGCATTATTAATAAGGTACACCTTTTTAGCAAGGATTTTCCTAATGAACGAATTGTGTAGAAAATTTTTGTCATTATACCTAAAAAAATATGAATCCAAAATATCTTCATTAGAAGAATCTAAAGATTTGTCAAGCATCTCTTTGGGAGAATTAGTAAATATTTTACAAGCACTAGAGCAGAGAAAAATGATGAGACGAGAGGAGGTAGCACAAGGTGCTTTTCGTATAAAAGCACAAAACCTAGGAGGAGGCAAAGACAAGAAGAATAATAAAAGGAAAAACAACAAAAAAATTGAAGGCTCCAACAAGCAGCAAGATGAGGCTTTTCCACCTTGTCCACACTATAAAATGACAAATCACCCTTAAAGAAAATATTGGTGGAGGCCTAATGTTAAGTGTAGAAAGTGTGGTAATATAAAGCATATGGAGCGAATCTGCAAGTCTTAACCTGATGAGGAAAAGGTTTCCATATAGTAAAACCAAGAGGAGCAACTCTTTATTGGAGCGTGCTTTGCTACAAGGCAATAGTTCAAGTGATTCTTAGCTGATATACAGCTGCTGCATAAACCATATGACCAATGACCAAAACCTCTTTAAAGGGCTTGATAAAACCATTGTTTCTGATATGAAAATTAGAAATGGTGATTTTATTTCAGTCAAGGGAAAAACTATTGTTATTAAGAGTATGATAGGTTTGAAGCATATCACAGATATTTTATATTTGCCACATTGACCAAAATCTACTTAGTGTTGCACAACTAATTGAAAAAGACTTTGAAGTCATGTTTGAAGAGAAATGGTGTATGATCAAAGATGCGAAAGGCAGAGATGCATTTAAGGTGAAAATTACAGCTAAAAGCTATGCTCTAAATCTGATGGAGGACAAGCAAATAGATTTTTCAAGCATTGTGAGCAATGCTGAATTATGACACAAGAGGCTTAGACGTTTATATCATGCTAAACTTCTCTACATACAGATCATGCATTGGTGAGAGATGTCTCATTACTCGAAGACAAGTTAGTTGATTTCGTAGCTTGTCAATATGCAAAGCAAGTCATAAAACCATTCGCTCAATCAATATGGAGAGTAACACACAAGTTGCAACTGGTGCACACAGATGTTAGAGGACTTAAGAAAACATCATCTTTAAATGGTTACAGTTTGCACTACAATAAGATCAGATAATGAGAAAGAATACACAAATGAGGTCTTTGACATATTTTGTGAAGAAGTTGGTATTGAACACCAGCTTACTGCACCTTACGCCCCATAACAGAATGTTGTAAGTGAGAGAAAAAAAATCAAAGTTTTATGGAAATGACACGGTGTATGTTGTATGAAAAGGAACTGCCAAAGAAATTATGGGAGGAGAGCGCAAACATTGTTGTATTTTTGCTAAGTAGGCTGCCAACCAATGTTTTATCTAAAAAACTTCGTTTAAAGCCTAGTTTGGTTACAAGTCATATTTACAAAACTTCAAAATTTTTGGTTTTGTTTGTTTTTCTTATGTCTCACAGCTTAAGAGAGACAAACTTAATAAAAAGGTCCAACTAGGTATTTTCATTAGGTACAACAACAATTTCAGATTTTTTTAACCACAAATGGAAAATTTCTTGTAAGCAAAGATGTCAAATTCATAGAGTACAAACAATGGAGCTAAGAGAAGCCAATGAAAAAGCAATTTTTAGAAGTTCCAGAACACTTTGATGATGTTGTAGATGACATACTAGTCAAAGATACAAGGCCTTTATTTGAAATTTATAAAAGAAGCAATGTTGGCGTCTTAGTACCCGTAAAATTCAAAGAAGCTAAGAAGGATGACAAGCGGGGTAGATGCTATGAAAGAAGAGCTTAAGATGATTGACAAAATGACATATAGGAGTTGGTGGATAGATTATAACACAAACAACCCATCAGAGTTAAATGGGTCTATAGAACCAAACTTAAAGTAAATGGTTCTATAAATAAATACAAGGCCATATTAGTAGTGAAGGGATATGCTCAAGTATTTAGAGTAGATTTTTCAGAAACATTTGCTCTAGTTGCACGCCTTGATACAATTAGAATGTTATTATCCTTAACTACATATAAAGGACGGAAAGTTTACCATTTAGATGTAGAATATGCTTTCTTAAATGGTTATTTATAGGAGGAGATATTTGTAGACTAGTTAGAAGGGCTTTGAGTCAATGGATAAGAGAAGAAGGTCTACAAGTTAAAAAAGGCCTTGTATGGTCTTAAACAGGCCCTTAAAGCCTAGTATAATAGAATTAATGATCATCTTCAAAACTTTGGATTCACTAAAAGTGTAATTGAAGCTACATCATACTTGAAACAAACAAAAGCTAAATTAATCATAGTTTTTGTTTATGTTGATGATTTGCTTATAATAGGAAATGATAAGAATCTAATAAAGGAGTTTAAAGCTAAATTTCTCCAAGTATTTGAGATGGCTGACCTTAGCTTAATTACTTTTTTATAGGAATGGAGGTGAAGCAAGATAAAGATGGAGCCTTCATATTCTAAAGGAAGTATACAAGGGACTACTTAAAAATTTTCATATAAATGATTACAAAAAACACTACTACTCTATTAAACTAGAGAGAAAAGTTCAACAAAGATGATGATAAGATGAATAAACATCATTATAGAAGCTTAATTGGTTGCTTAATGTATTATATTACAACTAGACCTAATATTATGTTTGCAGTAAATATGTTTTTAAGATGTATGCATTGTGCTAGTGAAGTACATCTTTAAGCTACTAAAAGAATTATAGATATGTCAAAGATACTGTAGATTATGAAATTAAGTACACTTACAGTCAAAATTTCAAATTTCATGGATATTCTGATAGTGACTGGGGAGCTTCGGTTAATGATATGAGGAGTATAATAGGTCATTGTTTAAGTTTTGGCTCATGGTGTTTAAAGAAACGAGATGATGTGGATTAAAGCATAGCTTGAGGCAAAATATATGGCAGCCACTGCTACTATAAATCAAGCAATTTGGCTTAGAAATATCCTTGCAGATTTACATATGGAGCAAAATGTGTCAACTCAAATTTTTGTTGATAATCAAGTTGCCATTTCAATCTCAAACAATCTTGTTTTTTATGATAGGACTAAGTATTTTAAGATTAAGTTGTTTTTCTTAATGGAAGTGCAAAGAGAAGGTGAAATATGTCCACTTTATTGTAGAAAGTGACCGATGATCAAAGTGTAGATGTCCTAATAAAGGCACTTTCAAAAGCTAAATTTGAAGAATTGAGAAGCAAACTAGGAGTCTACAGCTATTAACGTAAGGAGGAGTGTTGAAAACTTGTCTAAATATTTGTAGATTGGATTAGGATGACTTTATCTTTTGAATTATTTTTTTGTTTTTATCTGTAGTATGATTTTATCCTTTTTTCTTTTAGATTAGCGAGTTATTATTCATGCCTAAAAATAAAGAATTTATTTGAATTTTTTTGTTAAACTCTAGCTTTATTTAAAGCACTTTACAATGAAAGTTTAAAATTGTCCTCCGTATAACCTTTGTCTCTAATTTCATAAAATAAATTTATGCTTTAATAACAACAATAACTACGAAGAATCCCAACAAAAAACTTGTTTAAACTATCTATCACAATAGACAAAATCGATATAGATATAGTTTTAGAAAATGGAATATTGCTCGTTTTTGTGAATGGCACAAAGAATATAACTTTATTGAAAGCTTCCATACTATCAGTGATCAGCAACTTGATAACTTGTCTAGAGGGAATTTAAAGAAGGGTTTTGTAATAGTCAGATTCCAAAACTACTGAGAGTTAGAGTGTTAGATTACTTAGTCACATGAATTACATCATATTAGAATGAATTTTGTGCATTTAGGATATGATTTTATGATTTCATTCACATGCATAATATGAGTATACACACATGAATTTTGATCTAGAAAAATTACACTCAATTGACATGTTCCGGTTTATGAAAGTTTCAAAATGATTATGATATGATTGTGCATTTCTAATGTCTTATATTTTGATTTACCAATAAAAATAATTGATGGATTACAATTAGTAATTTGGAGTTAATTGTCACAATTGGAAGATTGATGGATTAAAATGTACATTTAGACTAGGAAAAATTTCAAGTGGCAAGACAAGTTGACTTGTGAAAATTTAGGATGACTAACCCTATAAAATGAGTGACATATGGCAGTAGACTTGAGTGACAAATGGCTTAGAGAATTACAAATGGCAGAAGAACTAAGTGACATTTGGAAGCCTAAAGAGTGGGCATGTAGCTGGCTTAGACACTTGACAAGTGTCCTTAAACTCATCTGACACCTACACTATACAACAGAGACACTTCCAGAATCATCTTCATTGTATTATGTTGTAACCCTCTTCTTCTTCTCCCTCTCACTGCTGAAATTCACTCCTCCCTCACATATTGAGTTCTTCTCTAAGTTCTGTCCATTACCACCGCAAAACCCTTGTCAATTTCTTCAGAAAGATAGCTATATTCTACTTTCTTCTTTTTGTCTCTACTGAAACCCATCCTACTCCCTCATTGTTCCTGAGATGATCTTGCATGCATGTGAGGTAAAGCAGGCTTGATACATTGAGGTGGCAGTTGAGCTGAACAAGTAAGTGAAGTACTGATCTATTAAGGCATATGTTAGTAGAAATTACGATGACTAATTAGGGATAGATTGAATTTGGTATTGGCATTGAAATTGTGCTGGAAAATGATGAATGGAAGGGGTAACTTTTGTTTTGTTTTTGGATGCATGACAACAATAGTTTATGGCCTGTTTACTTGCTTTCTGTCACAATAGTGACATAGTCCCACGATCGTGGCCTGTTGGACGAGCTTCTGTCACGATCGTGACATGGTCCCCCATGATCATGGGCCTAGTTTTGGAATGTTAATTTTAGCCTTGTGTGCATGTTGAACCAGCTGAGGAAAAGTCATTTTAAATTGGTGTATTTAGATTTGATTAAGGCTTGGAATGAACCTAGATTGTTGCTTGATTAATTGGTTAAGAGCTTGATAAGTTTAGGTTGTTAATTGATGTCATAACTTAAAGAATGTACTGTTTTGATGTCAATGTATCCAAATATGAAATTATGATGTGATAAACGAATAAAGGTGTTCTTATGAATACAAACATGATCTTAAGGATATGAGTAATGTGTATTAGACGTGAATGAATGAGCATTGAAGAACATGAGGTAATTATGAATGGGAACTGGGTAATTATATGAATATATATTGCTAGATAAGTTTGGTGAATGTATGATTGATGAATTTGGAGTAAATCAAGCTTATTAAGATATAAACCTAATTGTAAACTTGAAGCTATAATATTTGAATGGTCAAGATATTTGTATAAGAATACATACCCGGAAAGTCAATTGAGCATGCATTAAAACATGAAACATATACATGTCCAAGATTGTATATTTATATGATTAAACAAATTAGTGATTTGTGAACTGTGTGTGTATTGCATGACGATAGATGCACAAGGTGATCATCAACATCCAAACATTGCCGGAATATCGAGGTAATAGCTTTTCTGGAGCGTATTGTGAGTTAACTTAGATGTGTAAACTCATTTATATGTGCTTTTGTATAATTGTATGTTTAATGTGGAAAGTGTGTATAACTGATTGATAAATGCCAGATTTAGATCCGAGAAGCTTGATATATGTGGAATGAGTACACAGAAATGAAAGGAAATCAAAACATAGCATATGGAATGATGCATCTCATCACAATGAAATGCATGATCAGATAAAGGAGATGTGATCAGAGTGACCAATGTGCATAAAAGAGCTTTGAGCTCAGGAATATGAAAAAGAGCCTCAAGCTCAGATAACATGGACTCGATATCCACAATAGATATGGGCCAAAAATGATCTCGATATCCACAACAAATATGGGAAAGTAAATTGGGTTGATAGACACTCAGTCACAACGAAACAAAATGAGAATGGAAACACATGTGCATTTGCATATATATCCCTACATGTATCAAATGATTGAATTGAATGAATTATTAAATTGTTTTGAAATAGTGAATTACAGTTGATGTTGATGGAGGATCTGTTGTGATATGCAATGCTAGCTTACATGATATACTTGTGGAAGTATGATAAAATTTGATATACTTATTTTTGTGAACCGACTTGAGTGAATACATCGATGATGGTTCACTTACTGAATTCACAAACTAATCAAAATTACAAGGTTGTTTTTTAGGTTCAAGGGAATTCTAGCTACTAAAGTGATATAATAGAAGCCTAATGCTTGCATTTTGGGGACTAGAATGACTCAAAGGCCTGATCAGCTGAATCTATGGAGTGTAAGAGTCTTGTGTATTAGGATCCCATTTTATGTTATATATTTGTTGCTGAGATTGAATTAAAAAAAATTGTTGTGTAATGTATATGTGGATTTTGAATTGTAAAGACATATGTGACTTTTATGCTTGTGAATGAAATGAGAAGAAATAAACATTTAGGCCCCGTTTGGTGAATGACTTATCAGCCAAAAATTAGCTGATTGACCATATTTAGCTGATTGACTATCTTAAACAGCTGTTTATTGTGCTTGGTAATCAGCTGATTGGGTTGGCTGATTTAACCCAATCAGCTGATTTTGAAGAAGCTCATTTAGAGGAGTGTTTTACTTAATCAGCTGATGGGTTTTATTTTAATGTCAATCTTGCCCTCTTTGCTCTTGCCTCCACAGATGCCCTTTCCTGGGCAAAATGTTAACATTGCTCTCCTCATTGGTTACGTCGATTTTGTCGACAGATCACACCTATCTTGGAAGGTTATTTTTCAACGTTGCTTCCTCTGTTGATCATCTCGTTATCATGGTCCACTGTATTCTTGAAAGGTTATTTTTCTTGGGTGTTTTGTTGAGGTTCTCACTGAATTGTGAGTGTTGATTCTTGATTTTTTTTAGGGTTTTAATTGGGTTTTTTTGTTCTGGATTGTTGCACTTGAATTTCCGTTCTTTTTAATATATGAGTTCTGCGTGTATAATTTGTGTTTAGTAATTAATGGCGCTTTGTGATTTTTGCAGGAATGTTGGTTTGCGTTGCGTTTTCTTGCCCCATTTTGGAGTTTCTAGAGATACGCACATCTGCTGATGCAGTTAATCGGATATCTGGGTATAATCTTCTTCCTACTTGTTTGTAAAAGGACAAGTCAAATGGTTGTTTGCAAAAAGCTGTAAATGTTTAATAGACTGATG
>JAOQMS010000001.1:13893578-13905334 GCA_027563885.1 Erythroxylum longipes | reverse complement strand
ATTCCGGTACCGGTCTCCGGCCGGTACGGTACCTTCCGGCCGGTACCGGCCGGAACGGTACGGAACTCATCTCTTTGGTTGAATTCTTATGCTAACTATTCCAGCAAAAGGTGAAGATTTGACCTATTTACACATGTCAATGATTTATACATATTGAACTGAACAAGAACTGAATAAGAAGCATCCCTGCATCAATCTTATAGTCAGCACATTTTTCGTTTCAATTATGTTTAGCTAATTTTAATATAAGATTTAATGCTAATTAATAAAATATATACATATAACTCCTTTTAGATGAAGAATTAATACAAAATTATGCAAAGATACAAAAGAAATTCCTGTTAAGATAAGGCTCAAAGAAAAAGGGGCAGAATCTTCTTTCTTGTGTTTTTAAGGTCCATAAAAAATCTTAAGACGTTCATGCTTTGTCATTTTTCTTCAAATCTTCGCTGTTCGGTTTCCTTTATCCGCCACTATCAAACCCATTTCGTATCTCACCAACAATTCATAACCCACAATGAGCTACTCCATAATTTCGATCTCCTTCTTCGTGATTGCTTCAGTGTCCAACATTGCAAACAAGTCCACGCCCATATCGTTGTCACCGGTACCAATTTCTCTGCTTTCTTGGCTGCCCGTGTTGTGTCCGTCTATGCTCGTTTTGGGCATGTATTTGATGCGTGGAAAGTGTTCGATGCCACCCCTTTTGAGTGCAAGTCGAATCTGCTCTTGTGGAATTCTATTTTGAGAGTGAACGTGTCTCATGGGTACTTCGGAAATGCCCTCAACCTGTTTGTTAAAATGCGAAAGCTAGAAATCTTTGGAGATGGATTCACTTTTCCGTTGCTTATACGGGCTTGTGCCCGTGTGGGTAGTTCTAGTTTATGCAAAATGATTCATGGGCAAGTTTTGGAAATGGGTTTGGAGAATCGAATTCACGTTGCCAATGAACTGATGGGGATGTATGCAAAACAGGGACGGATGCGTGATGCGCGAATTTTGTTTGATAGGATGCTCGTCAGGAGCCATATTTCGTGGAACATTATGATCTCGGGTTATGCCTTCAATTATGACTCCAGGGGTGCTCTAGAGATATTCTGGAAGATGGAGTCGGAGGGGTTGGAGCCAAACTCTGTGACATGGACATCTCTGATGTCAAGTCATGCTCGTTCCGGGCGGCATTTACAGACTATTGACTTTTTTCGTTCGATGAGGATGAGAAAAGTTGGTGTTAACGCTGAAGTCGTTGCTGTTGTGTTATCAGTTTGTACTGATTTGGGTGCATTTGAAAATGGTAAGATGATACACGGATATGCCATAAAGGGTGGGTTTGAAGATTATTTATTTGTGAAGAATGCACTAATATCTTTGTATGGGAAGTGTGGAGCTGTAAATGATGCTGAAAATTTGTTTATGGAAATGGGGAATAGGAATATAGTGAGTTGGAATTCTTTAATAACATCATATGCAGAGGCTGGTCTATGCGATGAGGCTCTGGGGGCCTTTTTGCAGTTGAAGAGATTAGAAGACTGTCAAATGTTGAGGCCTAATGTTGTAAGTTGGAGTGCTCTAATCAGTGGTTTTGCTGCCCATGGGCGAGGAGAGGAGTCTTTAGAGCTTTTCCGACAAATGCAGCTTGCCAGTGTAATGGCAAATTCCGTGACTCTTTCTAGTGTTTTGTCAATTTGTGCTGAGTTAGCAATTCTAAACCTTGGCAGGGAAATCCATGGTCATGTGATTAGAGCCTCAATGGACGGAAACATTCTTGTTGGAAATGCATTGCTTAACATGTACACAAAATGTGGATGTCTCGAGGAGGGACGTTTAGTATTTGAAAAAATAGAAAACAAGGATTTGATTTCATGGAACTCCATGATCATGGGTTATGGGATGCATGGACTCGGTGTAAATGCTCTAAGAACTTTTTATCAAATGACTAAATCTGGAAATAGGCCTGATGGGGTCACCTTCGTTGCTGTTCTTTCTGCTTGTAGTCACGCTGGCCTTGTTACCGAGGGCCGTAAGATTTTTGACCAGATGGTTATAGAGTACAAGATTGAAACTCAAATGGAGCATTATGCTTGCATGGTTGATCTCCTGGGCCGTTCAGGGCTTTTGGAAGAAGCAATCAAATTTGTGAAGAATATGCCAATGGAACCCAATGTTTTTGTCTGGAGTGCTCTTTTAAACTCTTGTAGGATGCATAGAAATACAGAAATTGCTGAAGAAACTGCCTCCCATATTTTGAATCTCAACGTTGAGACAACTGGGAGCTACATGTTGCTATCTAATATATATTCTGCCAGTGGCAGATGGGGTGATTCTGCAAAGGTAAGAGCCTCGGCAAAAATGAAGGGTTTAAAGAAAAACCCGGGACAGAGTTGGATTGAGGTGAAGAATTCTGTTTATATGTTCTCAGCTGGGAACAATGTGCAAAAGGGTTTGCACGAAGTTTATGAGATTCTTGAGCAACTGACTCTTCAAATGGAGGATGAAGGCTTTATAGCTGAGAATTACATCATTCAACAAAATTTTGACAAAGAAACTGAAAGTGATCATACAGGAATAGAAAGTTGCTAGTCGTTCGTCGGGCCAATCGTTTTTGTATTAGAGAAAATTATTGTTTTTTGGAATTGAAAATGTATTAGAATCTTCAAAGGGATAAAACAAGTTTTACAGGAAGTAGGCAGCCAAATTAACTATTACATATTCAGTTCAGTTTTTAACAAGAGTATGATCTTAAATACGTAGCAGATAAAATTGAAAGAAGAAAAAAGAGTTTTTAAGTTTAGAGGGAAGAAGTGGATGTATGTCAGCAAAGAAATTCTAATCTTTTATTTATCAGCCATCATTTACATTTATAATACTTGGAATGAACAGAAAATCAATAAATTCAGTAAATCTTGTTGTGGTTCACAAAATTACAAACAGATTTAACTTTTTCTTAAAGAATAGGAACAACTTATTGACCAGAATATTGATTCAAACATTTGAAACAATAAAAATAAGTCATGTGCAATCCTCAAGTAAACATTTAGGACTCCTCCTTACTTTACGAATTGCAAATTCTAATTCTCTGTCTTAAAGATTTGAACTTGCCAACTGGAAGTGATTTTGTGAACAAGTCTACAAACTTATTTTTGAAAAATTAAAAAATTGGATTGATAGATAAAATATAAAGTACAACGATAGGAGATATATAGTACTTTCCTTAGTCTTCTACGAAAAAACAACAATATATTGCACAATACAAACTAAAACACTTGGAACAACAGCATAGCAAGGATACCGTTACTTATCTAAGGCAAGTTGATTGTAAAAGAGGTATAAGACCCTTCTCATCTGCACATCTAACATGCTAGTGCTTCCAAATTAGGGTAAGAGAACAGAGATAATCCACAGGTTTCCTAGCTCGCTTCCATCATCACATTGACATTATAACAACCCAACTCCTTAGGAAAGACAGTATTTGTTCATAAACAAATCAACTAAAGACACCATTTATACTTCATCCATAGCTTGCCAATACATTTTCTTGTTTAAGAGAGTCGTTTAATCCCCTATTGTTAGTATTTGAGATTTTTCTTTCTCTTCTTGGCTGATTTATTCATTGCAGTTTTTACCTGCACACAAAAATCTCCTGGAATGTTAGGGATTTGGTCTGTAGCTAATAGAGAATCACAATCCTCTACTGTCAAATCTAAACTGCTTTCTTGAGGGAAACCTATTTTATGTTCTGCATTTTGAGATTTAATATTCCTAGTCCCCTAACTTGTCACTTCGTAATCACTAGAGTTTACCATTGTTGTCTATTCTTCATTCGCCAACCTAGCCTTAGAATTCTCATTTTGCCCAATAGTTTCTAATGGAGTCAACATGTTGGCCCAATCCATCTAACAATGCTCCAAATATTACGAGGTGAAGTGATGCACTTCATTTTCCAGTCCCTTGGGAGATGTGTCTATATGCTATATTGGCCTTTCCACCCTCAGATTCTGGGGTATCAATTGTTGAGTTATCGCTAGCATCAATTTGTACACCCAAAACCTCATCATTTTCCATTGTAGAAGCATCAACCCCTAATAATTCGTCCAACCATCCAGTCTTGTGGGAACCCATTTCTTGGTTGAATTATAAGGCTTCCAAGGATATGTTACCTTAATTTCAGATTTTTCAATCTCCTTTGTTTCACCTAATTTGAGTATCGGTAAATAATCAGGTAGTATAACATTCCTTTTTACCTCCCCACAAATTTTTGCATACCAATTCGTTCCATTCTAGATGTTTGAGCATCCATACAAAGAGGCTTTCTTAAAGAACTTGCTAAAAAACTCAATCCTTCCATTGTCCAAAATTATAGTGGTAACTTATGAAACTGAACCCATATAGGAAAAAATTATACACATTCCCTATCAAAAACTATCTCAGGTTTCCACTTTTGAATAAACATGGGTTGGCCTCCTATATGCCAAGGTCTAATATCCAATATTTTATTCAAATTACTATCAACCGTAAATGTAAACAAGATAGTGCCATCATCCATGAGTAAAGTTTTTTTCAAACCTTTCTTACCCCATCGTGCAGTGGCCCAAGCATTGATGATTGGAAATGCTGGCCTCTTACTCCAGAAAGATCCAACCAAGGTAGTAGACCAAGCCCTTATCCGGCTTGCAGCAGTTCAATCGGTGGACTGACAATACCATCCTTCATAGCATTCGGGTAGTATTTCAGATGTATCTTAGCCTGTTGCATGGGAATTTTCTTTGTCCAAGCACCAATCTTGGGGGAGGGGTTCTGGGAATCTAAAGTTAATGAGCTTACTCCCTTTCCGAATGCATAAATTTGACAAACCTCTTGGGTGAGTGTAGGGAAATCTTTCATGGACAGGAGTGAAGGAGCCCTATCTTCTTTAATGAAATTCCCGTCGTTATCCTCCTGCCTCTTGTCGAGACTCCTTCCACCATTATCCTCACATTACAACTCCTCCATTCATGCCTTTCCCATAACCCAAAAGTAACCCAGATCTGTTTATCCTCAAAACTAGATCTATTTTTTCACAACCCACCAAGTAACCCGCCAGATGTGTATGCCAGCTACTAGTTCTTCTTCTTGCATTTTTTAGCTGGGTCACTTGAAGAACACAGCTTCGTCAGAATTCACGGCATGGATTGGGTGAGAGAAGTGTCGTTCGTATGACTAAGACCTAGATCTGTGGCTGGGTCACGTGAAGAATAGAGTCGAGAGTTCAAAAAGCATGGCGTGGATTGGGTAGCGGAGAGATCTAACACAAATGTTTTGTGCAAATGTTGAAGGTAAAGGGTAGGAAGGGTTTTTAGAGAGATGTTAGAGCATCTCTCTCATCCAAGACCGCTTTTCTTCTCTAATCAAGTTGATTCCAGTTCTTCAGCCCATTTTGCACGTTATATTGTTCATAGTTCCTTTTCCCGCCTATCTTTTGACTTGCAATAAACTAAAGTTACTTTTCCATTTTGTTGCACCACCCTAGAGAAATAGAGCTTGATGTTGAAATGTTTAGTTTTCCTATGAAACACTGGATTGTTTGAGATTGCAATTGCTGCAACAAATAAAATGTCTAGCCTTATTGCAGAGAGATACATTAGGCATCCAATTAAGCTTCTATAGTGACCTTCATCAACTTTAGCAGCACCATCTTCCTTGCTTAGTTTCTCCTTTTGATTCATTGGTGTGCTTATTGCATTGCACTCATCCATTAATTTGAAATTTCTTGAATATTTTCTTTACACACTTCTTTTAGCAGATGAACACCTTATTTTTACCTTGCTTGATTTCCATTCCAAGAACGTAGGTTATAAGACCAAGAATTGTCCTTTTGAAAACCTACATCACTTTCTACTTAAACTCCTCAACCAGCCTTGTATTATTTCCGTTCACTAAAAGATCACCAACGTAAAGGGACAATATGAGAAAGTTAATCTCCTTATGTTTCACATAAAAAGTGGACTTTGATAAGCTCTTTACAAGGCCAAGGCTCAACAAATGTTCACAAATGTTCATCTATCCTATTGTACCAGGCTCTTAGAGCTTGTTTTAGGCCATAGAGAGCCTTTTTCAGCAAGTAGACTTTATCTTCTTCTCCTTGCTTCACAAATCCCTTTGACTGCTCCACTTATATTTCTTCCTATAACACACTGTTTAAAAAGGCTTATTTGACATCCAACTGGAACAATTTCTAGCCTTTCTATGCTGTTATTGTTATCAACAATCTGATTATATCTAATCTGGCAATAGGAGCAAAAGTGTAAGAATAATCAACACCAAAAATTTGTGCATACCCTTTAACTACAAGCTTAGCCTTTACATTAAGTTTTGTTTTAAACACCAATATCACTCTGATGACTTTTCTATCATTAGGTTAATCAACCAACTCCTAGGTTTTATTTTTTTGAATTATTGACATTTCCTCCTCCACTACTTTCTTCCATTTCTGGTCTTTAAGTGCTTCTTCATAGCCAGCAGGTTCACATATTGCCTCATTACATCTCTGATAAATGTTTAAAAGTAGCCTTGTATCTCTGATTGGAGGATCACCTTCCATCTCATTCTGCCATTTGTCTACTATTTACTCTTCAGGAAAGTTGTTTCTTTATATTCCTCCAATTCCAGTACTCGTCCTCGTTGAAGTGCACGTCTCTAGTGATGGCCATTTTTCCAATTTATGGATGGTACACTTTATAGGCTTTTAAAACAGAACTATAACCCACAAAGATGCCTATAATTTCCTTCTTGTCAAGTTTTTCAAGCTTAACCTGTGGAACATGAGCAAAACACACACATCCAAAAACCTTAAGAAAGCTTAGTGAAGGTTTATACCCATACCAGGTCTTAAAGGGAGTTTCATCTTCCAAAGCCTTGGTTGGAAGTCAATTTTGCAAAAAAACTGTTGTATTAGCTTTCTCTGCCCAAAATTTTTTAGGCAACTCCTTCTCTTGCAACATACATCTGATCTATTCTCCTTTCATTAACTTTATTTTTTTTCAAAGTGTAGGGAATCGTGAGCTGATGCAATGCTAGCTTCTTCATATAATAAATTAAATTATGCTAAAGTATACTCCTTCCTAATATCAGATTTGAGAAATTGAATCTTGCTACCACAATGATTTTCCACCATCTTCTTGAACTTCCAAAATAATCCAACCACTTCTGACTTGATTTTTAAGAAAAAATCCAGCACATTCTTGTAAAATCATCAATAAAAAGAATATAGTATAGGTTACCTTGTAAAAATGGTGTTCTTTAAGATCTTGCCATATCTGTATGAATTAGTTGCAACTTATGAGAGGCCTCCGAGTTGATTTTGGAAATGACATCCTATTTTGTTTACTAAATTGATAAGCATTCCAAATTGGCAAATGATCAGCAAGCATCGGTAAGCCTCTCACCACGTTCTTCTTCTTCATTTTCAACATTCTTTGAAGATGACAATAGCCAAGTCTCTCATGTTAGATGCTGATTATGATAAGCTATTTGCTCCTCCTCAATTAAATAAAATGAGAAACTTTTAACTCTCATTTTAACCCTTAAAACCTCCTGACCAGTAGTATCATAGGTAAGGCAGTGTTGATCTTCAAATAATACTTTGAATCCTTTCTCAATTAGCTAACCCACACTTAGCAAATTTTGGTCAATATATCAAGTACATAAAGAATATATGAAATTGTCTTTATACCTAAACTTGTTATAATTGCAATGGTTCCTCTTCCTTTTGCTATAATATAGCTGCCATTCCCTATTCTGACCTTCATAATTCCAATGAGCTTCAAGTCCTCTAAGAGAGTTCTGTCATAAGTTATGTGCTTTATACAACCAATGTCAATTAGCCAATATTTTAAAGAGCTCAGAGTTGAAAAACACGTTGCCACAAAATTTGCTCATCTTCATTTTACTCGATGACTTAGGCATCTGCTTCTTTTTTAAATTTTCTTTTGCAAAGTTCGGCTTCATTTCCAAGCTAATTACATGTGGATGGCCTATTCTGCCATAGTGTTGACAAGGTGCATAGTTTCTCCTTGAGTTTCTATCTTTGCTTTAGACGTGGTTGTTTACAGTGTTTTCGTTGCCTGATGGCTGATTTTTCTATAATTTTTCTTCTTGTTCTTTTCTACTTCTTGATGCTTGGTTGGTAGAGCTCCTTCGATAATATGATCTTGCCCCATAAGTATTTTTTGCTCTAAGGCTTGCAAGGCATTTAACAGATCTACCAAGGTGATCTTAAACATATCCTTTGTGTTTTTTAAGGTGGATATGGATGCTTTATATCTTTTAGGCACTGTCACCATAATTTTCTCTACAATTCTAGAAGCAGTAAGTTGGGTGTCAAGTAAGTTGACCTTGTTGACAATGATAAGCAATCTATCTGAGTACTCTTTGGTTGTCTCAGACTCTTTCATCTTTTGCAAATTCGAATTCCCTTATTAAATTCAGCACTTACATGCTTTGTATCCTTTCATCTTATGCATATTCTTCCTTCAGATAATCCCCAACCTCTTTTTCTGTTTTAAGAGACATGATTCTTGTGAAAATGATTGTTGAAACAGTAGCAAATAGATATGCTTTCGCCTTTGACTTCTTTGTTTTTCTTTCCTTTTGGCTTTTGATTTGAGCTATGGTGGGATTGTTTGGCAGTGAAGGAACTTCATAATCCTCTTCCACAGCTTCCTAGAGATCTAAAGCCTCCATATTGGTGTCCATTCTCACATCCCAAAGCTGATAGTTTTTTTCATCAAAGACTAGAGGAGCAATTTGTGAAAAACTAGCTTCAACTTCCATTTCACAGATCCCTTAAGAACCTAGCTCTGATACCAGATTGTTGGTTTGAGAGGTGAAAATAAAGAGTCAAAATTGAAAGAAGAAAAAGGTTTTTTAAGTTTAGAGAGAAGAAAGGTACGTATGTTAGCAAAAGAATTCTCATTTTTTATTTATCAGCCATCCTTTACATTTATAGTGCATGGAATAAACAAAAAATCAAAATCCAACAACTCAAGTTGTGGTTCACAAAATCACGAATAGACCAACCTTTTCCTAAAGAACAGGGACAACTTATTGACTAGAATACTTATTAAACATTTGAAACAATAAAAATAAAAGTCACGTGCAGTCCTCAAACAAAATTTAACAGAAGCAAGCAAACTGGACTTTTTTTTTCTTTTTCCGAAAAAAGAGGGGGAAAAAGAGAAGTTGATAAGCAAGAAAAGATCCTCCTATTACCATTAACCAAGGGATAAAGAGTATGTCACGGTTAGACATTTTAATCAAACAGTTGGTGCAAAAGGGAATGCTACTGCAAAGATGTAATTTTTATATATGATTTTGTAAACCAAAAAGTGAAATGTTTGAGAAAGGAATATGGTGGTGGAGAGAGGAAAAGGAGGAGGAGGAGGGTGGAGTTTTAGGTAATAGCCTATTAGCATATCCAAAGAGGAAGAGGAAGGTGGAGTTTTAGGTATTATCCTATTATCATATCAAAAGAGGAGGAGGACCTCACGTTTATGGCTGTCTAAGAGGCATTGGTGTTTATGGGAACTGGGCAAGAATTTTAGCAGTCAGCTTACATAGCAGCGCAAGAAGCACACCTATGTTCCTAATGTATTTCATTTCTGTCAAGTGGCATTTGCCACCTGGAAGAAGTTACAATAGTGCCCCCACAAATGCTATCAATAATCTCCTCTAGAACATTAACCATTTCTTTAGAACTTTATTCTATAATGATTCATTTTGTTCACAAGTTTTTGGTATTTTCAACTATAATTGCACCAAGCTTTCTTTGATTTATAAATTATCTGGGAAAGTGTAGCGTCTCATTTCTTCAGATTAACTCACTCTACACGTTGTTTTGTCTTATTCCTATCTAGACGAAATTTGAAGGAATGTATGAGAAGGATATTGCCAAATTATGCATATGTAATTTGAAGGGTTAATCAGAAAAAAGGGAACCTACTCTTTGAATTTTACAATATCCTGGTAGTAAAATAATTAATCCCATGATTCTGTTGAAATTAATTAAACTTAATTGAATAAAGGAATGGAAGAGAAGAAGACACATGGTATTGTATTTTGTGGTAGTTGAAATTTGTGGTGTTGTAATAGGTGTAGTGTTGGCTTTCTAATAATCACAACATTTGTATGGTTTAGAATTATATTTTAGCTCTCTAAATAGAGCAATGCTCAGTTGTATTATCATCAACTAGAATTAGATTGAGAGAAGAGTTAAGTTGAGTAACTTTTGAGTGTTTGAGTAGAGCAATGCTCAGTTCTTGAGTGTTTGAATAAAAGAGTTGTTTTTGTGTGTTAATTTCCAACAAAGTGGTATCAAAGCATTTTTTGTTGGAATTATGTACAATATAATATATCAAATCAAAGCTCTCGACGTAAGGAATCCAATCCCGCTAGAATCACCCCAATTGAAGGTCCGACGCGCCGACACATTCCACTGGAAGTTATCTACCAGAAACTGAGTTGAGCCGAGTTGGGGCTGAATCAACTCACCGAGTTGGAGTCGAGTCAAGCTGAGTTGACTGAGCCGTCAAATCTGTTGACCGAGCCGTTGACTTTGACCTGTTGATCAAAATTTAAAATTTTTTGACCAAGTTCTTCTCAAGGTTTTTCAATGTTTCGGATCCATCTGCGTAGTCAGAATTTTTAAATTCTTGCTATATTGAGCGATATGGCAAATAGTGTGGTATTTTTCCAATTTCAGATACTCAACAACCACAATTACGACAACTAGAGTATTAAAATGAAGGCCCTCCTTGGAGCACACGGTGTTTGGGATATTGCAGAAAATGGTTATAGCGAGCCAGAGAATGAAGATGCTCTTAACCTAAATCAAAAGTCAGCATTAAAGGAATCAAGAAAGAGAGACAAGAAAGCTCTATGCCTCATCTATCAAGCATTAGATGATGATGGTTTTGAAAAGATTTCCAGTGCAATCTTATCCAAAGAAGCATGGGAGAAGTTGCAAACCTCTTCCAAAGGAGTCGAAAAGGTGAAGAAGGTTTATCTCCAAACATTAAGAGGTGAATTCTAATCCTTACACATGAAAGCATCTGAGTCTATTTCTGACTACTTTTCGAGAGTAGCTGCTGTTTCTAATCAATTGAAAATAAATGGTGAAAAATTAGAAGATGTGAGAGTAATAGAGAAGATACTCTGTTAATTGGATCCCAAATTTGAGCACATAGTGGTGACGATTGAAGAAACTAAAGACCTAGAAGAAATGACAATTGCGCAACTCCAAGGATCATTGCAAGCATACAAAGAGAAGCATAAGAATAAACAAGGAATCACTAAACAACTTCTCAAGCTCCAACTCAAGGAGAGGAATGAAATCCAAGGCAATAATAGAAACCAACGTGGCCGAGGCAGAGGTAGAGGCCGTGGATGAAGAGGAAGTCGCGGTCGTGGATGAGGTTGGAATTACAATAACAACAATTTCAACTACAAGAGAGGGGAAAGTTCAACACAAGGCTGAGGAAGAAGCAACACAAACTCGAGGTGTGACAAATCTCAAGTACAATGCTATAATTGTCAGAAGTTTGACCATTATGCTTCAGAATGTAGAGCTCCCAACAACAAAGTTGAGGAGAAGGCCAACTACGTGGAGGAGAAAACCAATGAGAAAGAAACTCTTTTACTAGAATAAAAGGAGAGTGGTGATGTCCAAGCAAATTCTTGGTATCTAGACAGTGGTGCAAGCAATCACATGTGTGGAAGAAAAG
>JAOQMS010000001.1:13868060-13893478 GCA_027563885.1 Erythroxylum longipes | reverse complement strand
TTGCATTGATTAAATCACACAATTAAAATAAATACAGAATTAAAAAAAGCAAATTAAAAACACCCCCTTTTCTTGCAGCTGAATTTTCTCCACTGTCTTCTTCACAAAACTCTTCTTCTTCAACTTGTTAACGCCACCAGCTACTTCAACTTCCTCCAGCTGCTTGCTTCTCCTTTAAGACCACCAGCTTACGTTCTTTTCGTTTTTGTTTAAACCACCAGCTGCTTCGTTATTCTCTCCCTTTCCACAGCTCAACATGTCCCTCTTTTTTTAGTATAATGTTTTTTTCTCTCTTCTAGCTGCTTGCGTCAACCAGCTACCTCCTGCTACGTTTTTGTGTCTCCACGCCAACTTTTCATTCCTTGATTGCCGCCTCCCTTTTTGTCTCTTATGTATTGAATGATTTATTGAAAATTT
Organism: Erythroxylum longipes; assembly: GCA_027563885.1. NCBI lineage: Eukaryota > Viridiplantae > Streptophyta > Magnoliopsida > Malpighiales > Erythroxylaceae > Erythroxylum > Erythroxylum longipes. The sequence goes on along the minus strand of JAOQMS010000001.1, from coordinate 13,893,061 downwards.
TTGTTCCACCTTTCACGCACATTCACGCCTAACTCTTGCATTTTTCTCAATCCTTCGCCGCCAGCAGCTGCTGTTTTTTTCCCCTATTCAATCTCCACGCTTCTCTCTATTTGATTTTATGTCTTGAATAATTCCAGCCCCTCTCTTTATGCACAACTCTCCTTCTTATCTTCCAAAAATGTTAACGTTTAAATGTTGACGATTTTATTCATCCAATATGTGCCTAAATTAAAACAAATAACTCTTAATTAGTGCAATTCAAACATAAATGGACAAAATTCTAGCAATTTATGTATCAAAAATTTAATACAAAATGTCCATTAACAGAAAGCTCTCTGCCTCATCCATCAAGCATTAGATGATGATGGTTTTGAAAATATTTCCAGTGCAATCTCATCCAAAGAAGCAAGGGAGTAGTCGCAAACCTCTTACAAATGAGTCGAAAAGGTGAAGAAGGTTTAATCTCCAAACATTAAGAGGTGAATTCAAATCCTTACACATGAAAGCATCTGAGTCTATTTCTGACCACTTTTCGAGAGTAACTACTGTTTCTAATCAATTGAAAAGAAATGGTGAAAAATTAGAAGATGTGAGAGTAATAAAGAAGATACCCCATTCATTGGATCCCAAATTTGAGCACTTCATGGTGAAGATTAAAGAAACTAAAGACCTGGAAGAAATGACAATTGAGCAAATCCAAGGATCATTGCAAGCATACGAAGAAAAGCATAAGAAGAAACAAGGGATCATTGAGAAACTCCTCAAGTTGCAACTCAAGGAGATGAATGAAAGCCAAGGCAATAACAGAAACCAACGTGGCTGAGGTAGAGGTAGAGGCCGTGGACGAGGAGGAAGTCGCGGTCATGGACAAGATTGGAATTACAATAACAACAATTACAACTATAAGAGAGGGGAAAGTTCAACACAAGATCGAGGAAGAGGCAACACAAACTCAAGGGATGATAAATGTCAAGTATGATGCTATAATTGTCAGAAGTTTGGCCATTATGCTTCAGAATGTATTGCTTCCAACAACAGAGTCGAGGAGAAGGCCAACTACGTGGAGAAGAAAATCGATGAGAAAGAAACTCTTTTCCTAGCGCGAAAGGAGAGTGGTGATGTCCAAGCAAATTCTTGGTATCTAGACAGTGGTGCAAGCAATCACATGTGTGGAAGAAAAGACATGTTCGTGGAGCTAGATGAGTCGGTGGGAGGAAATGTCTCATTTGGGGATGATTCTATAATAACAGTGAGGTAACATCCTTATTCGTTTGAAAGATGGGAGACATGAATTTATTTCTAATGTTTACTATGTGCCCAATATGAAAAGCAATATCTTAAGTTTGGGACAATTGTTGGAGAAAGGTTTTGATATACATATGAAGGATTATAATCTTTCCATAAAAGATGATAAGAATAATTTCATTGCTCAAGTACTGATGTCAAAGAATAGAATGTTCCTAATCAACATACAAAATGACGTTGTGAAGTGTCTAAAAGCTTACTATAAAGATGCATTATGGCTATGGCATCTTCGATTTGGGCATCTCAATTTTGGAGGATTAGAGCTGCTATCCAAGAAGGAGATGGTGAAGGGATTACCGTGCATCAACCATCTAAATCAACTTTGTGAAAGGTGTCTACTTAGGAAACAATTCAAAAAAAGTTTTCCAAAGGAGTCAGACTCAAAAGCCAAGGAGCCACTTGATCTAATCCGTACTGATGTGTGCGGTCCGATCAAGCCAAGCTCTCTCGGTAACAGTAATTATTTCCTTCTCTTTATTGATGATTTTTCAAGGAAAACATGGGTTTATTTCTTGAAGCAAAAGTCAGAAGTTTTGATGTATTCAAGAAGTTCAAAGCTACAGTGGACAAAGAAAATGGAAGAGAGGTCAAAGCCATGAGATCCGATTAAAGAGGAGAATTTACTTCCAAGGAGTTCCAAAATTTTTGTGAAGCAAATGGAATTCGTCAGCCATTGACAGTTCTGAGATCCCTCTAGCAAAATGACGTAGTAGAAAGACAGAATCGAACTATCCTCAACATAGCTCAGAGTATGCTAAAAAGTAAGAAACTACCTAAGGAGTTTTGGGCGGAAGCAGTGGCTTGTGCATTCTACTTGTCAAACTGATCTCTAATAAGAAGTGTTTGGGGAAAGACACCGTAAGAAGCATGGAGTGGAAGAAAGCCTAGTGTTTCCCATTTGAGAGTTTTTGGAAACGTAACACATGCTCATGTACCAGACGAGAGAAGAACCAAGCTCGATGATAAAAGTGAAAGTTTCATCTTCATCGGCTATCATGCAGATTCAAAAGGCTATAAGCTATACAATCCAAACAACAAAAAGGTCGTGATCAGTCGGGATGTGGTATTTAACAAAGAAAGACTATGGGATTTTGGATCTCATACAGATTACTTCAATTTCTCTCCTCATTTTGAAGATGAACAAGCAACAATAGAGAATCTGGAGAAGCCCAACAAGAGCCTACAACTCCACCACCTTCTCCAACATTAAGCACTCATGGAGATGAGTCACCTTCGTCATCTTCAAGTGGGAGTGAAAGAATTGAGCAACATATACGAAGTATTCAAGAACTTTATGAGGTAACCGAGTGACTAGACAATCTTACACTATTTTGTCTTTTTGCTGATTGTGAACCAGTGAACTTTCAAGAAGCTGGGCAAGAGATGAAGTGGAAAGACGAAAAAATCAAGTCCATTGAGAAGAATGACACATGGGAACTCGCTCCACTTCCCAAAGGACACAAGGCAATAGGGGTAAAATGGGTGTACAAAATAAAGAGAAATGTTAAAGGAGATATTGAAAGGCATAAGGCAAGGCTAGTTGCGAAAGGCTATAGTTAAAAGGCTAGAATTGACTATGATGAGGTATTTGCTCCTGTTGCTCGATTGGAGACTATTAGACTAATAATTTCTTTGGCAGCTCAAAATAAGTAGATGATACATCAAATGGATGTTAAGTCTGCTTTCCTATATGGAGTCATTGAAGAGGAAGTCTTCATTTAACAACCATCAGGTTATGAAGTCAAAAGCCATGAAGATAAAGTGTTGAAGTTGAAGAAAGCACTTTACGGATTGAAGCAATCACCAAGAGCATGGAATAATTGTATCAACAAGTACTTTATTAAGAACAATCTCACTAAGTGTCCATATGAATATGCTCTCTATGTCAAAATCAAAGATGGAGACATTCTGATCATGTGCCTATATGTGGATAATCTCATCTTCACTAGAAGTAATCCAAGAATGTTAGATGAATTCAATAAAGTGATGACTCGAGAGTTTGAAATGACCGATATCGAACTAATGGCGTACTACTTTGGCATAGAAATCAAGCAAAAGGAAGAAGGCATCTTCATCTCCCAAGAAAGCTATGCAAAAGAGATACTTAAGAATTTCAAAATGGAGGATTGCAAGCCAATCAACACACCAGTAGAATGTGGAGTCAAGCTATCCAAGCATGAAGAAAGAGAAAGCATGGATCCAACTTTGTTCAAAGGTCTAGTTGGAAGTCTACGTTATCTCACGTGCAAAAGACCTGATATTTTGTATGCTGTTGGATTGGTTAGTTGTTGCATGGAGAATCCAACAATCACCCATTTTAAAGCTGCAAAGAGAATTCTTCGCTATTTGAAAGGTACAATTAATCTTGGCTTGTTCTGTTCAGTTTCTAATGAGTACAAGCTTGTTGGATATAGTGATAGTGATTGCGCCGGTGACAAGGATGATTAAAAAAGCACGACAGGTTTTGTATTTTTTTTGGGTGATACGACATTCACTTGGGGTTCTAAGAAGCAACCCATTGTGACCTTGTCAACTTGTGAAGCAGAATATGTTACTGAGATCACATGTGTGTGTCGTGCAATATGGCTGAGAAGATTGCTGAAGGAATTGAAGATGGCTCAACATGATCCAACGGAAATTCTTGTTGATAATAAATCGACATTGGCTTTAGTGAAGAATCCAGTATTTCATGACATAAGCAAACACATTGATATGAGGTATCATTTTATCAGAGAATGCATTGAGCAAAAGGAGGTGACACTGAAGTACATGAAAAGTCAAGATCAAGTTGCGGATATTTTCACGAAGCCTTTAAAACATGACGTGTTTAAGAAATTGTGAGCTCTATTGGAAGTTATAGAAAATTAAGTTTAAGGGGGAGTGTTGAAATTAATTAAACTAAATTGAATAAAGGAATGGAAGAGAATAAGACACATAGTATTGTACTTTGTAGTAGTTGAAATTTGTGGTGTCGTAATAGGTGTAGTGTTGGCTTTTTAATAATCACAACATTTGTATAGTTTAGAATTAGATTTTAGCTCTATAAATAGAGCAATGCTCAGCTGTATTATCATCAACTAGAATCAGATTGAGAGAAGAGTTAAGTTGAGTAACTCTTGAGTGTTTGAGTAGAGCAATGCTCAGTTCTTGAGTGTTTGAATAAAAGAGTTGTTTTTGTGTGTTAATTTCCAACAAATTCCAATTGCGCACGAAACCTAAATGTCCTAAGAGTTTGATCCTAAGTTCGGGGATAATATCTATCATTCCATTGATTAGACAAAACAAAGCTTAAGCAGAGCCAACATTTTGACTTCCTCACGATAATAAATCGAAAGGGGCTAGAGACAACCTTGTTTTCCTATGAGCAAATGTTTAGAAGAAACAAAATAAGGTAGTTAAGATGATATAACTAGTTGTTTCGATGTTACAAATCTCCTTTCAACTAACTCATCAACCTCGAAGTTGACATCGTTCATGCCGATTAGTTTCTTCATGTCTTCACGTTCATTAAGGTATGGTTGCTTATTGACATGCAAAGTTGAAAATGAATACACACACGAGCCGTGCAACGTCCATGCACTCACATCCTCTTGCAAACTTTGATCGTCTTGAATCATACATTCTTGTTCTTGATTATTAGTCTCTGAGTAATGATATTGCATCATTGGATTAAGCATGTCCAAAGGATTTGAGTTGACAATCTCACAACCAAGCATTGTTGTTGAGTCATCGGTCTCATGCATCTGAAAATGGCTTAAGTGTCGAGCGTAAGGCAAGTTGATGAAGAACAAGATCGAGCTCTACCTTTTTGTATTCAATCTGACGTTGAAGCTCACATATAATTCTACAACACCCTCCAATCGGGTCATTGGCATGTACATTAGATTCGAAGATAATGGTGCGCATGGCTTCGTCTTTCTCTGGAGACTTAAGGTTTTTTATGATCTTGGTAATATTGCTGACTCCAAACAATTTATGGGCGTTGAGGAATTGCTTTTGGCAATCGGGAGGAAAGTAAGGGGCGAGAATGCAGTCAGAAGTGCACTTTCTTTGCTGGTTTTTGCATGTCGCACAAGCTTGGCTACTGCTGTTATGGATCCTTGGAATATTCTCATACTTTGTAATATATGTTCTTTTTTTTCATATGTTTGTTGTTATGTTGTTTTGTCTTTTGTTGATTGAGGAAGTAGTGAGAGATTAGAGGCGTTGCCGATGGGGCAGGTATAATTATTTTTCTTTAATCGATTTTTTTTGTTGTAGCTCTTGCTGCTGGTCTGTTGAAGATCCTTTCTTTTCTCTGAAACGATGGAAATTTTGGGAGGATGAGAGAAATGTGAGGAAGAAAAATAGATTTGTATATATTTATGCATATGGCATTGTATACAACAGATCTTAACACCATATCATAAATGACATTTAGCTGCGAAAAAATTGCCTCTAAAAATTCCAAAATTGTCACTAAATTTTCGCATCTGAAATTATAGGCGACATTTTTTGCTAATCGTTATTGATAGTTTTTGCCTACACTTTATTTTCGTAGAAAAAAACTATTAGTAACGTTTTAAGAAATTGTTATCAATATCTTTTGACTAAGCTTAGTTTTCATTCATAAACGTAACTAAAGGTTTTTAGCTACGTTTCTGAAAATATAGCCAAAAAGTTTTATTTATGTTTTTTGAAACGTAGTCAAATATTTTTAGCTATGTTTTGTAAAATGTAGTAAAATTTTTAATATAAATTTTAACGAAATGATATACCATATAAAATTATAATTATTTATGACATTTTTAATTTTTTGTTGATAATTTATTATGCAAAAAATATACAAAAATAATTGATAATTTGAAGCATTGTATATAAAAAATAAAATATCATTAAATTTATTCGTGTACAAGATTTTAATTACAACTTCAAAAATACTTATATAAAAAATAATAAATACAGAGATTAGTTTACAAGATATAATACAAATCACTCAGCATCGTTTTCATCTTCACTGCTTACATAATCCTTGCCAAGTTATTTTTTTAGGTGCATTTCGTGCTTGGCGAACTTTTTTTCTATACATTGTAATTTAGCCTTAAGCTACTTCTTCTCCTCTTCAAGACGTTCAACGTATGTTGATCTTGATGAGGATGAAACAATTGACTTAGGATTAAACCCAAGACCTTTGATATATCCTGATTGTGTACTAGGCATTATTTATGGTAATTAATATAATTATATATGAATGTATAGATAATAATTGTAATTAATATAATGATTTATGTATGTATAGAACAAAATTTGGAGAGAAAACACTTATTCTACAATAAGTACAGTCAAACAAAACCACTTTTACGTCTATTACAACAAGCATGGTCAAAATAACAACGTAACCCATAACCACTAACAAAGCAAAAAAAGCGACAACGTCATTGTAAATAGCAGATAAGATAATCTACCTACAATGGTGTTTTATAAATAAGATAAATGAATCCTACCCAATAGAAAGACTCTCTAAATCCTTCCTAATTAGGGCTGAACCATTAAAGGCGATCTTCTTCTCAGAACTAGTCAAGTTGCCAGGTATGGGTTCCTCTATCTTTCTTCTCACCTTTTCTTCTTCTTTTTACATTTGGTCGTTGTTCTATAATAGGTAGTCATTGGCTTTCTCTTGGAGGAGTCACAAATCACTCCCATCCTAGGTGAAAACTAACTTCAAGGTATGAAATTACTTGATTCTTTTATACTAACTCAGTGTCTTCTTGCTTAATCCAAATTTCGAACTAGTAGTTAGAGATCATAGGGTCTTGTTTTGGAGAGATAGCTTTGATCCCCAGTCTTCATTACTTCAAATAAGTCTTCCCTCTTTGTAAATTTGTGCTTAATTGCTCTAAAGTTGATGCGTTCATCTACTTGGATTTCTTGCATTTATTTTTTATATAATTTTTACATCTTATTAATTTTCTATAGTTGGCCTTATTATTTCTTTATTTCATTCTATTTTGAATTCCATCACAGTAGCTCTCTCCATATTTGAGTAGAGGCTCAGGGGATCCAATTATTTTTATCAGAATAGTAATGTTAGAGAAAAGCACACTTAATTATGCATCCCCTAAATCATACTTAATTATGCATCCCTTAAACATAGTACATACATAATTAACATTCTTAACATTATGATATGAAGTAATATCAGTTAATAGATTACAAAAATAACATTGCTAGAATGTTTGAACATTTAAATAAGAAGTCTTAAAGATGTTAGATCACTTATTAATTTGTGTCATATGCTTTGGGTTTTATTTATCTTCAATAGTGACTGGCAAACATAAAATGTGTTTGTTTTTTTGTATGGGATTATTAGATGGTTAAAAAATTAGGTTCCAATGATTTTGCTTCTTCTACGAAAATTTTGTCAATTGCATGTAACTTCATATGATTTTTTGTTTCCTTATTAAATTGTACACTATTCTTTTATATTGATTATATTTATGACTTGTTTTTCTTTCTATTAACTTCTAAATAAAACTGTTAACATACATTCATCACAGAATGTCAACGTGGTGACTAGTTTCTGATGGTCGAAATGAGCTTTATTGGGAGGAATATGGCAAATTCTCCCTGATGAAGAACAAACAAATAGCACAACAAATCTCCTCATCAAAGTCTAATCATCCCTTGTCTTCAATGGTCAATCTTCTTCTTCAAAGTTTTTAGTATCATCCGAATTAGCTCTTTTTCTTTATTATTTGTATCTCATTTTCTGTTAGGAAGCTACTAGATGAGTATCTGGTTGTATATATTTTGTGTTGTGTAAAGCTTCCTCGAATCTTCAAGAGAACATAAATGGAAATGGAGGCGGTAGCGATGTCTCGATGGTTTATACAGGATTAGGGAAATAAGTTGTTTTGGAATAATCGTTGATTGCAAAAACCATGTCTGTTCATTGTGACTATGATGGAGTCATTCAATCGAGTATGCATATGTGATTTATCTTTGATCGTTCTATACTATTTGTCCCTTAGGAGAAATGCATGGTACATACGGTTCATCTAGTTCAGTGATCCATACTGCATTTGGGAAATTGTTCACTGTATCTTCTGCTAGTTCAGTTAAAGCCAACAAGTTGTTGGAAGAGGATATCAATAAGCCAACTCCTGAGGAAAGATCTCTAACTATTTCAATAGATGCATTCAAACATGTAAGGAGCTTTTTTGGGAATCCAGACATAAGGAACTCTTTTACCTTATCTACCGAGTCTCATGTCACTTGAAATCTAGAAAAATAATTATTTCCTTTTCTTTTCGAAAGAATAGGCATGAAACTTTATTTATTGTTTTGTTTGTAAGAATTGTTCAACTTCTAATTGAATTCTTATATTATTTACCATACATCATTATATTATATTACTGACCTATATCAATATTTATTTATTTTCTGTAAGAATCATATATCATCATATTACAAACTTCATGTTAAAACTATTTGAAAAATTTATAACACCATATAAAATTGTCAAATCATATAATTTAAAAGAGAAAAATAAAATTTTTAAATCTATGTAATATTAATTAAATTTGCATTTTTATTTTCATAAATTATTGAAATGATTTGATATTTTTGTTAGCTAAATTTATTTTAACACTTAGAATCATTGTCAATAATATTAAATTTGATTTTCTAACTATAACGTTAACTCACAAAATGATCGAGTCAAATTTAATTAATTCATAATTATAAATAAGAGAGTAACTTTGTTATTTAAGCTTTTAACTCATCACCAAAAGTTCAGCTTTCTGTGACAATATCTAAAGTCGTTGCCAAAGTGTGTAGTAAAAGGATGAACCTTTTACAATGATTTCTATAAAGTGTTGCCTAAGGCTTGCATTTAGCGACAATATTGTAAAATGTTGTGAAACAGTATACCTTTGGTGACGTTTTTAAAAATTGTCACCAAAAGCTTATTTTAGTGATGGTTTTGAAATCGTTGCCAAATAAAAGGTAGCCAAATCTAGACTTTGTTGTCGTGTAACAGACTCATAGTAGAACCTTCTTATCATGTTTTTGGACAGTGATGTATAAGGTAAATAATTTATCTTCACACTTTAATCAACAATCTCAACTAAGCTCAAGGTGTTTCTAAAGTTTTATAGGCCCGAGACAAAGTAAAAAGAAGGGCCCTAATGAATCGACAATATACAAATATGTAAACTTAAAATAATAATATTATTATATTAAAATTTAATATCCGTACATAAGTTACTTAAGTCAAAAGTCTACATACTCAACAAAATATTAAACGATCATAACAAGCACTAAAAATATCTTGCAAATGTAAGCAACAATAAGATCATTGAAAATAGTAGTAGCAACAATAAAATAACAGTAGCAACAATCAAACAATAATTTCAAATTGCAAAACACCAACATAATTGCATTAGCAAGCATACAGATGATAATGAAAAACAATTTCTTCATACATTTCTAGATGCAAAATCATTAATAATAGTATCAAGGTCAATATATCATTATTAATATTATAAAATACTATATTACTAAATATGTCATTTATATTAATAAATATAAAATAGAACTATTCGCAATATATTTTATTATTATATTAATAAATCTATTGTTGTTAATAAAGATTTAGCATATATCTCTAACAAATTGATCTCAAATTTTCCTTTTTTTAGGTCTAATGTCATATGTGTACATTTATCATCATTTACAGTTGCGTAAATGTGCACATTCGAAACAAATGCAAATAAAATATAAAATAACTTTTTTTTCTTTTCGTTAACAAGATTGAAACAAAATTGTTAAACCGTCCAATTGATGGTTGGGACCGAACTACTCTTTACCTCTATTCAATAAAGCTTGAAATTTAGAATAAGAAACTCAGCTAAAAATTTTTTCTTTTCAATTTTTACAAGGTGAAGTGATAAGAAACTTTTTGGTATATATAAACATCTTGAAGCAGATTTATTAGCATTTCAATTTCTACCCCTTTTAATGAATATATTTGTTAATTTATTAATTTATAAGTCTTTTAATAAATGGATTTATTAAAATTTAAATTTCCAACTCTTTTAATTAATGGGCACTCTATAAATCTAATCCCTCTTCCTGCTCTTATCTAAAGTCAACACTGACTAAGCTAAGAATGCTTTAATCCTAAACAGCCACACGTTCAACAATTTTTTTTTTGGATTATGTTATAATTGCTCAAGGTTCTGCTACTTTTCCTTCACTTCCTAAGCAGTGACTTTAACATTCGAATTAAATTCCAATCTTTGATGTATCATTACGAGATGACTAACATTTTCCTTGATTCACTAATAAAACAAAGTTACAATTATCTAAAAGATGCTAGAAAGAGAGGAGGTTGGTCATATGAAAGATAAGAAGTTGAGTACATAAGCTAGGTTTCTCATGTTGTCATACTAAACATATAACAATTCTTTGTTTATTGTTAGTTCTAATATGTTGATTTATGTTCTACAGTCGATCAAATGATCATAATTTTCCAAATCAAATTATTAAAAGATATTCTTTATTATACATATATTTAATTAACTAGTGTATAAAATAAAGTCCATAAGATAAATATAAATTATAAACAAAATTATAATGAGGTTATAATTATAAGATTTATATTACATTTATATATTATTCCTAAAATATTCTTAGTCATTGTTATATTGAGATTAGACATTAATCGAGTGTAAAAAGACTAATAAAAGTTATGTTTCTTATAAAGGAAGTACTCGATTTCATTAGTATAGAGATACCTAAATAAATGTGTAGGTACTTGTTAGAGGACAAGTTTACTAAATTGACCCAATATAAGAATTGTGTTTGGAAAATTATCTATTAGTCGATGAAAATTCTCATTATGTTGATTGTACAAACGATCCTTTGACTTGAGATCTATAAAGTATCTTCTAAGGATTGTTATATCTTGACACTACTATCTTAACACTACTTATGACAATCTTTCGCTATTAGTAGCTATTAGACATATCATGAACTATATGAAGATATTTAAGTGATCAATATAAGATTCATCATATTAAAGTGAATAGGAAAAATATTCTGTTATTCTCAGTCAATATTGATTCAAAAAATCATTGGTCAAAGTGGAGTGACACTTTGAAAATAGTTTTCAAAATTTATTAATATAATAAGTTATTAATGGTGGAAAACTTATATGATTGGAGTCAAATAAAATAGATATTAATCTAATACTTTATGTCTAGTCAGAATATTGATTGATGAAAGGATTCAAGTATATAAAAAATCATGCACGAAAATATTAGTCAAAATTACTTTGATAAAGTTTCATTTATCTAATCTTAAATATGATTTAAGTTATTACCAATATTTTAGGAGCCTAATAGGTTATACACAAAGACGATTGATGAGAGAAAATGTAATTTAATTAACTTGGATTTGATTTTCAAGTTTGAGAAATTTTTGGATTAAATATGAGATATTTAATAAATAAGGACTAATATGAGATTTTAGATCTTATTTATTCTCAATTGATATTTGATTAGAATTTATTATAATTCTAATTAAAATTTAATTGAAAATAGAATTAAATAAATTACCAAAAGGTCCAAACCTTATTATAAATAAGCATAGACTCCAAAGGAGTACTTACACCTCTACATCACCTATAAAGTTCTCTCAACCTATTCGAATAGATACAATTAGTTATCGAACATTTTTGTAACTAAGGTGATTGTGATGAACTAATTTTAGGAACAATTCAAGGGAAACATGAAGAAAAAATTCAAGCTACACTATAAGTTAGGAATTTATGACTAATGTTTCATTATATTCATGCATTAATTATGTAACATAGTTTAAAATAATCATAAAAATCAAGTAAAAAGTTCTACCTTTATTTTGTTATGCTCAAGATTGGATCCTCCCTAATTTTTAAACGATATATTCCTATTATTACAAGAACATAATAGTTCTTTATAAAAATAAGAAAGAGAGAGAGGAAAAAGCCTCACCTCTGGCTCTTTCAGTATATCTAGTCTCAACATAGGTGGCTTTTGAATTATGAACATCTCATATATAAACTCAAACTAGTTAGACACCTTCAATTTAATCAAGAGTTTTTTAGAATTAAAAGTTACAAATAATTTGTAACTTATGGGGATACTAAAACTTAATCTTAACAAATCAAATATTAGTAAAAACAAGGAGATTCTAATAAGCAAAAAGGTTATACAATGGAATCAAATGCATAAATCACGGGAAAAGCCATCTTGAATGATACATAATAGTAATTTAGAAGTAAATTCCTCAGATGAAGCAGGCATTTAATCGAGGTTAAGATTAGTAAAGATCATATAAGATCGAGGTTAAGATCATATAAGTATAAACATTTTAACTTGTTCAATTAAGGTCTAAACATTATCAATTCTGCTCAATGTTAGGTTATTTTGGACGAAAATTTGACTGTGTCATGCACACACTATTTTTATATATAAAACATCTATTTGGAGAGGCCAGGTGGATATAAGATTCCATGTAAAAAACACTCGTTGCTTACGTGGATTTTTAGAGAAGAAAAAAAATCATTTCTAAAACCCTAAATTTACTTCTAATCCCCAAATTCATCCCCTCTCTCAGAAACTTAGGAAAAGGGGTTGTTCACATCATTACTGCTGATCAAGGGGTTGTCTTGCCTCCTTCACTCATCATCACCGTCAATCACTCTAATCCCTCTCACTTTGACTTTGAGGTTTGCATTTTACCATTCTGACTTTGTCTCAAACATTAGCTGCAGATTTGGGCTGCTCACTGTTCTTTTTTTTTTTTTACCGAAATCTGTTTCTCTCATTTCACCATTCTTTTTCCCCAAAAGCTCTTTTTCCTTCTGCAATTTGTATTACATTTTTGAAGAATTCAACTGGGAATATTTAAGAATGAGCTTAATTAGTAGTTCTTTAAGGTAATGAGGTCAATTAGAGGATTTATTTTATTATTTTCTTGGTTGTAATGAAGGGTTTATTAGAAATTTTTTAAAATTTCATCTTTGATAGTAGAGGAAGGTTTTCTATCCTTGATTAGAGGTCATATAAGTTGATTTTTTTAACTTACCAAGTTGATTGAGACTATGACAGAGAGGCTAAATATTCTTACTGTAACTTGAAAGCACCTAGATGGACTTCCTGGACTTACGAAAATCTAGGAAGAAGGTTTTATGGTTGTTGACAGTTTTCGGTAACTTTGAACATTTTGATGATGTTTTATATAAATATGTTCATATTTTTCATTAACTAATTGCTCTTTTTTGTTTCATGGTAGAGTGAAAATGTCTGTGGATTTCATGAATGGCACGATCAAATATGTTCTCCAAGAAAGAAAAATTATTTTAGAGATGAAAAATAGAGATAAGGTGTTATACCGTTGAAGGCTGAAGTGGCAGAGTTTGGAGAAAATGTTGTAGATGTTTAGGAAGTTGAAATTATTGCAGAAAATAAGTTGAACAATGAGTTACATGCCACGAGTAGTAATCAAACGCATTCAGTAGAGTATGGGAAATTTGTAGCTTATTTAAGCTTTTGTTTACTAGTTTCACTTCTATTTGTTAGCCTAAATAATGAAGGCAATTCAGGCAATAGTTGTATGTTTAAAGCCTTACTTAGAAATGGTTTTATGTGCTAGAATAATTTGTAAATGCAATTGAGCTTACTTGATATTGTTCATTCCATTTTCAGATATGATTTTGAATGAGCAAAAAGTTGGGTAAATTGGGATTTGGGTGGAGTGTAGACTACAATTGTTTTATGTTTCAACATCTGGAGCCATATTATGATTGTGAGATTAAGGATTTATATGTTGGAGATTCTTTGTTCTAAAATTACGGGGTTAATATTTCATTAGATAACTCTTTGTATTAAAAATGTACATCTTGTATCCTTGTGATTTTTAAAGGTCAGTTTTTTTGGTGTTATTTTGATACTAGCAAATGAGTTTTTGAAGTTGATGTCTTAAGTCAGAGTAATGGTTATCTTCATATAATCTCATTCAACTCAACTAGATGATACCTCTTTTCCTTGCTTTATAAGTCTACCATGCTATATAAAAGATCTACTGATCTCCTTTATAGTGTCTAAATGAAATTGAGCTTAAAATGTTGTTTTGTGGCATACACATACAAATGCAGTTTCATCATTTAGCATTCATGAACTTTAAAAAAAGAAACAAAAACCTAAAAGAAAAGAAAAAGCAATTCTGACTGAAAATGCCTATCATTGCATTCATTCATATAATAGCATGTAAATGCCAACAAGATCCTTACATTACCAACAGCTGCCTAATGACATTCAATAGATACACAACATATCAACCTTTGTTCACTACACAAATATCTTAAAATTGATAGATATAAGTATCATCCAATGTTCACTACATAAAACGCTAACAAACACAGTTTTGTTTACATTTTCTCTTTTCCCTTTGAAGATGTGATTTGACTTTTTTGACTTGGATTCACATCCCCAGTAATAGCTTCCTTACTCTTTTTTTATTTCTGCTGAGGGTTTATTAGTCTCTGACTTGGCCTTCAAGGTTGTAGATAGAATGTAAACATTATTAACTTTAGTTGTATCACTTAATTAATGTTTAATAAGATTGCAAAAATTTAACCCTTACATTAGCATCTGCAACCCTATCATTGGATTTGTGTATATCCTTATCCCTTCCATCCATTTATTGAACTTCCTATTTGCTTCATGTTGAAGAGAAGAGTATGTGATAAGCTTTTTTCTTGAAATTTTTCACTCGAGAATTTAGGCTAAATTTGCTAACACCAAACATTGTCATTCTATTTTCATCACTTGCAATATCATCACCAGACTCTCTTGACCCTGAAATGAAATTTGAAATTTTCCTTTCGGTGGTCTTTTTGGTGGTGGCCTTTGAAGATGTAGAAATATTTGTTGTTTCTGAAGCACCTCCAGGTGTTGGGAGAACAGCTGAGGCTGTTGCATTTGTACTTCCACATATATGAGTAGTAGTAGTTGAGGTGTTAGCAGTACCTGTAGTAGTTATGTTACCAACAGATACAGATACAGACATAGTTGTAGAGGCATAGGTAGAGGCATTTTCTCTTTTTATTTTCTTTTCCCTTTCAACATTGTTAGATGCAGATGTAGAGGCATTTACTAGGATATTTGAGTTGGTTTCAACTGTTAAGATGTTTTCTTAGGTTGACTGTGAATTGGTTGTGTTTTGCTTCATATCGAAATGAGTTGAGTAGTCTCGATAGGGATCTTGAAACTAGGCTGAAACCCGATATTAATAATGGCGAAACAATTACTATTAAATTTCCACTACTATCAAAAAGAATCTTAGATGTACCAAATAAAAGACAAAATAACCTAGAAATTACCTCTCTGCCTTTTCAAGGACAGTCTCTTGTTTTTCCCTTCTTTATGGCAGTGGCTGCATGTTATGATCATACCCCTCCTAGACACATGCTCAGCATTTTTCTTTTTGGTCACTTGTTTAGTCTTTTAAGGCTCATTAAGGCCTTTTTTCTAGCTGTTTTAGGCCTAACAAGTCCTTGTTTGAATTCTAGTGGCCTAATAGTTCCTTTATTGGTAATGGGCCAATCCTTCATACTAGGCATTGGTTGAATAAGCTTCCCATATGCTTTGACATATTGACTCTTCTATAACCAACTTGAAGTGTACTCTTCAATATTAATCCTCTTGTCTCTAATATTACATATAGCATATACACAAGGAATGCCAGAAAGGGTATATCTTCCACAAGAGCAAGTTTTGTCTTAAAGCCTTACCATATATCTGTTCTCACCATGATCAATCTCATACCCTCCTTTTTCATTGTGATGTGCTAAGCAATGTTGAGCAATGTTAGCACTCTTGTCAATAGCTTCCCATATTCTTGGCCTAAATTTCGTTTTAACTTGGCAGCCTCTTTTCTTTTTTTCACAATTCTTTTCATAATTTCTCTTCTAATGTTCTCAAACAATCCTAAAACTGAAAATTTTCTTGCATCAAGCAGAGGCTTATTAAATGCCTCACATAAGTTATTGTCAACCAACCCAATTATAGAATCTTCCCTCTAGAATGCCTTGCACTATTGCTGAACGGGTGTTTAGCTCTTAATATCTTATGTTGCCCTTTCCTTCTTGGCTCTTATCTTTTTCAAATTTTCTTCAAATTTCCTTACTGTGTAGGATTTTGCAATTTTCCAAAAGTGGTCCTTTATCTCTTCCCCTTTATGTCCTCTTCCTCAACAATTCACATAAACACGTCAAGCACAAAGTTTGTGCATTCAGCATCTGGACACAAATATGCAATGCTCTATCAAGTCCCTACAAGGAAAAATATAACCATTTCAATAGGAATAATCATAAACATTTTAGTTTATTTCATCACAGTTATAGTAGGCACATAAATAGTAGAAAAATAAAAGTAAAAACAATTTAATGTGAAACTTTTACCTTTTGTTGGTCCATCATTACAGTCCAACCAATTCCAGAACCCAAGTAAGGTAAATCTTCTTGCAGTCTTTCAATAAACCACTTCCAGGTGACAATAGTCTCAACTTTAACCATAGCCCAAGAAATATGAAACATTTGATTGTTTCCATCTCTTCCCACAGCACATAGAATTTTACCTTTAGTTATGGTCTTAGGAAAATATCCATCTAAGCTAAGATAAAGCTTGCAACCATGCCTAAACTGATGTTTAAGAGATTCTAAACATATGTACATTCTTTCAAAAACAAGTGGAGATGTTGGAATTGGCCGAGACACTGTCATTTTAACTGTGCTACCTAGGTTGGTCTGCCTCATGACTTCAACATAAGACTAAAAATTCCTAAACTCCTTTTCAATATTGATCACAACACTGTCTATTTTTTTTTCTGTACTCTTCTCACCATATTCATAAATACTTCAACACCAAAATAATCCTTAATATAAAATCTAATATCATCATTCTTCAAAAGTGGCTTCTTTTTAAGCTTATCCATCAACAAGTCAGATAAGATGCTAGTATTCATCATAGGATTTGTATAAACCTTATTACAGTTATGAGTGTCGTTAAATTTCCTAACTTGAAAAGACTACAACTTCCTATTAAATGCTTCATATATATACCAAAGGCAATTCTTCGTCCTACATTTACCTTGGAAAAATTTGGGCTTATATTTGGTATACATGATAGCTCTCTTTGTTTTGATGGACAACAAACTAACTACACGCTTAAATTGTAAATAATTAAGAAAAATCATCCCTAATTCAATGTAAGGCTTAACGTTATTTTCATTATAAATAGGTCATTTTCTTTTTCTCCTAGTTGCATCATCTACCGTATCATCTATATCACTAACAAGTTCCTCATAATCATCACTGTCATAATATTTAGAAAAAACTACCTCATCTTAATCATTTTTATCACCTGTATCATCTTCATCACCTGCATTAGCTTCACAGTCTCCATTATCTCGATTATTTCCATCGTCTTCATCTCTTTCCTTTAAATCTTCTTTAGCTAAACCATACCTATTAACATACAAACTTTGCTCGTTCCTGTTCACCTTTTGGATTCTTAAACTTAACTTTAAAATCACCTCCCTCGTCTCTATTATATTCCTTATCTCCATCATCTACATCATCAACACATTCATCTTTGTTGTCCTCCATATTTGCATCATCTCTTTCATATCCATCATTAACATTTGAGACATAATCTAAATTTTCTACATTCTCTACGTTTTCATCAGTATTATTTACATTACCTCTAAACTTTGCATTATTAACATTTTGACCCTCATCTTCAACTACGTTATCTTGATTAAAGTTTTCTACATTTTCATCAACAACTCCGTTATCTACATTATCTTCAAACCCTACATTATTAACATCCTGACCATTATCTTCAACTACATTATTCTGATTAAGCTCATTAGGTTCATACTCAATCATTTCAATAGTGGTATCTACACTATGTTTAATATAAATATCAATAACACCAGTAACCATCATCTTACTAACCATATCTAACACACTAGCATCATCTTCTACAACCTTCAAACCATTAGACAATTAAAAACTAGACCTAAGATAAAAAAATCTTGTTCATATTATTATACCCACTATTCTTATATACATCAACTAATTCAAAATAACTAAGTTAGATCAAATGCTATTTCATCCATAAAACCACCCTTATACCTAAGATTATCACCCATATTAAACAAAGATCCCGCATGGTGAAACCTCATAATTACCTCATCAAATGTCATTTTGCCAAACTATAATGACCTCATCATATTCTTGCAGCTCCCTTACCTACTTCACCAGGATTATTTAGCTTCACCATAGTGAACTGACTGATGCAAGCCCAATCCTAAATGAAACAACAATAGTGTGTCATATACAGACTTGTAAATCCTTCAGCTTTACTCCATCTGTAACTGAAATCAAAAGTTTGTTCAATGTAACTAGCGGACTTAATTGCCCGACCACATCTTTAATTAACTAATCCCAGGATAAGAAAAAGACAAAGTTAGAATGGTGAAATGCAAACCTTAAAGTCAAAGTGAGAAACTGAATCATAGCACATGATGTGTAACAAATTCATAATAAATCCATTAAGTAACTAATTCATTACAAGCATATATATCTAAATTCCTTAAGGAATAGTTTCATAGGGGGGAATTCTTCTATAAAAAGTTCAGGTAAGAGCAGACTTAGGGCTATTACAAACCAAAACCTTTTATGATTTCAATTGTATATGCATCCAAAATTGGTTTTCATAGGTTCAATTTGTGGGCAAATTTAAGAGGTATATATGGAACATTAAATAGAGCTAGAATCATCATAGGAGATATGAATAGTACAGTGAACTCTCTTGAAGTTGAAGGTATAAAGGTGAATTAAAAGGCTGTAGACAAAGATTTAGGATAAATGGTCAATTACATTAGAGTTCTAGATATTAGATTTGCATGTGTACCTTGAACTTCAAAAAATAAGTAGTAGGGGGACTAGGTTATCTAGAAAAGGCTTAACAAGGCTCTTATAAATGGAGAATAGTAGAGGCAATTCCCTAATTCCTATACTTTCTTTGGATCTTCACTATGTTTAGACCATTTAATGATGGAAATACAAAATAAAGGGCTATAAGGCTTTCTAGTTAGTGAGAAATCTGTAGATAGTTAGAGAATGTATAAATAAAACCCAGAAGAGCTGTTATAACACAAAATTAATGCTTTAAAAAGCTAAAAAATACTTATAAAAACTCATATTGAGAGGTATAAGAACCATCACAATTCAGAACTAAGGGAATCGGAAAATAAAACTGCTCTATCAAGACCAGCTCTATATTGAGGTAAAGTGCAAAGGTAGAATCGCTCAAAGAGGGGGACTATAATTCAAAATTTTCCATAATGTTATCTTTGCTAAGAGGAATAAAGACAAAAATTTATCAATTGATGATGGTAGGGGCAATATATGCAGGGAAAAAGAGAAAATATAAGAGATTGTGATAACTTAGGATACTCAGAAGTAGAGCTAGGGACTGTCATTTAAAACTTTATGGGATAATAAATGACTTTGAAATGATAAAGTGCTTTCACTAAAAAGGAGGTAAAAGGTACATTATTTAGATTGAATCCCAACAAGTCTCCTGTTCCAAATGGATTTAATGCCCATTTCTTCCAATCTACTAGGCATGTTACTTGGAAACTACTATTGGAGCCAAATTCTATGAATGGTTTTCTCATTATTTCCTATTGCACACAATATATAAAGCAATTTTAAAGATTATGGATACAAAATTGAAAGAGGTTGTCAAGTCCATCACAAATCTTATTTAATGGGAATCATCTCTGGAAAACTAGCTGGGGACAATATCCTCAAGGTGTGGCATATCTAGGTTGAAAGTTAATACATAAAAGAGTAAAATAATGAGTTGATCAAACATACTTGGCAATTGTTGGAGAGAACATTTACGTAGGACTAAAAAGTGGATCGACGAGAGGGATTAGAGTGATCGGCAGTGATGATGCATAAAGAAGGGAAGACAACCCCTTGATCAACAGTGATGATGATTAAAAATGATGATGTGGACAACCCCTTTTGCTAAGTTTCCGAGAGAGAGAGGATGAATTTGGGGATTATAAGTAAATTTAGGGTTCTGGAAATGATTTTCTTTTTTTTTTCTTTTTTGAAAATCCATGTAAGCCACTTGTGTTTTTTACATGACATCTTAAGTCCACTTGGCCTCTCTAAATGGACATTTTATATATAGAAATGGAACATTTATGACACAACCAAATTTTTGTCCAAAATAACCTAACTTTGAGCAGCCTTGATAACATTAGACCTTAATTGAGCAGTTTAAAATGTTTAGCCCTAAATTGATCAAAAAAAAAAAATTTGGTCCAAATTTAGGTATTTAGCCTTATATAATATGAAAAAGTTAGCCAGTTAGTCAGTAAGAGACCTACAAGGTAGAGAAGAGGCAGATAGATCTCAGCGATGCAATGGCTAGTGTAGGCGACGTTACACCAATCGTGGGGGGAAAAGGTCATGGAGGGGTCCCAGTCGTTTAAGGTCATAAGTGGGTCTTAGAGATTATGAATGAAGGAGATAGGAGCTTCAACCTTTGAGAGGCTGTTAGCTTGGGAAGTGAAGGATAAGAAAGGAGCATATAAGTAGAGCACAAATGTATGCAAAAACAAAAGAAGAATCTTCATGGTTACAGAAAGGAAGAAATAATTAGTTAAAAATCATGTTGTCTTTGTGTATTTGATTTAAAGAGTTTGTTAATGGCATGGGACAAGTACAAGTGCAAAGGAAGCTTAATGTAGCAACATATTTTAAAAATAAAAATAAAAATATGTTTTTTTTATTTTTATTTTTATTTTTAAATCTAAAAACACGTTCCACTATATCAAGTGATAGTAGGATCTACTTTTAGATTGTAAAATTAAATAAATAACATCACATTAATATTAAAGTGACATTTAATTGACAAAAAGTTAACCCCGTCAAATTTTCTACGTTAGGTTCAAATTGAACACTTTGCAACATTATGGTCTAGATTGTATTCTAGTGAAAATGTTAAGGTTCAAAATACATTTTTTACCAATGCATTTATAAATTTAAGACACAATAAATATTTTTTAAAAATATATATGTATTAAATTAAATTTTATCTATATATCAATAAAGGTTTTATATTATATCAACAAAACTATAATTATTGTTATAATTAAAATTTTCTATTTTTACTTTTGAGTTTAACTACTTTAGACAAATAGTTATATTTATATTGAATATTATGTCTATTTGACCATATGTGGCATATTTTAATAAAATAAATGCATATACATGTTTACTTATGTATGTATATATAGCATATATTATTTGTATTGATTCTAAATAAATACTTTTAAGAAATCAAATTATAATACAAATTACTTTAAATAAATGCATATGTAAACTCAAAACATAATATAAAATTTTCAATATCTTTCATTTTCTTAAATGCTATCTTTATAAATTTAAGAGAAAATAAATGTTTTTAAATAAACTATGCCACAATATGGATGGAACATTAAAAAATTTTGGTAAAGAAACTCAAGTTTGCTACTAGAGAGATGACAATCCCAATAAATGCCTATGATTTACTAAATTTATTTATAAAATTAAGGTATAACATAAACTTAATAATATATTTCACTATCTTAAACAATATCTTTATAAATTCCAGATATAATAAATATTTTTAAATAAAACATATTATAATCTAAATGCAACATTAAAATGGGGGTAGGAAAAAACTTTTGAATAGTAAATTTCTCACCAAAATATAAGTTAGACCTTAATATTTCAAAGTGTTAAAAAAGAATTATAAAGTTTTTCAAAACTTATCATATCTAACTCCAAATTGGCAAACTGCCATTAATAAATATGTGAAAATTAAGGCCCACATTCTTTATCATCTTCAATCCTTTCTTCTTTTCTTAACATCGATTGAACTTTTGTGTTTCTCACCATCAACTAGATGATGAGAGTAATACAACTAATTTTTCTAAGAGTGAGATTACTAAAGATATGCCTAAGAGTGAATGGATTTCATCCTAAACTCGAAGGAAGATAATGTATTAAAGAATAAAAGTCAAACTTTGAGCAAAAGAAGCATAATAAGAGGATGAGAACAAAACACAAAAGAAATAAAAAAGTAGGAAACATAAAAAGTGATGAAAGGAAGAAGTTTTTTATAAGCTTACAAAAAAGAACAAGAAAATAAGAGTTAATTGAGATTCGCAGTGGCAAAAGGACGATGATTTGGTATAAGAGAGGAAGAAGAGGGAGAATACAAGTAGAAAAGGTAATGTTGATTAGTGATTGGATGTTCTTGATGGTAATTAATAATGGTTATTCGAATAGCCAATATTAGGCAAGTGAATAGATCCCAAATAGTAGTGATGTTAGTACCATGCTTAGTATGAGAGGAATTTATGTTACATTGCACTTGAATAGTTGGGTAACTATTAGATAAATGTGATATGTATAGTTTTAGTATTGTGATTCTTGTTGTGATTTATAGGAGGGGACCTCCATAAGTTACAACTTTACCAATATGAAAATTTTTTAGGGCTATTCTTGTATTGATCCATTAATACATTTTTTGGATAAAGGTTAGGCTTTACTATGTTACTATTGCATTACTTTGTTTGCAAAATCACCTAGCATGAAAGAACTTATAAGGGTGCTTTTTAGTGAGACAAAGCGATCCTATTTACCGTCTAGATTATTGTTGTTGTCACCATTCAATTTTTATATGTCCCAAAAATAGTTGGATAATAGTGGGGTCCCACCACTACTACCAACTACATTTGATACTAGTTGTGGTAGGTTTTACTAAAAGTAAAAATAGAAAATTTTTTCCATATCATCAAATAACTGATAAAAAGGTTATATTTGCTTAGAGTTGGAAAAAGCATATTTTTGAAATGTTAAGGTTATTTTTGAATACTCTTAAACATTATTGTATAACATAAATTTGAAAAAAAAGTATATTTTGAACCTCAACACTTTCACCAGAATACAATTTAAAGTTTAACATTTAAAGTATTCAATTTTTGAACCTTAAAATTTAAAAATACAAAATAGATCCTAAATGGACGAAAAATTTGATGGAATTAACTTTTCGTCAATTAAATATCATGTCAATGTTAACATGACATTATTTATTTTTTTACAATATAAAAATGGATCTCACTATCAAATGTATGCCATGTGACATAATGGCGCCCAATTTCAAATTCTAAAAATAAAATTTTAAATATTTTATTATAAAAATAATCTTAATTCTTAATTAAGGCCATTTTAAACACTCAAATTCAAAAAGAGCAAAACCTATATTTGGTTTGCCCCTTCAGATGTACCTAACCATTTAAAGTGAAGTAAAACATTTTATAACATATAAGACATAAGATAAAGAAAAAAAACTACATAAATTAGAGAAGATGTCAAAACACTCAACTCTTGTTGATATGCATTTCATGAAGCTAAAACTGTCTTAAGCATAAACTAAAATTATGATAAGTGAATCATTGTTTTTGTTATAGAAGAGACTAAAAATTACTTCATCAGAAATTACATTGAGAAAACATATTATTTGTTTTGTCTTTGTAAGTAAAACAAAAAGTTTATAACATCTGTACCGTGGTTTCAACTCATTAAGAAAAGCACATGAAATAAAAAAGTGAAGTTGGTGTGTGAAACATACCATCGAAGTTGAAGGAAAAGAAGAACCAAAACCTAAATCCCTCAAATATTCTAACAACGAAACAAAGAGATTAACTTTACGAGTCAAAGACTATGAATTTTTCTTCTGAAAAAACAATAATCGACTAGGAAAAGAAGGCACAAGCTCACAAGAAATAGAAGCCAAGGTTTATACAAGTGAAACATCGTTCAAACAACAGGAGACAGGAAGACCTCTAACGATGGAGATATCCTTTGTCAGAGAAGATAATATAGTCGTTGTAGCCATTAGAACACCCTAGAAATGAAAGTCCACTCAATTTCACAAATAGGTCTCAATTTTTAGATCCAAGGACATGAAGTTCCTAAAAAAACAAGAAGAATTATTTAGAGCGAATCTTGAAGAAGTAGTGTGTTTTAAAATTTAAAAGTAGGTCCCACTATACCAAGTGACTGTCTGATCTACTTTCAAATTGTAAAAAACAATTTAATTGATGAAAAGTTAACCTTATCAAATTTTTTATCTATTTAGGGCCTGTCTTTGTATGTTTTGAAAATGCTACGATTCAAATTGAACGTTTTGAAATGTTAGAATTTAAATTATATTATAATAAAAATGTTAAAGTTTAAAATGTACTTTAGGCCACATATATTTTGATAAAACCCTTACAACTTGTTTGGTTCAATGAATGGAATAGACAAGGAATATAATAGTTATTCTTAAGAATCGAAAAGACGAGAAATAGAATATATAATTGAATGAGTATTACTTTGTTTGGTTTACTGTTAAAGAATTTCTATGCCAATGTTTGATTTAAAAATATAAACTTGAAATGACAAAGGAATAACCAACAAAAAGACCATATTATTATTATTATTATTATTATTATTATTATTATTATTATTATTATTATTATTATTATTA
>JAOQMS010000001.1:13840380-13867960 GCA_027563885.1 Erythroxylum longipes | reverse complement strand
CACGAATTTTCCTTGCCTAGTCTTTAATTTATTTAAATGTTATAATTTATTTGTTTATAATTAATTCAATGGTGACATGTAGTCGCCATAAAATCCGTTCGGGGATCGGGGCCAACAAGAAGAGTGTGACCGGATAAAGCTATGGTATCATACTCATTATGATGAAAGTAAAGGTCAATGGACAACTACCAAATGCAGAGAAAAATAGGTGAGTACATAGTTCATTTACAAATATTTGTTAGTATTTATGAATTTTAGTATCTAATTAATTCTTAAATTTTCAGGAATTAAGGTGTAAGGAATTGGCAGATTCAATAGAACAAGGTCATCCGATCACAGTGGATGAAGTGTGCGACAAAGTCTTAGGCACTAGATTTGATTATGTTGTTGGCATAGGAGTTGGGCGTTGACCACAAAGGAAGACTTCGATCAGAAAGAGACTTCGAGACCAACTAGAGGAGTCGAAGAAGGTTAATCAGGAGTTATAGTCTCAAGTCGATGAATTAACTAAAAAAGTTGAACAAATGCAGGATTGATTAACTACCGAAATCGAGTAACAAAGAATTGAATTTGAATAACAAAAAAAGCTCTTAAAACTTTTATGTTCTACACATAATATTCGTTTAGATTAGATATATACTCATATTGATATCTTATATGCTTATGACGTACTTTTTATATTAATTATTGTATTATAACATGTTTGGGAATTGCAATTAAATAATAAATTATCTGCACGTATGAAATTCTTATGATAGATAAATAATTATTAAAATTAATGATATACTAAAAATTGAAGAATTATTAAATAAATAAAATTAATAAATAATATTGAATAGTTATTACATAAATAAGATTTAAAAAATAATATTAAAATTGGAAAATTATTAAATTAAATTTATTTTCAAAAAATAAAAAATAAATAAAAGAAGAAAAGTGTATTATGCGACATTTTGCTAAAACATTCCGCGACGTTTTAAAAAGTCGCGGAATCATTAACATTTTGCGACGTTTTTCTGAAACGTCGCGAAAAACTACATTTTGCGACATTTCAAAAACGTCGCGGAATGTGGCTTTCCACGACGTTTTCTATAACGACGCGAAATTTCAAAGATTTTGCAACGTTTCGTCAAACGTCGTAGAATGTGGCTTTCCGCGACATTTCCTGAAACGTCGCAGAATGTTAATGATTCCACGACGTTTTCTTATAACGTCACAGAAAGGCCAACCTTTTAAGTGACGTTTTTGTAAACGTCGCAAAATGTCGGCATATTCTGTGACGTTTTACATAAAACGTCGCAGAAATCTTTTGCCTACACTACAATCCGCGATATTTTTATGACATTTTTTAAAACATCGCAAATTGGATTCTGCGACGTTTTAAAAATATCGCAGATTGCATTGTATTCTTGTAGTGATACACAAATAGAAAAGAAGACTGGTTAATAAATAAATCTAACAAGTCATTACAATAAAATATTAAGGCTAATAAGTAGGGAAGTATTTAATAAATAAATTTGTATAAATAAAAATATAAATGTAAGAAATAAAATAAATACTACAACGTACAAACATATAATATGGTAAAGAATCAAAATAAAAGATAAAACAAGTAAATAAATATACAAACATGAAAGAAGACAGGTTAATAAACAAATCTTTCAAACTATTACAAGAAAATATATAAGCTAAATGGTGAAGTATTTATGCTAACTAACTTAGAAGAACATATTGCACATTAGATATTTAGGCTAAATACAAGACATAAAACTCAAAGACAACTTTTGAAAAGACTTATGAAAATGAGAAGGACTTCTCTACTCTAGACCCTTTAATCATATCCTACTACGCCACAACTTTCTATTGCAGGTCATATCCTCATGTAAGTTCCAACATAGTCATCTCATTCTTAATCAACTTCCCTCAATTCTTTTTATTACCTTCTTTTTTTTCTCCTATAGTCTTTAAGTACAATCTTTTTGCATCTTCTCACTGAAGTATTAAGATTTCTCCTTTTAATATGTTTGAGTTACTTAAGTCTGCCTCTCTTAATTTATCATTAATATTGGTCTCCTTTAATTTGTCTCTTATCATTACATTCCTAATCTTATCTCTTCTAGTAAGGTTGCAAATTCAATGGAACATTCTAATTTTCGCCACCATTAGTTTCTGACTATGCATTTGTTTGATAAGTCAACACTTCACCCTATAAAACATAGCCGACTTACTCGATAAATGATAAAATTTACCTTTAAGCTTGAGTGTCAAAAGGAAATACTTTTGGAGCTTCCACTAACGAAAAGTGCATCGGCAATAATTTTCAAGATCTACAAGCTCTGAGGGAAGATCAAAAAGGGTACTATTTATAGAATAGGAGATAGTTTGAAGACTACTATTTATAGAATTGGAGATAGTTTGAAGACTTCTTTCTGGAGGGATAAGTGGACTCCTTATGGGGAACTTAATAATCTTCTTGAATTACAGCCCCTTAAAGAACATTTATGAGCAAGAGACCACAGTTTTCTAGGTGCTTTCCAATAAAGACACAATGGAAAGGTTAGTTCCAAATTTAGGAAATTCATAATTAATAAAGAATTATATATGCTCCAAATCTTACCAAAGAAGATATAATGATGTGGAGTGGCACTATATCTGGGAAAATAACCAATAATTTTATCAAAAAAAATTTCAAGCATGGAGAACTAGAGGTAGGATGGTATAAACTGGTCTGGCAAAATTATATACTTCCACGTGCAAAACACACATTATGGATAGCAATGAAAGAGAAATTTTCCGGCAATTCTGAATAGATGCTACCTTTGTGAGAAAGACACGGATAAAATAGATCATCTATTTTTCAACTGCCCATAAACGTATGAGAAAGAACGACATTTTATCTTGCAAAGATATAGAACATGAGATCCACAGAAAATTGGAGGGACACAATTGCATGGTGCATCAACCGAAACTATGGAACAAGAGAAAACAAAAGAGTATTTCAGATTGCGTTCTACTACCTGGTATTGAAGATCTGGGAAGAGCGAAACAATCAGATCCTCAAAAGCTTAGGTACTTTCAGCAACAATCTTCTCGAAGGTATTAGGGCACATTTAAGCATTTACAGAGACAGACTCTCCCATTATCCTCCAATGAAACATAGATGGCGTACCCTCTGACCCATACGTCTTCCAGATTATAATCTCAAGTTAATGTAACCTCAAGTTATAATCTTAAGATGTAGTACATATATAAATAGTAAGCCTCTGTGTTTCAATATATAAATCTTAAGGTTGTATCATTTTGATGCCCGAGGGGTATAATATAATTATTTTATTTTTTTTAGAACAATTTTAAATGAGATTAGACATTAAAAAAAAGTAAAAATAGTTTTTAGGAAGTTTAAATTCTGTTACAGACTTTTACAAACGATCTCGCCAAAGATGCTAAACATTATTTAATGAATTAAGAGCTAAAAATTATGTCATCAAATCCAAAAAGAAGAGGTTAGAGTGTTCCCCCATATATTTCATAAGCCAGCTTAATAAACCAGTGTCCAACAAATATGTCACCTTTTAGAGGTGGTGCTAGTTCATCTTCTATATATATTTCTAATCTTTTGTTACCTGCCTTGCATGGTACCTAATTATCTTATATTAATGTAATTATTTAATTTTTGAAAAAAATCATATATATGACTCTTCCATTTAACATTCCATATTTCCTTAAACACAAGGTTCTTCTTCTTATTAATCTCTACTCAAAATCAAAATGGAAATATACGTAATATGCGTATATTACACTTCTAATTTTAGAAGACCGATCTTTTAATTTTCATATTATCCAGAAAAAAATTAATTAAACATATGTCCCAAGATAAATCTTTTCGAGAATTTTAATTAATATAGGTTCAATATGTATAGAATATTGGCTAAATAAAATTCTCTAATTCACCATTCTTAATAAGGTTAATTATAACATGTGATCACTCCACTGAAGTATCGACAAGTAGAGCGAAAGTTTTGAATAAATTGTAAAAAATGTCGAAAGAAAAAAGAAAGAAGATGACAAAAGCAGCCCTATCATTACTTAATTTATGGACAAGATTAGCATAAATAGATTCTTGTTTTCCACCTCAATATCAATCTTCTCAAGACTCTGAATATAGATAACATCATCCTCATTATATTCCACCAAGGTATTCGAAAATTCATTTAGAAAACTTAGAGATAGAAATAGTTAAAAGGGTTTTATAAGATTTTAATATTGATTGTTCTAGGATAGTTTAGCATATTTTTATGAGTGGTCCAGATTTAATATTTTCTTATTTATATTAAACTTCATATAGGTATCATGGTGGTGGGTTTGTATTTTTAAAACATATAATTTCATGAATATATTGTTATGGTATTTAGGGATACTAAATTATAAATTATAAATTATAAATTATAAATTATATTTTTTATTTCAATCCCTAATTTTAAAAAAAAATTATTAAGTACTCAATCTTTTAATACATAAATAATTCAATCCAAACAATTATCTTTATTAATATTTTGTTGACGTAACTTGTAGACCAACATAAAAACAACTGACATTTAAAAAGGCTAAGTGACATCTTCTTCTCCACTTGATTTTTGAATAGTAAATAAGTGACCATATTTAGAATATATATAATTACTATCAATGAGTTTCCTATAGGATACTCAAAAACTATGTTGATGAAGACGAAGAGCCACTTGGTCCTTTCAAATATTAGTTTTTATGTTGTTTTGTCGATTACGTTAGCAAAATATAAACTGAGACAACCTTTTGAATTGAATTGGTCGATTTTTAAAGGTTAAAACACCTAATTAAAATTTTTGAAAGACTAGCTAATGAAATAAAAAATCTTATATTTTTTTATTTTTTATAATTAATAGATGAAATTTAATAGCAAAGATGAGCGTTAAAACTTTGTTACTTTAAAGAATATCTTTAAATTTATTTGTGTTTCTTTAAGATGATGGGATGCAGTTTAATATGGGGTTAAGTGTAGCAATTGTGTTATGAAGTGGCCAACAATATGCCTACGCATTGTCCTTGTATGCCTCCGAGGTTGTCGTATGTTAAACATGTTTAACGAAAGTAGTCACCTTTTTTAAGGATAGTCGACGTCTGCTTACGGAAATTTTGAGCCTGAAAATAACTGAAAACTCCTATTTCTTGTTATATAAAAAAAAAAACCTGTTCCCTTCCTCCTCCTCCTCCTAGAGGCTTGGTCAGATGATAGAAGAATTTAGTTACTCTTTAACATTCTTATTTCTTCAATGAAATTAGATCAGGAATCAGGATAAGACTAACGAATGTTTTTTAATAGAATTACTTTATTTACTTGCTGAAACGGATGTCCTAGTTGTGTACTAAACCAATAGGATTTGTGTCTAGTACCTCAACAAACATTAGAACTTGGATCCATGTTTTGGCTTCTTGTTTTAATTTCCTCTCACCTTAAATTACACCATAAAGAAAACAAAAGAAATTACACCATAAAGTAAACAAAAGAAAATGAGAAAGGAACTTTACGTGGGTGTGGCTGTCTATGAGGTGGTGGGTGGTGGGGAGAGCAAGAGTAAGAGTGGGGTAAATCAAAGAGAAAAGGAGGAAGAGATAGCATCTTTTGCAAAGACAAGTCAACTAGGTTTTTGAAGTCACCGTATAAGTAAGGTGAAGTAAACAAGCTCATTTAAACCTCTTTCCTCCTTGCTGACACCCCCTCATCTTTGATGATCATCCACTTTTTAAGAGAGTGTACCCAACACCAACACATGTTCTTTTTCTTAATCAAATCTGCCATTGTAGGCATGAAAGCAAAGCACTCACGCCACACTCGAAGATACTATATATATTAGGTTAGTTGGGGACTGTGCCTTTTAGCCCACCACCGCTGCCCTTTTACATCTATACTTGATGAGTTGGCTGCCAATACAATTTGAGCACCTTCCCAACCATGCACTGAAAACAAATTTTCCATTATACAAACACAGATATATGTGATGTTTTACAAAACCTTGTTGATTGTTGGTAACAAGAGTAACTAAGTTATTTTCCAGAAAAAAAAAAAAACAAAGAAAGAGTAACTGTGTTGGAGGACTCATTGATAGACAAACACAAAGATCACGAGGGCATGCATATGCATTGCACCAAATAACAAAGTGAATGAAAGTATTCAGACCTAAACATAGCTCGTCATTAGACATATAGTTAAATATTCAAACCCTAATATGCAATATGCATGCAGAAAGCCGAAAGAAATTTCTCAACGACTGTAAACTATCTTTTGGGCCATTATATTTACATTTTATAGCAGCAAAAGCATGATATAAAACAATCTCTATGTGGACCTGTCTGTGTAAGTAGTCACATGCACTTTGTATTGATATATACAAACCTGCTGTACGTTGAAAGAAATGGAAGCGAAGCGTGAGCTTAGAGGATTCCCATTTTATTGCCAACTTACACCTTTCTTACCTTTTTTTTTTCCCTCTCAACTAAACCATAGTGACAGGTGCCAAGTAGTCCTCCAAAGTTAGCGAAGCCCATACATCTATTTAAATTGACCTAACAATATCAAATATCTTATTGATAAGAATCTCTGGGTTTTCTGATATAAAAATGATCTTCCTCAGTATACTTTTGTTGATGATAGCCTAATCATACCTTACTTGATGACACTAATCTTTCTCTTACACAAACGTGCACACCAAAACAAGCATCCACAAGTGGGCAGCACTGAATGAAAAGAAGTAAGGTCTTTTTACCCGAAGTAATTTATGTATAAATAATTAATCAATATACAAAAAAGATTATACTCTTTTTAACTTCTATAATTTAAACATAGCGATAACAATTTTGATATATAGTGCAAAAAACTCTCCATGTATGTTGAATAAAATGGATTTTAAGAATTCTAGGAATTGGCCTCACTGGATCGAAAATGCTACAAAATTAAGTGTCGTTCATTTGTTTTGATGTTTTTCTAATCAGAAGGCGACGGACAAAGACTGATGTTCCTCGGGATTGAATCCCACTTGCACCCACATAAGGTCTCCAAGAGCATCTCTTTTTTGGTCTGCAAATAAACGTCATATCCATATCAAGCTAACTTGTACATCTATACACATTTTAGGGATCTTTTCTTATTGAAGAGTCGGATGTTTTTGTACTCATCAACCGTATGTGTGCTTGGACTTTATATGTTAATTACATGAATACTCGTATATTCCAAGCCTCCAAATAATCCACTTTGTTCTTTTCCTTTCTTAACTTGTCTTTTGTTTGCTAAGTTGGTCATTTCAAGATTAAACAAATTGACTCTCTTTTTTATGTTTTAGCTGGAAACTGTCCTTCATTGATTGGACCATCACTTTAGTGCACTATCTAGTGTACCGCATCACAATTTTCTGTTTTTTACTTGTATTGGAAACTTCCCTTTTGCATAATGTGACAGACCGAAAGCTTGTCTCATGTATGGATCAATAGAAATTATAAAGAGATTGAATTGTCTGAGAGTCAATGATCATAGATAGTGCCAAGTTAGACTAAAACGGCGACAAAGCTTGTGAACGGGAAGAACAAAGGGGTCTGCGTGGTATCAGTCGTGTGGCTCCTAAATGGGTATATACGAAATGAAGGTTAAGATAATCAAGACTCAAGACCAAAAATTAAATGATTGCTAATAATGCTTTTCTTTCATCCAAAAGCAAATATTGATTAAGATGATGACCTTGGTCAAGGTATGTTTCCGTGATTCGCTGTAACTTTCTGATAATTAAAGAAGGTACTTTTTACCGTTACTACAAGGCTCTCTCTCGTTAAGACGACGACCTTATGGGTTAAAATTTTACCTCTAAGGTAATACCATAGAACCACTAAAGATTTACGCTCATTCCTTCCTAATTATCTACAAGAAAAATACAGATATATAATACCTCTCTTGTAAGACCACATAGGAAAGTTATGGACATTATTAGAACAAATGAAGAAGAGAGGTAAAAATTATGGAGTTCGTACATAGGGCATAGGAGTATCAGAATTTTGAGATGTCCTTCCCTTGGGGAAGCTCAGAAACAAAAGGAGAGGGTTTTTTTTTTTTCTCAAAAGACTAAAAGAAACTTGCAACAGGTAGCTATATGGCAGAATAAAAAATTCCCATGCTGAACCTAACCTTGCCATGGTTTTTGAGACTGAAGACGTTGCTCTTGAGAAGGGTTCACGCAATTTCCAAGACCAGCCATGTTGAGTATATCACTATGAGAGAGAGGCCTGAGACCCAAAAAATCTCTAGTCAAGCCTTCATTACCACCACCGCCGGCAACGTCACCATTCAAGGTTGTTGTCGCCTTTGAGATAGAGTCGTTAATGAAGCTTCCATCTTTATTCTTTGCATTCAAAACCCCACCAACAAATGCATCTTCAAAGTAAGTGCCTTCAAAACCAGAAACAGAAGAGAAAGAGTTCATCATATCATGGAGAAGGGTACTAGAATGTCCACCACCATTATCAGTAACAACAGATTGAACCACAGCACCAGCTTTATTTCCAAAAGGAACTAAGCCATGCACAAATGACCCACCACCACTTCCTAAGTTTTCACAAGAGGACAAATTCAGACCAAAGCCAGTTGTATTTGCATTGTTTCTAGCAGAATCTGCAGACACGTGAGCTTGTTTCTGTTGTTGTTGGGATTGGGGTCTAATCAGGCCAGTAGTTTTGCTACTCATGGTTGCACCCATCTGAGCTGCCTTCTGCAGTAATGCAGTGGCTGACATGTGCGGGGAAGGTGCAGAGTGGTAGTGTTGTAATGTGGGTCCAAGAGTAGGGTTAGGGTTTGGGCTCAAATCTTGGTGGGTTTGTGTGTACTCTTGACTTAACCTTGATGAGAGGATTGATGACGAGGAGGATGAGGAGATATCAATGGCTGTCTGTTGTGGTGGGCCAGGACCAGACACTAGACCTGGAGGGCAAGCTAGCCAAGGTGGCAACTCTGGCCTTAGGCTAAAGCTTTGTTGCTCTTTTTTGAGTGAAAATGCATGCAAGTCTTGACTAGTAGTAAACTTCGGTACTTGGAGATTGATGTTTTGGTTTGTTGAACTATCAGGTTGAGATGGGATAAGTGGATTTGCAGCTCTTGTGATACCTCTTGCACTCTCTTCTGCTAATGCATCACAAAAAGCTCTGTGAGTGATGAAGCTATCCCTCCTGAAAAAGCAACCATGATGAAAACAAAAACTTAATTAGAAGAAAACAAAAGCAATCGTCATCCAGTGCCATACGACAATAATGCCACGCAAGTTTTTGACTCTCTCTCTCTCTCTTTTTGCAGTCTTACTTTCTGATTTGCGTTGTCTTTTTATATCGCTCTTCAACCATAGACAGATAGTCCATCTAAGCCACACGTACTGCAATTAACTTTTGCCATAGTTAGCCCTCTTCCTCTCTTTCCTCTACTATCCTTAGCTAAGCACCAGTCTGCTTCACGTAATATTAATCTATATAACAATTCAATTTGATTCATACACTAAAAAGTTTCCTTGCAATTATGTTGTAAAGAATGATTCAACGCCTATCTCTATCTGGAACTTCTTTAAGCGAACTCATTTAATGCAAATTCTCTCTGCCTGCTTATTCACATCCATAATAAATGAAAATGGTGACTGTTGTCCCAAAAATGGGCCTCAATTTGTATAGATTTCCTAAAATGATATGGTGGTTAGTTACCTTGAGAAAAGAGTTCCACAGTCACATCTGTACTCTCTAGTGCCACAAGTCTTTGAGTGAGCTTTCCAATCTGATTGAACAGCATACCGTTTTGAGCATTTGTCGCATTTCCACTTCTTCTCACCATGCTTTCTGCAGAAGTGCTTCTTGATTCCTGTTAGATCACCTAGAGCTCTTGAAGGGTCATGGTGCACACAACTTGGCTCTGGGCAAACATACACCTTCTTTCTCACTTCTTTACTTGTTCTTTGCTTTAGTTTCCATGGTAGATTATGCCCTCTTCTATGGAGCTGAAGATTCTGATCTCTCTGAAACCCCTTGTTACAGATCTCACACACAAATCTATTTGTTGCCAGCAGAGTCTTTGGCGATAAAGCTATCACTTCTGCTCCTGGGTCTGAGTCAAGAAGCCGACCCAGAAAAGACAAGAAGACAACTTATGCAGTAAACATAATATACAATATAAGCAAATAAAAAAGAAAAACAGTGGCGCAAATTAGGAAGACATGTGACCCTGGGTTTCCTGGTAGGTTTCTCTTTTTCTTCGCAGGTTGTGTATATACGACATAAGCAAATAAAAAAGAAAAACAGTGGTGCAAATTAGGCAGATATGTGAACCTGGGTTTCCTGGTAGGTTTCTCTTTTTCTTCGCAGGTTGTGCTAGAGATTCTGTTGGAGGAGCAAGTTGGTATTGATCAGGATAACTGGTGCCAGTTTCGTTTCTGTTACCTGAAGAAACGCTTGCTTCACCGGAAGCTGATGTCAAATTGGACATGTTTTCTTCTTGATGACGTTGCTGATGAAAGATCAAACCTTTAATCATCTTCTCTAACAAACAAAGTTATAGAGATCCTTCCTTCTTGAGCCATATATCTTTAGATTTTTGATATGTGCCAGAAAAGATCTATACACAAACAAACATAACATAGGAAAAAGCTAAAAACTATTGAAAATAGAAATGTATAAAAAGAAACCAAAGTAAAGAAGTTGAAACTGATCCATTAAATGTCTAAATTAGTAGTCTTTGAGCCTGCACATCATCATTCACCTTGATGGTTTCTTCTTTATTTTGGTCTCAAGCAAAGAGACAATTTTTGGTTTTTTGGATAGCTCAGAAGAAACAAGAAGAAAGAAAGGGGTGGAAAAGAGAGTGGTGCCCAAACCCTTAGACGATTATTTTCCTCCCCATATCTGCTCTATAAACCTTAGTTCGCCACTGATACCAAGAAAATCTAACTACAACCACATAGTAAGTCCAAAAGACAGAAAATAAAGAAAACCCAGGTCATAAAACTCTGAGAGAGAGAGAGAGAGAGAGAGATGTGGATGAGAAGGTATCCTGTGTGTGATCCTAAAGGAGTCCAAAACAAAATGCCACAAAACGAACCCTACGGCTGAACTATGACGTTGCACTTTCTGTCTTTTCTTTTGTTCTCTTCCTCAAGCCACAGGAAAGTGTCTTATTTCTTTATTGTCTATTTGCTTTTAACAAAGTGTTTTCAAAATTTCCTGCTAAAAAAAATAGACCCCCTTTTTTAATCATCTCCACCTTTCCCTGCTGCTATAAAGTAAGAGCTAAAGATAAGCGGTACCCATGGAGAAAAGGAGGATCATTTGCATATAAGTATGTAATAATGTGTACAGAAGGAAAGAGAAAGTGAGACATTTAGGTTGTTATGTATATTCCTTCCACGATGGTTAAAAAGACCCTACACAGCTTTTTACATTTTACAGTGGCATGATTGATGCGTTGATTAAATTGGAACATGTATGGCTAAAAGCTGTTTTCTTCCTATGTTGCCTTTCACTTACCAATAATCACTATATATAATACTAGGCCATTTCTCTATGTTTCTATAGAGAAGCTGAAATTTATATGATATTATCGTGGATAGGATGCCTTCCTCTTCTCATTGTGAGTACAGTTTTAGATTACATCATTACTATTAAGTGAACGCAAAATGATGATGTTATTATTACAGACCATGACTATAAAATCAATGCAAAATCACCAAAAGCACAACTTGATAAAGAAGCATTCCCATTAGTTGACTTCAATGTCTAGTAGTTAGCTAGAGACATAATTTATGTACATATGCATGCATGGACCTTTAACAGAATTTGACCCCATTAGTATTCTGCTGCCTCAGGGGTTCAAGGACGATACAAGCTTTAGTTTGCATTGACTTCATGGTTCTAATTATTCTGTTCATCAAGTCAACAAAATGTGAAAATAATGCTTTGCCCCACTTGGTGGCAGGCGTGAAATAATGGTATTTACACAGAAAAGCGGATTTGTTAGAACTTAGGAGCACATAGTGGCCTTTAGTACAAATTTGTAGTGTAGCACCTGGAGAAATTCGGTCAAACATAAGTAAAAGTATATCTCAAGCTCGTCAACAGTGAAATGAAATGTATCTCATAAAAGAAACATATTTTATGAGATACGAGTTAGTGGCAATCTTTCACCACATACTCACTTGTCTCTACCCACATACAAATTAAATAAAGTGTTTAGTACTTGTGGAGCTACATTGTCTTTCTGTATGTTCACGTTTTCGATGAGCTTTTGTGTCCCCTGACCCAATAGTAGATGGGAGTAAAGAATTACTCATAAACAAGACTTTTTCATTCGTCATTTTTCTTGTTTTATTCTTTAATGATTAAGATTTTGAAAACGGGATCTTGCACTAAACCCAAGTCTGAATATGCTCCCAGCTCATTACTTCAATTGATTATAACATATTTGAATAATAACACGAATAATTAAACATAAGATAGCTTTCTACGCTTGTTATGTGCATGAGGAATTATAATGTATCGCAATTTGGCATGATGTACATATGTACATGTAATAACTCTAGCTACTATTGAGCTTCTCCTAATCTCTTCAACCAAAACCACCCATTTGGAGTGCAGCTTAAAAGCATTTCATATAATTCAAGTAATTCTATTAATTAAACTATTTGATACTTGTTTTAATGTAGTTTACAAAAAAAAAAAAGTTAAGTTCATTTGCTACAAATACTCATAGGAAATTAAACTCAACCTCTGGAAATCAGATCTATTGAACTTTCAATCACTCTGGAATTTTCACAGACAGATCTTGTGGGGACGTTTTAAGAAATAGAGGTCCCACTATATTTTGGTATGACCCGGAATCCTTGGAAAACTGTCATCCAAAGATGGAATATTTAAGAACTCTCAGACATTAGTTGTTAACAGTTCGCTAGCTTTGGTGTGAACACTGCTTTCCCTTTGTTATAAATACAGTCATTTGATTTCTCAAAAAATATAATAATATTTATTTTTTGTTATGTACTTTAAAATAAAAGTTATTGTATTATATAACTAGCTAATGAAAGATATTCACATTATAACTCATTTCTACCTTTAAATTTTATAATTAAACTTTGCACCATTTATTCAAATATTCTACATTTTATTAAAATGGATATAACTAATTATATGATGTATAATTAGCATTTTATTAATACAAGTATATAATATTTTTATCTAAAATATTTATCTTTATTTATAATATTTCACTATTAGTTTTTATAGAGAATGAATATCAAATTAGAAAGTATAACATACTGTACAAATAAATATTTAATTTTATTATATTCCATAAAATTTTTAATATTATTATAATTTTATAATGGATATAAAAGTATATCTCTATGTTGAATACTTAATTATATTTGGTAGAGAAGATTGAAATAATTGAATATAGTTAAGTTTAAAATCTTTTTATTTTGGTTACAAATACAAATTGTTTTGATAATAATTAATTTATATAAAAATTAAATAAAATTAATTATTCTCATATGCATGGAGAAATATAGAGCTACCAATGATCATCAAATACTAAATATAATATAAAGAAAAATCATTATAACAATAATTTAAACTTACATATAAGTATAAATATTTTTTACTCTTTTCAACTGTACACATATAATGGTATTTATATAGATGTAGTTAAGGGAAAATTAGAATAAAAAATACACATATAGTTATTAATTAAAGTTTATAATTAAAATTTTAAAAGTGTTGTATTGTAAATTTAAAGAACCTAGCTAAAGAAGTGCAACACACTTATCTTATTTTGAAATGGATAACAGTGGTAGATGAAGTTAATTGTGCTTCTTATAAATATATGTTATATTTTTATTTTTATATTATGATTAATTTTTATAATAAACATGTAATATTTTGCAAGTTTAAAATCAAATTCACTTTTAATATATATGTAGAGTAGTCATAATAACATTATCATAAATATTTCAATAAATAAGTTTTTTTAAAATACATAAAAAAAATTTATCCAATAGGAATTAATAATATTTTGATTTATGTAAACTAAATATATAAATTAAAATTATGGATACTTAACCTGCATATATTTCAAAATAATTAATATTTATTAATAATCAATTTGAAGAATTGAATTTATTTTTATAATTAGAAATTTATTTTCTTTAAATTAATATTAATTAATTTAATATAAAATTTTTAAAATTAGAGTTAGTTTTTCTAAAATTTTCCATATGTCAAATTTTGGTGAATCTAACTCTATTATATGTATATACTTACATATATATATATAGAAAGACAGAGGAAGAGAGAGAGAGAGAGAGTGGCTAGAGAAATTAAAATTTTTAAGTTATCTTAAATAAAACATTTTAATTAAACACAATATTCTCTTTACCACCCAAAATTAGTATCATATATATTGATGATGTTGTTTGGTTATGTGCACAGATGTGTAATTTTAGAGGTGTTTTTTGGAGTGTGTAAACTAAACATGGTATATTTGCTAAAGTGGAGATTGTTGTGCATAACTCATATAAACAAATACAATATTAAGTGTTTCCAGAAGAACATGTCTATTTCTTATAAGCATTTGGGTGAATATAATTACGTGTTAGGACATATTCTTCTCTAAAATACATAGGTGAAGATATAAGCTAGAACAAAGGTGTGTCGATATCGCAAAAGCTTTTTATAAGAAGGACACAATTTGAGATATGGATGTGTTAGAGTATGTCCATTTGAATATAGTGAGTTACATGACGATCATATCAATGCCCATGTTCATGCTCTAAAAAACTAATGAGATACATAAACTAGAAGGCGATGTCTCAATCCACATTTTTTATGGATAACCTTATCTAAAAATAAGTTTATGGTGAATTTAAAATTTTGGAAGGATTTTATAACTTATTATAGTCATATATAAGTTAGGTTGACTTTGGTCAGTGGTAAGTCACAGAGGGTTGTACCAATTAGAATTTTCAATTAACTATACTTATTTAATCTTATTCATTATAATGTTCTTATGCTTTTAGGTTTGTTTGTTTTTGTTCTATTATTATTGCAAATTATTTTCCAATAAGTATCAGAGTATAGTTTGAGGCAACAATGTCCTTGGTTGCAAGATTTAATTAGATAAGTTCAATAGAACTAAGAACTTCAGACTATGGCAATAGAGACTAAAGATTTGTTCGTGCAACAAAGCATGTTTAAGGGACTGTAAAAAATAAGACAAAAGACATGGATTACCTCAATTAAGAGGAGTTACAAGTATGACAAGATGATACCATTAAGCTATATCTAGTAAATGAGGTTATATACCACATCATAGAGAGTACATTCCTTATGCAAATATAGAAGAAAATAGAGAAATGATATATGTTTCTCATAAACAAGTTATATCTTAAGTGGAAACCATATAGGTTAAACATATAGGATGGAATAGACTACAATAATGTATCAATGTATTCAACTAAATAGTTAGTGACCTATTAAGACTAGATGTGATTGTTACAAATAAGATGACGATTTTTCTTTATTCTTTACCTCTTCCTTATAAAAAAAAATTTGGTGACCACTATCATATTGGGTAAGGAGAAAATTATTGTAGGGCACATCATCACTGTATTATTGTCTCACAACCAACAAAGAATAACTACTAGTAAAAGCTCTCATGGTGAAGGATTGTATGTGAGAGAAAACTAAGATTATAGAAGAAAGCAAAGGAAAGATGACTAATCCAAGTGAAATTCTATATCTAAAGTCAGGGATAAAATGATGATCTAGAGTTATAAGTACAAGTAATCTGGATATATTTGGAGGGATTTTCCAAACACTGAAAATACAGACAAAAGTAAAATGATGGTTCATTAAGGTTTACTAATATAATGTAGAGCGTGGACTTAGATTGTCGTGATGAAGACGTACTCTATGTTTTAGTAATTCTACTTTAGGATTCATGGATTTTGAATACAAGATGATCATACCATATGAAATTAAACAAAGATTGGTTTATATTATACATGTAAAATAACTTTGGCACTAGCCAGTTGAAGAATGATAAAGTTGAAAGGATAGATCATAATCAAGATGTTTGGTAACATTGATAGGATGTTGAGTAGTGACTGATATGTACTAGATTTAAGGAAGAACCAATCTCTTGTGGCATCTTACATGCAAATGGTTTTAGATATAAAATCAATAAATACAACATTAAGGTAATAAAGGGTGTGATGACTGCAATGAAAGGATCAAGATTGGTAGGAAATATCTAGTGACTAACAAGGAGCACAATTATGAGTGAAGAAGTTGTAGCAATAGAGTCAAAGGAATATAGTACTATATTACGATACATATTTCTAAGTCATTTTAGTAAGTGAGAGTTAATGAAACTTCATAAGGAGAACTTATTGAAGGGTTCCAAGAACAAGAATTTAGACTTCTCCAAGTTTTATACCCTTGGTAAAAAGTATAGAATAACCTTCAAAGATGCAGTATTTGGAAGTGACATATAATAACGCAAATATATGGAGAGAACATGTCAAAGTTAGCAAAAAAGTGAAATTGGTTCAAATATGGTATAAGTGGAACTAGAATAACTTGAAGCAAATGCAAAAAGGGCTGAAAATTTTGGTACAGAAGATAAAATAATATTAGGAGAAAAGTATAAATACGGTGTAGTCATGGCTAAAGTAGACATACCATTAAGCCTTTAAGTAAATATGGTTTATGTATGCTCTTACCATTAGTGATGAGAATCTAGGTACCTTTTAAAGGACTATGGTAAGTTAAGATAAAGATAGATAGATGGTTGCTATAGTGAAGTATATGAGGTTTTATAGGATCAAGGAATTGAGTGCATATAGAAAGATCTTATTAGAAAAGATTTACACTTTGAAAATTATAGCTTACATATTAGCATGTTCAGTTACCGTGGAGAAATTTAAACATTACTTAAACTTAATTAATGTCCCAAGATGTTAAACATAGATATAACCTAATATATATAGAGAGTATATTCACCAAAGTGAAGATTATTTTGTATGGCTTATATAAATAGATTAAATCTTAAAGGCACTTTTGGAGTGTGATAGTTGAACATGGTATATTTAACAAGTTGAAAATTATTGTATATGGCTTATATAGATAAGTGTAATCATAGAGTATTTGTGTATATCTTGGAATGTGTGTTCTTCTATGGAATATAGAGTTGAAAACATGGGATAAAAAATAGACATATTAATGTAGCAAAGACTTTTATGAAAAAAAGACATAGTCTAAGATATAGACATGTTAGAAACTGTGTCCTTATATAGGTAAATATAGTGAATTACACGGCTTGAAACATGAGTATGTTAGAATCCATGTCTATATTCTAAAAAAAGTGAGATACACCTGCAATATTATTGTGTTTAAACTTAATTAATTAAGTCTTTAAGAGTTTAAACTTAGAATTCTAAACTTACCAAATTCAACTTAAACATAATTCTAATAAGTGATAGAATTCTTCAAAAGTCTTGGATATAGATTTGGTAACTTAAAAATGTTGACAAATTGAGAATTATGCTTAAGTTGAATTTGGTAAGAGACAAGTTATATTAAATTATACCCGCTAGCTATCTTAAAGAGAGTGATCTATCAATATAGTCTTTTTATTCTATTCTTGTTGCATATGGTAATGAAAAATTAAACAATGCAACATAATAATTTCATCTTATAAAACTTTAATACATGCTAGATAGAGTAATATACCAAAAAATAAAGAATAAAAAAACACGAGATATTTTGACTAGGCAACACTGTACATGACAACACGTGATATTTTGACTAGGCAACACTGTACATGACTTTCGAACTGTGATGATTCATTAGTTTAGTGCTACAGTACATATAGAACCTCTTGATATTCGGAAAGGTTCAACTAAATGTTGGCGGGTTGAAATGGTCATAAGATTGATCATTTATACGAGGAAGAGCTTTCTATGATTAACGGAATGAAATAATTAACAGTCGGCTACTTTAGGAGTACAGTTAAATTGGTGTTAGGTAAGGGAAAATAATGCCCCTAGCAAGTTTCTAAAGACTAATTAGGTCTTCTTTGATCGTCTTATGTAGCTAGATTACTATTTGTACATGGCAGAAAGATAAGATTTTCCATGTCAATTTGTCCATTTTTCTCTTGAATGTCTTTGTTTTTGATTTATCCATCTCAGCATTCCCTTTGAAGATAATTCCAAGTAGGATATGCAAAACACAAATTTTCAATGGGATCTAGTATGCATTTCATTCAAGCTCTTAAATTAAAATGAATACTTCTATGGGATTTTGTTTCAAAGGCAATTATTAAAAGATAGACAATATTTTTAAAAAATTAATAAATTTTTAACATAATAAAAATATGAAATTAAACTCAGAAGCTACTAATTAAACACTAAATATTTTAAATGTGATTGCCAATGTTGGATATGTAAGACATTTTTGCCTCTAAAGGCAATTTTGTCAAATTCCCATACAGTGGACAATTATTAATTGTAATTTAGTTTTTAAATAAATTATCAATTAAGTTACGTAATTTGATTCAGATAAAGATAATAAAATGGCCCAATAAATGATCTAAATCAATGGGTCGAAGTTCGGGTAGAAAATGGATTCCTTTTAGTGTGGACCTGGTCCATATCGGCCTTGTTATGGGAAAATCCGATATGAAAACTATATAAATTGGTTAAGGTCTCCTTCACTTACTCATATCATTCGTAAGCATAAGGAATCTCTAACCCGTTAAGAGAGCTTAAGTATTGAAAAAACTGTAGAAAGACCTAGCCCGCATCTCGATGATAGATTCCCGTAAAGACGGCGGTAGATTTGGGATCATTTCGGCTTCGAGAAGCTCGTTTGAAGTTTCAGAACTGAAATCAGGTACTTTTCACATTTCTTTGCTTTTTTTCCTTTTACGTTCGATCTGGGGTACATAATTAAGGTACCATTACATATTACACGTGGTATCAAAGCGGTGACGCGATCGGGTGGTTAAAATCGGAAATTTTTCAGTTTTACTCTCCACAAGGTTTTCAAATAGTTAACTTCTGTTTCTCGGTTTTTTCTGGCTTTTTATTGCATGAAAGAAGTATACATATGTTTAGCCATGAGAAACGGGTTGAAAATGAGCCCGGGAAGCTGAAAAAAGGATCTGGAACTCTTCGAAAATCACCTTTTTCTGGCAAGAGACGTGCCACACGCTCGACAGTGCAATTTCAGCCAAACGCATGTCTAGTATATGTAACGCACGTGCCAGCATGCGCCAGCATCGGTGGGCACATTTGCAA
Source organism: Erythroxylum longipes (assembly GCA_027563885.1). NCBI lineage: Eukaryota > Viridiplantae > Streptophyta > Magnoliopsida > Malpighiales > Erythroxylaceae > Erythroxylum > Erythroxylum longipes. The sequence goes on along the minus strand of JAOQMS010000001.1, from coordinate 13,848,563 downwards.
GTGACGGGGGCATGCATGTCACGCATCAAGCGCATCACCCGTGTGTCTGCAATGGAGTGTGTTCGACATGCGCCATCTGCGCAAACACGCGGCTGACGTGGCAGATGACGCGAGTTGACGTCAGCCCGTACCGACAAGCAACAGTAAATCCTCAAAAAATTCAAAAAATTTCATATTTCTCGTAAGGGTATCCCGGGGTGTTTTGGGTCAGTTTCTAAGTCTGGGAAATTAATGAAGTAAAATTTTCCAATTTTCTAGATTTATTATATTAGTAATAAATTAAAGTTTAACTCTAGAAAAATGAATTAAGGTGTTTTGAATCCAATTTTGAGTGAATTTTCATGCTTCAGAAATCACATGAAGGAGATACTTCAAGTTTTCGTGTCTCGGGTCTCATATTCAGGGTTCGGGATCGCATGATGGTTAATCATAAAAGGAACAAAAGACATTCTAAAGCCCTTTTTGAGTGAATTTTCTTGCAACAAACTTGCCATAAGAAGATACATGAGATTATTGTGTCTCGAGTAGTCGATTTGGTGTCCAGTAATGCACAATAGTCACTCTACTAAGATTTTTCTTTTACGAAAGTCTCAAATGAAGTTTTCAGAGAATGTCTTCAGCACGGGTGTGTGACAATGGGACTGTTCATTCAAGTTTTTGCATTTATTAAAGTTACATTGTCACATACTATATGCCCATAAAGAATGTGAGGATAGCATAAAGATGTATCCCTTATATTTGTGGACTTTTTAAGTACTGATGAAAATATAGCCACCAAAGTGGCCTTTCAAGTCAGTATTTTGAAATGTTCTGCTTGCATGTTAGGAGGTGTTGACCTTACATAACTATTTAAGATGATCATAAAGGCATTAGATAGAGGAAAGTCGTTGCTTAAACAATCTATTCACCCAAAGGTGTTAGCGTCATGAGAGTTAATCGTTTGTACTCTGATCACTTTTTATGTGGAAGTCTAATTGCATATATTATGTATTCAGGTCAAAGGTGTTTCATAATATGTGTGATCGGATTTTTAGGAAAGATACTATTTAATGCCTTTAAGTATCATTGTTGTCCTACATTTGTGCTGATCTAATTAAATTTACTATAGAGTTACCTTTTCAATCAATAAAATTAGTGTCATCATTGAATCCCTGACTGGTTTTAATACAAAGAAGTAGACAGAGGATGTATTGAATGCTATGGAAATAGTTGAGGTTGATATGGCTATAAGGCAGGATAGGTCATCTCCACTTATATTCATGAGCTCGAAAGCTCATAAAGCAGCCTATGAAGCCCAAGATCGGTCTTATAGATTGTGTTTTATAACCATTAGGAGATCCATACCTAACCATATGCTTAGTGGACTTTTGGACATAGACATAGAAAAGTAATTTCTTGGAAATGTCTGCTAGAGGTACACAGTCTCATCTAGTGTTAAGACAAGTTCCTTAAATAAAGAATTATTCTCCATGAGGTATACGAGAGAAGGGGGAGTAAAGGAGTGCATATCAAGAATGATCCATCTTCACAGTAGACTGAAGATGTTAAACATTCCTCTTCCTTATATCTTCATAATTCACCAGACTCTGAATATACTCCCTCCAGATTTAAGTAATCTGGTGAAGACATATTATTTAAAGGATGAAGAATGGGACTTAAATGCTTTGATTGCCTATTGCGTTGCTGAGGAGGAGAAACTCAAGCTTGTTACTCTTATAGCCCTCGAAGCAACTGAAGGGAAGGCAAAGATAAAACATGCTAAGATCAAAAGGTAGAAAGATTAAATCTTCTCCAAATGTTGATGCTGGTCAATCCAGTGCTGGTAACGATCCTGGGGACATAAAGTAACTAATAGTATAAGGCCTAGAGAGAAAAATTGTGACTATCAGATAACTTCTTGGCTTATCAATTTATGAATCTGACTTGCAATAGTCACATTAAGTATTTGGTGACTATACAGTGGAGTATCTGATTAAGGTGCTTCCACAATGCAAGAGTTCATATCCAGGATAAAGCCAAATAAAGAGAAGGAGTAACTGATGGTTGACAGCAATGAAGAAGTTGAGTAATATCTATAGGAGTATGTACTGAATCTTATAGCAAGGTTCATTTAGGTTTTTACACGACACATTTTATATACAATCTTTGAATCAATTTGGATAAAGAAGGTTGACGTTTTGTATTTAATGCTTCTACTGTACAGTTGTATTTAATGCAAAACATAATGATACAACTTTCATGTTATATGGCTTGTATAGAATGTGTCTTACCTCGAATGAGATATATGCTTCTTCATATCTTGCTAAACAAGTCATCAAATGAAGGAACTTGATGAATGAAAAGTCATATATGGTGTAGCATAAAAGTTTAAGCCACATTTCCAAAACTAGGGTTGAGAGATTGATTAAGGAAAACATTCTCTCAATTTTAGATTATGTTGATCTGGGAACATGTGTTGACTATTACAGGGGTAAGTTGACTAATAAGGATATAGAGGTCAACTTATGCTTTTGACTTGTTGAGTCAGATACATAAAGATATCAGAAGACCTTCTACGGTTGCATTATGCAATTATGAGTGTGAGATCTGACCGGGGAGGAGAATATCATAGCAAACATGGTGTTTCAAGACTTGAAAAGGTCCGTTTGTCAAATATATGGAATCGGTTGGCATAGTGACTTGATTCACTATACCGAGTAGTCTTGAGCAAAATGGTGTGTTGTCGAAAGGCATAATTGCACCCTAAAGGACTTAAAGAAGTCAATGCAGAACAAGACTAATTTACTTGATTATCTAGATGTATGAAAACCCAGCCTTACATACATTTGTGTATAGGGCTGCCCTACCGAGGTGGTATAATCCTTATAAAGAAAATTGCATACTCATTGTGCTCATTACTATTTAGTAAGATGTCCTGACCACTCTAAAGACTACAGATTTTACTGTAGAGAATGAGTGAACAGAATAGTGGAATCACAAACAACTAAGTTTCTGGAATACGATGTTTATGATGATGGTAAGCCCTTTGACCCTTCAAATGATAACAGGGTGGATACTATAGTTATTATGTATCCGCTACTCATACAGTTAGATTTGGTAAATTTAGGTCTTTGTACCATGTCTGTACAGGAACAGGAACCCATACCTGTACACACAGAGGTTTCTGGGGGTACAAGATCTGATGTAGTTATGAAAATCCACCAGATTGAGATGACCTGTTATCTCAACTGACTGTATAGTCTATTAGGTGAACAGGACTATGATATGGACATGTTACGAAACTAGTTAATTTTACAGAATCTATTTCTGTACCCGCAGCGAAATTGTGGTAGGTTGTAATGACTGATAAGATGCAAGCCATGAAATATAGTAAGGTATGAGAGCTAGTTAATTTTGTTGCAGAACTGCAAAACTGTCAGTTGTAAATGAAGTTTAAGACCTAAAGGACTTCAGGATAAAGTTCATTAATTTATGGACTAACTCAATTGCCTGATGGTTCACTCAGGGAGAAATATTGATTTTCTCTCGTATCTTTGTAGGATACATTTTGAGTGATTAAGGCAATTGTAGCTCATGATGATACAGATTTACATCAGATGGTTATCAAAATTGCTTTCCTGAATAAAGACCTTTATAAAGTGGTTTGTATGGTACAACCTGAAGGATTTCATGATCCAGATGGAACTGACATAGTTTGCATGTTATGTAGATCAACATATGATTTACATTAAACCTCCCGAAAGTGAAACATTACAGTTGATAAGGTTATGACCTCTTTTGGCTTTATAGAAAACAAAGTTAAAAGGATGCTTGTAATATAAGGTCAGGGAGAGCAAAATTATCTTCCTATTACTGCATGAGGATGATAATTGCTCACGTCAAATCACTTGACTATGTTGTATAAAGTTAAACAACATTTGATCGAGAACTTTGACATAAAAGACCTTGATGTAGCATTTTTTGTCCTAGGTATTCAGATTTACTGGGACATATCTTAACACTCATTATACCTCTCACAAAGTGCATACATTCAGTATATGTTACAAAGGTTTAATACGGTTAACTGTAAACCTATCGTAGCACCTATCTCTCATAGTGAGAGATAATCTTTGACATAGTGACCAAAGAATAAAGTAAAGAGAGAGGTATGAGGAATGTTCCGTATTCTAGTATGGTTGATAGCCTAATGTATGCTCGGTTATGTACTAGGGAGGATATTGTATTTACTGTTTCACTGTTTGATTAGTATCTGGTTAACCCAGATGTAGACCATAGAAGTGCAGTCAAGCGAGTGTTGAGCTAATTAAAGGAAACCAAATATTATGTGTTGAAATATAGAAAAGTCAATAGACTAGACCTCGTAGGGAATTCAGATCCAAATTATGTTATGTGTCCGGATGATCTAAAGTTCACTTAAGGTTACGGTTTAAGTTAGCAGATGATATAATGTTGTGGAATAGTGTCAAATAGACACGGGTGATTTCCTTGACCATGTATGCAAAGTGCATGCCATGGCACTGCTTCACAGACAGTTTAGCTCATACATTTGATTTTTGAGTTGTATGTGGTTGATTCAGTAGCTAAACTCATTCGGTTGTAATGTGATAATCAAGCTACTATGTTGTTTAATAACAACATTGAATATCACAGGGTTTTAGCATTTTAAGGTCAAATTTTTGACGATGAAGTAGTTGATACATAAAGGTGACATTAAGGTTTGGAACATTTAAAGACTGAGGAACTAAAAGTCGATTCTTTAACTAAAGGACTTTGCCTACTTGTTTGAAATACAAATATATAGTATGGGTGTTTTGAAGTCCTTAGATACTGTTAGTTAAAAGATCGTTATGTTTACTGCACGTACATTTGTACGTTTTGATGTATTATGACGGTATGATGGTTTGTTAATTAAAGATGATCATTGTTTATCATCAGTAATACATGTTATCATACATTGTCATAATACATATAGAAGTCTTAAGATTTGTGTCAATCTTAAGCATTTAAAGGTCATTGGGCACATATAAAGATTGACCTTGAGCCTATGTCATTATACACATACAGTTTTATATAGATATATCCTTAAAGTTTGACATGACATAGGGGGATATAAGTTTTTAACCCCATAAAGGTTTTCTAATGCAATTTAGCATTCAGTTGGAGAACATAAAGGTTTTCTCTAATGCTGTTTAACATTCGGTGAAAGAAAACAGGATTTCTCTGATATAGTTTGGCACAAAGTTGGAGAAATCGAGACTTACAGATGAAGATGATACATATTAGATCATAAAGATATCATCATAGTTTGCCACACTCCATTTTCCCATTCATGTTAGTGAGGTATTAGATATTCGTGATTGTATTGGATCTGTGTTGCACATGACACATGTATTTGATACTTTTCAGTATCGAAAGCCTTGCAGGATATAATATTAGACTTTCATTATCTTTGGATCAAATGTTTTGTTTTTAAACTTAGTCGACTAATACAGTAGCGTAGCTTAACCGAGTTTTTAAACTGTTTTTTAAAGTTGTGTCAAAATTGCAATTAATAATTGTCCAAGGAGGAGATTGTAAGACATTTTGCCCCTAAGAGCAATTTTGTCCATTTCCCATACAGTGGACAGTTATTAATTGTAATTTGGTTTTTAAATAAGTTATAAGTTAAATTACGTAATTTGATCCAGATAAAGATAATAAAGTGACCTAATAAATATCTAAATCAATCGGTCGACGCTTGGGTGAAAAATGGATCCCTTTTATTGTGTACCTGGTCCATATCGGCCTTGTGATGGGAAAGCCCGATATGGAAGCTATATAAATAGGTTAAGGTCTCCTGCAGTTGTTCATATCAATCGTAAGCATAAAGAATCTCTGACTCGTTAAGAGAGCTTACATATTGAGAAAACTGTAGAAAGACTCAGCCCGTGTCTCGGTGATAGATTGCCCTGAAGACGGCGGTAGATTCAGGATTGTTTCGGCTTTGGAAAGCTCGTTTGAAGTTTCAAAACTGAAATCAAGTACTTTTCGCATTTCTCCATTTTTTGCCATTTCACGTTTAATACGAAGTACGTAACTAAGGTACCGTTACGTATTACAGGATATGCTTAGAGTTTATAAATGACTTCATCTGAAAGTGTCCTTTCTTTTCACATCATGCAAGTTACAAACATTTGGTTATGATCTCTAATTAGATTGTATTGGTATAATTAGTATAATTATTCACCCAAAAAAAAGTTTTAAAGGTGTACACATGCTTCCAACATAAATCTCGTCTTTTCATTCCAAAGACAAAGATGTCAACTGAAAATATAAAACAAAGCTACCAATTCAACTTTATGGTGCTATCATTTAAACCAAAAGACAACTCTAGCTACCTTTTTGTTTGCTTTAATGGGATGGCCTCATTTATATAAATATGGACAATTGCTCCATTCTTCTATATGTCATTATAATGGAAACACTCCAAAAAATATTTTATATATAATACGATTATTTTTAAAAGCCACAAAATTTATAGCCAACGATAACAATATTAGATATATATAGACTTAAAGTAACTTATGGTTCAAACTCGACTAATGCATAACAAGGTCACAACTTGAACATTTGGATTCTAGAGGGTGTCAAAGTTCGCAACTCAAGCAGGCAGGAAATATCAATTTTCAGGCACCGCTTCGATACTGAGTTTACATGTTTCTGTATCATATATGTAAATCATATGAGTGATTGAGATTACATGATTCATAGACAAAATATCACCTCAAGGTTTTAATGTCATTTTCATCTAGACTTTTGTGTATATTTGAAAATTTTTCCATATGGCCCATTATAGCCATATAGGATACCTTTTATTTTCCTTATTCAAACTATTAGTAGCATAAATTGTCAAGGACAAAACTAAAGGAAACTCTTGAGGTAAGATAAATTTACATGCTATAAAAATTACTCTCCGAAAAAACATAACATAAAAAATCCAACTTATCTTGAATAAGGGCCTCAATTCTTACGACCATTACATAAATGCAAAGCACCTTCCGATCGAAAGAGTTAGAGAAAGCTGATTGTAACTGTCTGAAGCCTTGGTAATGCATGTTTGCCTTAAGAAATATTTGGAAGAAGAGCTAACCGAGTCAACTGAGTTTAACGTATTGGATATAAAATAGTCAAAATGAAAGATCAATAAATGCAATGTATTGAGTCCTTCTTCTTGCATGTTATCCCTTCAGCTTATATATTTTGTAACCCTTTCAGGAGACATATTTTTTATTCATCTTCTAAAAAAGTCCATAGAATAAATAAAGGAACACACATAATAGAGATATTATTTTCGAAAGTAAATGAACTAATACACTAAGTAGCATAGTACTAGTAGGGTCCCCAACTCCGTATATATATATATAATCAAGAACTCTTAACTTTTCCACACAATTATTTCATGGTCGGCACTTATGGGGTCCCACACAACCAAATGATTGAGAATCACTAGCCCCATATCAAATCACATTCAATGGCCCCTCCTTAAATATAAATCATTCAGACAAGGGAAACAGTTGGACGGACTTGATGCCAAAGCCCATGTTTACAAAATGAACATGAAATACAGGCAAGACGTCCCTGGTTATGATGGAGCGGACATTTGAGTCGATTACCACTTTTCCAAAGACTCCACAGGTACATGTGGCATATTATGACGGGCATGTCCATGCAAGCTTTATAACTTAGCGTAATGTCATGAATGTCGTATTGCTACCGTTGTTAGATTTAGGTGGCGTTTGAATCTGTTGTAGTATGGTAAGAATAAGTATTTATTTATTATAGTTTTTAAACATAGTTATATGTTTAGATTTGTGGTCAAATTATCGTAGGTTGGAGAAAACTGCGGTGGCACCGCAGAAATAAATAAGCAGAAAAAGAGCTGCGTAGGGAACTACTTATGCGATAGGAATTTTAGTTTCCAATAATAACCTTATAATAATTAATATTTTACATTATACCCTTACTTAATTAATAGAAAGAAGTTTAACTCATGTGTCTCCCCGATTTTTTTCCATCCAGGTAAACTCCTACCCGACTAATAACATATTTTTATGAAATATTTTATTCACTAAATTTATTTTATTTATATTTTTCTTATTTTAATTTAATATTTTAATGTTTATAATTTAAATTTATATGACTAA
>JAOQMS010000001.1:13818449-13831581 GCA_027563885.1 Erythroxylum longipes | reverse complement strand
ATGCATGAGCACGAGATGTGTTTTCCTAATGATCTCACGTATACACATTTCTATAATTCAACCCGTTATACGGAAACAGGATGTTACAACATCGCATCCAGACGAGTGGATATTAGATTCAGGTTGCACCTACCATATGTGTCCCATCTGGGCGTGGTTCTTTGACTTTCAAGAACTTGATGGCGGGGTTGTTTACATAGGCAATGATAATCCATGTAAAACAACCGGGATAGGTTCAATCAAGCTGCAGAATTATGACGGATCCACCAGAATTTTACGAAATGTGCGGTATGTGCCAAAGTTGAAGAAGAATCTCATCTCATTGGGGGCTTTAGGATCAAAAGGTCTAGTTGTGATGATGGGAGATGGAATTCTTAAAGCAACTTCAAGAGTACTGGTGATGTTAAAAGGTGTAAGAAAGAACAATTTGTATTACTACCAAGGTAATACAGTGATTGGGACAGCAGCAACAGCAACTTCGAGTAGCAAGAAAAATGCAGATGTAACAAAGCTATGACATATGCAATTGGGACATGCTGGTGAGAAATCCTTGCAAATCCTTGCGAAGCAGGGATTCTTAAAAGGTACAAAGACTTGCAAATTAGAATTTTGTGAGCATTGTGCTCTGGGAAAACATCGAAGAGTGAAATTTGGCACTACTTTCTATAATACCAAGGGCATTTTGGATTATGTGCACTCAGATGTGTGGGGACCTGCCAAGACTCCATCGATCGGAGGTAGGCATTATTTTATCACTTTTTTTGATGATTTTTCCAGAAAAGTGTGGGTGTTTACTATGAAGAACAAAGATGATATGCTTGGAATTTTCTTTAAGTGGAAAGCTCAAGTTGAAAACCAAACAGGGAGGAAGATCAAGGTTCTCCGAACAGACAATGGTGGAGAATATAAGAGCGATCCATTCCTGACGGTATGCTAAGAGTGTGGCATAGTTTGATACTTTATAGTCCGAAAAACACCGCATTAGAAGAGGGTGTCAAAGCGTATGAACAAGACACTAGTAGAGAAAGTTCGTTATATGTTGTCTAATGTTGGGTTAGGCAGAAACTTTTGGGCTGAGGCTGTGACATACGCTCAACATCTTGTAAATCGCTTTCCCTCATCTATTATAGGTGGCAAGACTCCTTTAGAAGTATGGTCCGGGAAACCTGCTACTGATTATGATTCTTTGCTTCTTTTTGGTTCCACTGCATATTATCATGTGAATGAATCAAAGCTGAATCCATGAGCAAAGAAGGCTCTATTTATGGGCTTCAATGCTGGAGTTAAAGGATACCGTTTATGGTGTCTATAGGCAAAGAAGACGATTATCAGCAGAGATGTTACCTTTGATGAATCTGCCATGTTGAATAAGGTAAATCCAGAAGAGACTGATGGTACTCCATAGCAGGTGGAGTATACGCCGAAGCAGGTGTAGTTTGAGTAGACAGTGGTTATCCCAGCGAAAAGCACCATTAGTGACTCTCCTATGGTAGAAGAAGAGTCAGATGAGGAAGAGGTTCCAACCCAAGAACCTCTGCAGCAATAAGAGCCAGTTGCCGTTAGAAGGGAAAGACGAGAGATTAAAAAACCTGCTCATTTACTGACATGGTAGCTTATGCACTTCCAGTTTTTGATGATGTTCCATCTACTTTCCCAGAAGCAATTTGAAGTTCAGAAAGTGGCAGATGGGTAGGTGCAATGGAAGAGGAAATGCAATCTCTTGAGAAGAACAATACATGAAAGCTGACACAACTGTCGAAGGGAAAGAAGACAATTGAATGCAATTGGGTATTTGCCAAGAAAGGACTTCCTGACAAAGATGATATTCGCTATAAGGTAAGGTTGGTGGCTAAAGGCTACGATCAGAAGGAGGGAATTGATTATAATAAGGTGTTTTTCCCATTTGTTAAACATTCATCAATTAGAATTTTGTTGGCCTTGGTAGCACAGTTGAATTTAAAGCTAGTTCAACTTGATGTGAAAACCGTGTTCCTACACGGTGACTTGAAGAAAGAAATTTATATGACTCAGCCAGATGGATACAAGGTTGCTGGTAAAGAAAATTTGGTTTGCAATCTGAGCAAATCGTTGTACGGACTTAAACAATCTCCAAGGAAGTGGTACAAACGATTTGGCAGATTTATGAAGGGTCAGAAGTACACAAGAAGCAAATAAAATCATTGTGTGTATTTGCGCAGACTTCAAGATGGGTCCTACATCTACCTACTCTTATATGTTGATGATATGCTGATTGTGACAAAGAGCCAAAATGAGATTGACATATTGAAGGCTCAGTTGAGTAAAGAGTTCGAGATGAAGGATTTGGGAGAATCCAAGAAGATTCTCGACATGGAGATAAGCAGAGACAGAGAGAGAAGCAAGCTTTGGCTGTCACAAAAGCAGTATTTGAAAAAGTTATTACAACGCTTTGGTATGCATGAACATACAAAACTTGTAGGTACCCCACTTACTCCTCATTTGAAACTTGGTAGCTGGTTATCTCCAACAACAGATGAAGAGCTTGAATACTTGGCGAAAGTCCCGTATGCTAATGCAATTGGTAGCTTGATGTATGTAATGGTGTATACGAGACCATATATTTCACAGGCTATTATTTTTGTCAGCAGGTACATGCATGATCTAGGAAAGGGTCATTAGGAAGCTGTGAAATGGATTCTACGGTATCACCAAAATACTGTAGATATCGGATTGGCATTCGAGCGGGATGAATCACTTGGTCAATGCGTAGTTGGATATTGTGATTCTGACTATGTAGACTTGGATAAGCTACGGTCTACAACTGGCTATTTGTTCACTTTAGCAAAGGCGCCAATAGTTGGAAGTCTACTTTGCGATCAACGGTAGCTTTGTTTACAACAGAGGTAGAGTATATGGTGATTACAGAAGCTGTGAAGGAGGTAATTTGGCTTTTTGGGTTGTTTAAAGACTCGGGAGTTGGTCAAAAACAACTTGAGCTATATTCTAATAGTCAGAGTGCTATTCATTTAGTAAAGAATCAAGTCTTTCATGCACAGACAAAGCATATTGACGTTCACTATCATTTTGTGTGAGAAATTCTCGAAGAAGAGGAGAAACTTATCCAGAAGATTTACACGACGAAGAATCCTACAAATATGCTGACCAAGGTGGTTACAAGAGCCAAGTTTGAATATTGTTTAGACTTGGTTAATATCTTGCACATTTGAGTTGGCATCTGAAGGGGCAAATTTGGAAGCACCGCGAAGACTGTTTTTTATTATTTGTTTGATTGAGAAGATTTATATTTAGTGGGATAAGAAATTGTGCCAAGGTGGAGATTTGTTACTATTTGGCACCTTTTCACAATCCCACATCATGAGTTTATGTGTTTAGGGGGAGGTTGGCAATTATAAAAGAACTCTTCCCCCCATTGTAAACCATCCCAAAAATTTGCTCTTCTCCTATATAAGTAAAACGGGCTTCTTAAGTGGTGCTCTGGAGACGTAGGCACAATTGATCGAACTTCGTTATCAAATTTTTCCTGGTGTGTTCTTTCTTTATTATTCCGCATTTATTGTCTTGTTTCTTTTCAAGTTGTAGTATAGTATTCAATATTATTTGTTGGGTATATTTGTAGTGTTGTGTTCAATTTATTTGGATGTATTTACTATTCATTTGTATACATGAGTTAGGTTGTGATAAATACACCGTGCACGTAATTTCTGTCTCGGAGGATGGGTTTTAAGTGGGAACATTTGTGACCCCTCCACCCTTTCTTGGGACTTTACGTGGAATGGTAATATTGTCTAGGAGGTCATTGTGATTTTTCCTGGGTATTACCAAATCGGTTCACTTCACTAGTTATTTACCTTAGAGGGAAAAATTACCCGATTTTCACTACAATATTTATATTGCATATATAGAATTTACATATACATCAAATATAAGTAAAATTGAAAGAATATAAGAAATGAAAACCTTTCATTCAATCGAATATCTGCTCAAATCGCATTGACTTTAATTCTCATTTGGTATAAAATCTTTATCATTAAGAGGAGTCTTATCATGACTATCATTCAAATTTATTGCACCAAATGACATGTCAATACTTTCATATCTAATATTATCTTCCAAGTTACTCTCATATATCAAATCCAGTTCCTTAAAAACCCAATTTGTTAATATGGTCAATGTGAATTGGATCTATATAACTACTTGTTCTATTAAAAGTTCTAGTAAATAAATACAATTAAATTATTAAGAAATTACAAAATATTATATTTAACTTATCAATGATAATAACATACCTTTATGAAGATTTAAGTTGTATCAAATAAACATCAAGTCATTCAATATTTTTATTCCAATCTATTCCTTTCCTTGGAATGAATGTATTCAAATGTACTCTAATTTCTTTCACACACTTTTGCACTCACACATTGACTCATTTTTTAAATTGCAAATCTTTGTAATTCTGGAATACTATTCCCAAATTGGTCCCACAAAGCAATTGTAAGATAACAAAAGAAATATTATAAACAAAATAAAATGATGATTAATTTCCAACAAGTAATAATGGTAAAATATATAAATCCCACCAAGCAACTGTAAGATAACAAAAGCAATATTATAAGCAAAATAAAATGATGATTAATTTCCAACAAATATTAATTTTACCTTTGTTACTTGTTATCTTTTTGATGAATAGCAATGAGCACTCTAAAATCACCGAAAGCATCCTTATAAACTTTTATTGTGAGTTTAGGAGATCTTGCATCATCTTATAGACAACATTGTTGTAATAGTTAATAGTATTCCCCTATTAACTTCAAATTTCTTTGTAAAAGTTGGTCTAAAATAGATAATAAGATTAAAAAATACCCCATATATAAATAATGAATAGCAAAATTGTCTTTCTCATCTCTTATTGATGACTATAAGATAACATGTGTATAAAGAAGGCCTATTTTCATATTGGCTTTGATTGCTTCCTTTGTCGCCTCATGACATCATAAAAATAACTCGTTTTTACCTTTTCATCACTATTAGCTAGACAATGTACTCTTACCAAAGGCTCCTAAACTGGATTATAAATTGAAATTTGGACTAAAATTCATGATCTCCAAGTATAATTTTAGAAATTTTAACTCCAACATTAGACCTAACATACGGTGTTGTGACCCATTTATCACTTGTAAACATTAGCCTCAACTCCTTCTTCATCAGAACTCGCAAACCTTATTATAATAGGATGACACAAATTCCTACCATTGACAAAATCTTTCCTCATCAAATTTAGGACTCATGCACGATTATAAATAAACTTGGTCATTTTCTTTGCTTTCTATACAATTTCATCAATGATAGGAAAATATCTATTTCTCCTATATTTTCTAACATCATGTCAATATAATGTGTAACATAAGAAGTCCAATAAAAATAATTATACTTACTTTACAATCTTTGCTTTCTGACCATAATCATTGTCAGTAATAAATTGAACAATGTTTTCTAGCTCATCATCATTTATAACTTCTTCAAATATTTGAAATAAATTATCAACATTTCTAATAAGGCCATATGAATTAATAGACTTTAAAAACATTTTTCCTTTAGCATAATTAACTAAAAATTTGATAATGAGTTCATATATTTTATTTGTCCAACCATCACATATAGCTGAACATCCATAAGTTTCCTAGTTCATTTTTCTTTTATCCAAATAACTATTTATTTCATAAACAAAGTTTCTCAGAAGTTCACCTCTATAGTCATTAATTGAAGGAGCCTTATATCCTGAACCGTAAGAAGCAATAATGTCCACCATAGATTGGTAATAATAAGATTGGGTGGTAATGAATGATACACCTAAATCATACCATCATCTAGTCATTGTCATATCTATATTTTGAGTCACTTCGTTAGATTATAAGATACTATGGATTGAAGGCTAAGCTCTAAGAGTTGTTTATGGTGAAAAAAATTAAACACATATCTTCTACTTTTCCTCACATTAGGTGCAATATTCATTTCTTATTGGGTAGGAATACCATCACCTTTAATATCCTGACTATCATCTTGACTACTGGAAAAAGAACTTCCATAACCAATTTTATAGTTTAAACTTTGTCTTACATCCTTTTGATGTTGATACTCTTCAAGTAAAGTTTTCATTTGTCATTTTACGTCATGACTCACTTTTGTGCAAGGCTCTACTTCACTTTTGATCCCAGATAAATGCTTCTTTAATCTGGTGATTCCCCTCTTCAAATGCTTGTTGCAATATACACAAATGGTATGGTTCTTCATTCCATGAAGCAATCTAGTATGAGCTTAAGCTCGATCATCGAATCTTCCTAAAATAGAAATTATTAGGAGTACTTAATTGCCTCTCCATTTATCTAAAAAAATAAATAGAGACATGTGTCAAAATTAAAATAATAAGTTTATACTCAAAAATACAATTTTTGTATATAATATCATTACATGCACTTAAATTTTCAATATTTAATTATAAGCATGTCTAGATTCCAGATAAACTCTATCTTACATCTTTCTTTATGATAACTCACATTAGAAAAATCACTTTTCTTTATGATAACTCGTGTCAGAAAAACTGATTTAAACACTTTCAATTTCACATGACGATGAGTAATGAGTATTATCTCATAAATTCATTTATTATTTTCTACTATCCATAAGATAAAGTGATGAATGCATATTTTCTAGCCATAAGATATGATTAATATTTGTAATATTAGTTCCTAATGACAATAATGAACAATATAAAAAAGCAAACATTTATTTTTTAACTTAATTATATATATTAAATGATTTATATTAAATATTATATTTAAATGATTAATCAACTATTAAATACCTTTTATATATGAATATTAATTAGTAAATTATATGTTTCATATAAATTAACTAAAAAATTAACAATTTGGTCAGTTGATTTTGATGTCTTTTTTATGATTAATAAAATAACAAATAATATAACATGTTCTTGAATAATTCACAAGTCACGATGCCTAAATGTTCTTCTGTAATCTATACACGATATTATTTTGATCTCATTTCTTCACGAATTTACAATGGCTAAGTGTTATTGAACTACACACACATAACAAATTCCAACTTCCAAGCCAAAATTGTCGAATGCATGTTTTACAAACCATTAACAATAAACATGACCCAACCAAAACATAATTCAAATTGCAATCCTGAGTAGAAACAAACAATCTAAAACATACAAAAAAATTAGATAAATTGTAACCAAGTTAATAAGTAATGCAAGTCGGGTCAGGTCATGGGTCATGTTTGGGCATGGGTCAATCAGATGCAGATTTGGCTTCTAAAATTTTGATTCTAGAGTACTACACTCCAAATTTATTTATGCACTATAGGGACTGGCTGACTGGAAGTACAGACGGTGCATGGAGAGCAACAAACAACAACAATATGTTGAGAGCAGTAGCCAACGACAGTGGAGAGCAGTGAGCGGTGGACTAGAGAGCAAATTGCGCAGAAGCGGTAGAGGAGGAAACGATAGTGGAGGAAGTAACGACAATGAGTGGTGGAGAAAGCAACGACAACTGGCAAGAAAAGGCGAGTGTGCATGGGAGGGTGACGACGGTTGCTCTGAAATGAAGAGTGAACTGAAGATTGAAGGAGAATGAAAGTTGTTTGGTTCTAGTCGAGGATTTTCTTTTTAATGTAGTCCTTAACTTTTAAATTTTCATTTTGTTCCCTAAAAATTTTTTATATTTCAAGTGCCAGCTAGTACCACTTGGTACTAACAATATCTGTAATTGGTATGGTACCAAGGATTTGAATACCATTTTCTAACCGGTACAATACGTTCCGGCTAGTACCGGCTAATATGGATCGATACTCATAATGTTGCTATGACACTAATTAACTTTTGCCACATTGAATCCGTTCAGCCTGCTGATAGCATTTTACTGATTACAAACTCACCATATTGGGCCCATCATAGACAACTGTCTAAGTAGGCCCTTTTATTGTACAAACGACAGAAATATTTTTAATATATTTTAAAAAAAAATTCTGTAATATCTATCATTTATTATGTTACACTTATTGCAATTTGATGCCCCGAATTTATAGCTGTAACCATTTTCATTTAACTTATGAAGCAATCTTAAGAATGCAACAACGTTTATAACCTTTTTGTTTTGGTTTTTGCTCTCTTCAGAATTGAAATTTAATTTTTAAATTAGGGTTGAATTAATAAAGAAGGAAAATTAAACTTTTTTTAACTAACTGCAAACGTTATTATTCATGATAAGTGCTTCTTAGACTCTTCGTACGCGTATATCATACTTGTATCGCACGCCCAAATGGTT
Source organism: Erythroxylum longipes (assembly GCA_027563885.1). Taxonomy (NCBI): domain Eukaryota; kingdom Viridiplantae; phylum Streptophyta; class Magnoliopsida; order Malpighiales; family Erythroxylaceae; genus Erythroxylum; species Erythroxylum longipes. The sequence continues at coordinate 13,823,230 of JAOQMS010000001.1, read as the reverse complement.
TATATGGACCCTGAATTGTAAGAGGATGATGCCAACCATTATTTCATTATTAGAATTGATTTTATGCTTCTAAATTTGTAAAAATTCCAAATAAAAAATAAAAAATGTTACGGGGTATACTATACTAATAGGAATTTTGTTATAAAAGTTCATAATATACCATGTTCAAATAATTGTTACTGTTATAATTTAATCAATCACATCAGTGTTTGAAAATTGGACTCTACCAAAAGACTGCCTTTTTGAGACTTTGGTCGCGGAATCTTTTGTTTGCATAGGTTTGTGTTCTTGTAAGAAAAATTATTGGAGTACCACTACCATCCAAGCAATTCTAAAAGTTCTTAGCAGGCACTATACACATATCTATGTCTAACTTATGATATGGTGATAGATAATAATATCAATGCACAGCTTTAGTTCCCAATATTCTTCTGTAGCAAGTTATGTATGGAGTGACTTGAAAGGAAAGAATAAGTTTCCAGAAATAATAATGTTATAACATGAGCTCATGTTAGAATAAAATTTTTATTAAGGGAGGAGAACATGCAATAAGATTCACGTATACAAATTTCATAGGATCTTCGTTCACTTTCTCATGATGCCTTGACATAGCAGGAAAGGAAGAAAAAAATCACTTTCACATATCCTCAACTGAAGTATTAGTTTGATATGTCTGTTAACCTTCTAACAAGGAAGAATATGAAACCAGAAGAAAGAAATCAGCACTTCCGTAATGGAACTGTAATTGTATGCTAAATTTAAATGAAAGGTGTCCTCTTGGGTAAAATTCTGCATGCTTCTTCCATGTCCCCAGTACCCCAAAATTCACAACTTAAGCCAGCAAGTCTAGAGAAGGATGGTATGGTCCTGATAACTTCTAATCCTAAACTCCAAAGAGGAAGATATTGTTTTAACTCATTTTTGGATGCTCTTGTAATTGGCAGGTCTTCATTGAACCACAATAACGGTATGACCACTACTGGAACTTTCCTTCCCTGGGCCTAGGCCCTATTCAGGAAAACCTGTTAGAAGTTTGGTGCGTTTCCACGCCATACACTTGCCATGTTCACAGATTAATCATATATCAAGTTCCATTAAAATTTTCTTCATTCGCTCTTGCCAGATTGACGGTTCCACAGTAAACAGCTTTGGAAGTAAACATACGAGGACGCCAACTTGAGTGCTTGGAGCATGAAGAGAGCTGGCATCAACTGAGAAGTTAGACAAATTATAAACATCGGTCCTTGGAGTTGGGCCATACCATTTGGTCGGAAGTTCCAAGTTTCATTCACGTTCAACTGTCTTACTTTAATTGATAGCATAGTGTATTACCCTATAATCTGACAATGTTTGATGAGGTGGATTATTTGTATTCAGAGAATCCTTGCTCCATGTTTATTTCTAGGTTGGTAAAAAGAATTATAAAACAGTAACATGCGACATTGATTAAAAATGATGGAAAACAATAAAGTAAAATGGTGGAAGAAAAGAAAAATATTAATAACGGTGAGCACAATACTTTCATATACAAAGATTATGAGTGAAAATTGCAGAACCCTGAGAATTCCATCAACCTATCAGCTGATTCTTCACTTTTGCTCACTGGCCAGCCATCCACTACTCTTACTGCAACTAACAAAATCAGCATAAGAATGCATAGAAATCATAGATTATACAAGTCCCACCTAAAACGTTATGCAGAGAAAGTTGGCATTACTGATTAAATAAAATATTGATCCATGTGATGAGGAAGCGAACATTTGAATGAAGCAACGAAAAACTTATTCGCAGCTAATGTTTCTCTCAAATAACAATTCATTAAGGCACAGTGCGAGTTGGTTATATTTGCATTGGTGATTGTACCTTCTTCCGGCTGCTTTTACATTCCTCTAGGCTCTCATCCTCATCATCCTCATCATCTTCATCACCATTATCATCCTCGTCATCTTCATCATCTCTGCTATCCAGTTCATCATCCTGAACAGCCTCCCCAGTAAACCAAGATACAGCATGAGGTATGATTTTGTCCCGAAGAGTAGTGCTACAAGAAATAAGACAAAATATCATGTTTCAATAAATGAGGAAAGATGTGAGGATCAACACAACCTCAAGTAGGCATGCGTTTACCCAATATTATAGTCTTTCTCCATGCAATCCTCAATTTCTTCAACCTTCCACAAAATGCATGCAGATAATAAAGAATCAACATTTATATCAATGATTCAACTGAATACTGTAGCACAAAGAACACAACTTACAGTATTATCGTCAAGTTCATCATCATCCTCAGGAACCTGGGGACTGTTAAAAAATGTGAAAAAGCTTGGGCAATCCTCAACTTTTGTGAGGGGTTTGGAATTCTTTGACCCCTTCTTTGGTTTCCTCTTTAGGACCTTCTTTGTCAAGCATTTCCCAGGAAACCATTCAATCTCTGTCCTGGAAAGAACCCAAAAAATCATTAGAGTGAAGGAGACTGAAAAAAACATTTAGCACAACAGCAGAAGATAATTACCCAATTGTTTTATCCAGAATGGGATCATCATCATTGTCAATAACGCAGAAGGTTTTTGTCAGCAACGAATTCTTGAAGTAAGGGTTTGACTCAAAGTAAAATGCCAGCTTGAAACCCTCAGGATCTTGAACTCTGTGCCACTTGATATCTTTAAGAAACTTTAGAGCCTCTTCATCACGTTCAGTGATCTACTCCAATAATGAGCAGAATTTATTATTAACTCAACAAATGGAAATTATCAAACCATGTCCTAAGCAAACAAATTACCTCATCAGCCAATACTCCATTGGTTTTCAGTGCAGTAAGCCAGAAGTTAGGCACTCCTTTTTCTGCAACAATTTTAATTAGACAAGTGCAAGGAATTGGTTCAATTATAGCTGCTAACAAACTGAAAAGTTTACCTTCTTTAAGTTTATCTTCTGGGTCCATCAAAGATTCATTTTTGGCTGCCTCTACTTCTTTTATACCATTCACAATCTCATACCTCTACAAACATGCAAGAACAAATTTAATTTAACCAAACGGGGAAAGTCTCTGAACTTGCAAGTTTAACACCTCGACTACAATAGATAATGGGCCAGCTTCGAACAATAAGAAGCGTTGGAAGAAAGTTTCCAGAGGTAGCACACATGGTTCTACAATGCAATATGCAAAGAAATGCGATGTAATATACCACCTACCTGCATATATAGAGGCTCATACAGTTTCTGGTATTTAGCTTCAAGTGCCTTCCTCTCCTCAAAGTACTCTCCCTCCAGCTTATCATGTTCACTCTGCAAATCGATCAACATGATTACAATCTCCAAATTCTGGATCAGAGCACAAGTTTTTATTTGGACCTCATTTCTCAAAAGAATAAAGTAGAAGCCCACAAATGTGAATCCCAATTGAAATCCCTAACTTACACACCTGAATTTTTTTAAGAAACTCGACCCTTTTCTTGACCTCCGGAGACAAGGTTTCAAAAATATCTGCATGCGCTCCAGCCAAGCTCTGAAGCTTATTCTGGACAACCACATAATCACAAACACATAACACTACTAGCCGTATTTTCGATATCACAATCCTATCACAATCGAAATGTAAAAAGATACTGCCTTCTGCAATTTCAAGAATTGGCCCTATAATCAAAACAACACCAAATTCCTTACAAAGAACAGAATTCCATATGTTTTGGCACTAAGAAGAAAAATAGATCAAATTTTCAAAACCAAAGGTGTTACTTTGTCAAAGATCACTTACCTTGAGAGCATTAACAAGGTCAGTGCGATCCTCCACACTAAGAGCTACATAACAGAATCCACAAACAAACAAACAGAAAGTAAGCTCCAATCTTTTCACAAGAATTGAAGACCCAGTTGAAAGATATATCATGATTTATTCAACCACCATTGAAAAACTAGAAAAGGGAAATAACGTTTACAGATTTATTCAATCGCATTACTGTGCAAATTGAAGTCAACAAAATACGAATCTGTTTTAAGTTCCGATTGGAGATTTACCAGCAGCAGCGGCGGGGAGGGAAATATCGATGTCGGAGGGCTTGTAGGGATCGTCGTCCGCGTCGCTCATTTTTAATTTGACGTTTGGGAGATGAGGAAATAGTGAGAACTGAGAGAGGGAAATAGAGAGAAAACGAGGGAAAATTGCGACTGGTTCTCGCAGAAAATGTTTACTACAATATATGTGCTATTAGAATTTATAATTTAACGCCTGAATTTATCCTTATTTCTTTATTTTACATAGTAAATTCGATATCAAGTGTTTGATTATGTAAGTATACTAGCCTAGACTGCGCAACTGCGCAGTCGTAATCTAAACTAATATGCTCACTTAGTTTAAATTTCAAGATTATTATATTAATCAATATATTATAATAAAACAATTTAAGGGGAAAAATAGAATTGTTATATTGAAGTTGAAATTTTGTAATAGCTACATGATATATTTATTAATCGTGGTTGTTTTTTATATTAGCATAATAATTTTGTTAAAAAGAAAGGTTAATCTATAATATTTGTAGGATGGGTATAAAACGTAAAAGTTGTTTCAAATATAGTCAAATGTATTAACAACATTAATATTTCAGGAAAAACTTTTCTTAATTTGTTATGGTTACGGAATGTATTCAAGAAATATATCATACGAATTAAAAAGCAACAGAAACATAAAGGCATATTAAAAGGGAAGTAAAACACAATTTAACGTAATGATTTGTTTTGATATGTTGATAGTTGTATGAATCTTAAAATTCTTATTTAATGAATGT
>JAOQMS010000001.1:13795181-13813098 GCA_027563885.1 Erythroxylum longipes | reverse complement strand
AAGTACAATAAAAATAAAAATAAAAATAAAAATAATAAAAATAAAATAATAATAATAATAATAATAATAATAATAATAATAATAATAAGAAGAATAAGAATAATAATAATAATATCATTAAGGAATTTAATAATAAAAAATAATAAATTTAATAATCATAAGAATAATAATAAGTCAAAAATAAATTATTATTATTATTATTATTATTATTATTTTCAATAATAAATTTCTTAATAATAACAAGGAATTTAATAATAATAATAATAATAAATAAATAAAAATAAATATTATTAATAATACTTTTAATAATAACAATAATAATAATAATAAGGATATTAAGGATAAGGATATTTTGGTCTTTTTGTTAATTATTCTTTTCACATTCCAAATTTATATTTTCAAACCAAACACAAGCATAAAAATTCTTCATCTATTGATTCTATTCCATTCCTTCAATCAAATAAAGTAATACATATTCTATTCTATTTCTTATCATTTCTATTCTTAAAGAATATCTATTCTATTCCTTCTTTATTCCATTCTTTAAACGAAAGAGTCTGTTAGGGTTTTATAATTTGATGCTTTGGGAATGAGAATGCAAAGGGCTCAATTGACATAAACGAGGCATTTATTGGCTGGCAGCAGCTTGGTGTGCTATGGAGAAACTGATTGGTCAAGGACGGTACATCTTAGCGAAGAGATCACATCTGGTTTTGGTAACACAGGAATGATACTCTTCTACTCTTATTATTATTAGCGAAATTCTACAATTTTTACATATTACCTGCAAATCACTTTTCTCAAAGTCATTTGAAGGACCCTCATAATTTTCCAATAAAAAGGACAAACGAAATAAACTTTAATTTTATTAAGCCTGATGAGTGATGACTGTTAACATAAATGAAAAGAAGCAAAAATCCACAACTTGCATTTTAAGATAAAAACCGGAACAAATTGGTGGGTGACGACTGAGGACGGATTTATTAAACCTTTCAACAAACTGGACAAGAGAATGAGAATCCCTCATTTTCTTTATGTAACGGCTAATTATACTTTTTCTTTTCCCAACTGCAAAGTGCAAGCTCACTTCATTCAGGCTCCTGGAAACTAAACTACGCAAAGCCTACCTCTCTTTGACTCCTTTTTATTTTCCCCTTGCGCATCCAATCAATAACCCAATTATTTAGTATTAGCAATTAATGAAGACTCCGAAATCAGCCTAACCTTTGATTACAATTGGGGTTATGACCCTCAGCCGTCAGCCCTCGATCATGATATTATTTAACCCACACTACACTCTCTCCCCAGACTCCACAGTTCCTAGACATTTGTGGTCATTTCTCTAAGACCGAGGCTGAGCCCTCTAATGGAGACCCGTGTTGGTGCTATGTTCATGTTTGCTCTCCTATTTTGTATTTCAAGTAAGTATTCAGTTACACTGCGACGGAGATACGAGTATTTATGGGTTATCCCCTCTAAACTCAGCTGTTTAATTGCAGGTGCGGAGATGGCAGGCAAGGTGGGCGTCAACTACGGCACACTTGGAAACAACCTCCCAGTGCCGTCAAGATCAGTGGAGCTGCTCAAGTCATTGAAAGCCGCACGCGTCAAAATCTACGATGCCAATCCCAAAATCCTCAAGGCCCTCAGAAACACCGCCATTCAAGTGTCCATCATGGTCCCCAACGAACTCATCCCCAACATCTCCAAAAGCCAAGCTCTCTCAGACAACTGGGTCCAAACCTATGTTGTTCCCTTCTACCCACATGTTAAAATCCGTTATCTCCTTGTTGGAAACGAGATCCTCACCAACCCAGACATCGGAACATGGTTTAATCTCGTTCCTGCCATGCGTCGAATCAAAAGTTCATTAAAAGCTCACAGACTCCATAAGATCAAAGTGGGCACACCGTCGGCGACCAACGTCCTGGAGTCGTCTTTTCCGCCGTCAAACGGGACTTTCCGGTCAGACATTGCAGCTCCGATAATTAAGCCAATGTTGCAATTCTTGAACCGCACCAAGTCTTTCTTTTTCGCAGATGTCTACCCTTATTTTTCATGGGCCGCAGACCCCAAAAACATCAATCTTGATTACGCGCTCTTTGAGTCCAAGAACATAACCTACACTGACCCTGTTACCAACTTAACCTACACCAACCTCTTTGACCAGACCATTGACGCTATGGTCTTTGCTATGAAACGCCTTGGTTATCCAGATATTCGGATCTTTATTGCCGAAACGGGTTGGCCAAATGGGGGTGATGTTGACCAAATAGGATGCAATATTCACAATGCTGCCATCTATAACCGGAATGTTGTGAAACGGTTAACGGCCAAACCCATCATAGGCACTCCGGCCCGACCCGGTTGGCCGATTCAGTCTTTTATTTTTGCTCTTTATAACGAGAACCAGAAACCGGGTCCGGGTACGGAGAGGCATTTCGGATTGTTGTACCCGAACGGATCACAAATATACGAGATTGATCTCAGTGGAGAGACAGCGGTCTGGGAGTACAAAAAGCCTTTACCGGCGCCCACAAACAATGAACCGTACAAAGGGAAGTTATGGTGCGTGGCGGCTAAGGGAGCCAATACGAGCTTGGTGGCTACTGCTTTGTCATGGGCATGCTCGCAGGGGAACAAAACCTGCGACGCAATCAAACCCGGAAAGCGGTGCTACAAACCGAACTCGGTGATTTGGCACGCGAGTTACGCGTTCAGCTCTTATTGGGCCCAATTTCAGAAGACTGGTGGGACCTGCAGTTTCAACGGTGTTGCTATGCCCACGCCGAAGGATCCTAGTAAGTGCTGGTCGGATTTGGTTGAGATTGATTGATTACATACATTGTCTTTGTTTCATTTAAAATCCTTTCCTTATTCAGGTTTTGGACACTGCAAGTTCCCAAGCGTCAGGCTTTTTTGAGAATGAGATGAGTTGGTGAGCATCCATCTTCACTTTTTTCCTTCTTTCTGTGAGCCTGTGTTTGTGAAACTTTTCGTTTGAGTTAAGTGTCATTCTTTGTTTCTCTTATTATAAAGACGAGTTGGGAGTATGTTTTCTTGTACTACAATGTGACATTTTTTTGAGACTGGTTCTATTAATAAATGAGCAACGGCTATTTTGGTACTGCCAAACCAGGATTGAGGATACCTAGCCTCTGAAAATACTGTCGGTCTTTGATATCCTGCTTTCTGCTGGGGACCAGGCCGCTTTTATTCACTTTCCAAGAAAGCTCACTCACCCGCTGTTCCTGGATTGGATTCTGCGATGCCAACAAAAGTAATAGCGTTTCTGGGACGTTTTCCTTTTCCTCGAAGCCCCTTCTTTCTTCGTGTTTAAAGTTAGGGTAAATGATACGCTTCTTAGTTCTTCCCGTTCCTCATTGTACCAAAATTTTAGGAAACACTTAATTTACCCAAACACAATACACAAGAGAGGGTGAATTTTACAATACGTTTGCTTTGTTACGGGTGAAAATCAATCATTTATAAATCTTGTTCAAAGTTTACAAGAATTCTAAAAAAATGTACCTCAAGCAAATTTTACAATTATAATAATTATACAACTAAAAAAATTCCTACTTTTCATATTAAATGTTATGAAATATTCCTGCAGTCTTTCTTTAACTTCTCAAAACTTTTAAAAACTCTTTAATATGTCTAACCTCACTCTTACAATTCATATATGGCCTATTTATATTCAAAATAATATAAAATAATTAGTAAAACTAAAAATTAATCGTTACAATCGCTAATAATAGTAACATTGATCCACTATTCTAGTATATTAGTCACAATGTGTCATATTGGTTAACCAATATGATTACAAACTCATGATATATGTTTTCAAAAGACACTAGCCGATTACATTGTTATACTAGTTGATTAACCTATTAAATATCTTAGTTTGCCCAAATCGTCATATTAGTTAAACAAAAATTTTAAAAACTTTCAAAGTTTTTTCAAAGTTCAAAATGCATTCTTTTAATGAAAACTTAATTCAAAACCATTTCAATTTTTTCAAAAAAATTTGTTTAAAATTAACAAGTTTTCTTAATGAATAAAGCAAAATTTTTCTTGACTATAAAAAGATTTATACATTATGCATTATATGCAAATAATAATACAATAATTGAGTTCTTAATTCATTAAAATGAATGAGATAAGGTTATAAACATGATTATAATAATTTGCTTAAGTCTTAATTGGGATTGACGCAAGGGGGTGTGATGGCCATTATTAATTCCTTGTTCCTAATTTGTCACTTGAACAACATATGTACTCCACTTTGCTCTTTTTCTTAATCCTAGAGCACGTGACATCAGTATTCTTGATGAGAGTGAATAAAGAGTCTTCTATAGCCATGAGTGAAAAATCTCTACCTAGTGACCCTGTTCATCTTTCTTCTACCCTTACTATTGCCAATCTGCCTTCTAGTGTGAAACATACCTTATCTAATTGTATGGAACACCTTGTAGAAATAACCCATCATCCTAAAGCAAGTCGTATTTCAGATACTTCTTTATCTTTGCCTAGTCCCTACAGTATATATTCTCGTGACTGTTCATAGACAAAAAGCATAAGAACTATTCTCTCTACCCCTTGTCCAAAAGTTAAAGAAATAATCAAAAGTTCCCATTTGGAATAGTGTAGTTTAAAAGCAACTACAGTAGAGCAATACGTGAAGCTTGAGATTCCCAAGGAGCTCATCTCTCTTTAGTAAGAATCGAACCATACACATCTACATGTTGGAGCTTTTCATCTTGTTACACTAACTATCAAAAAGTGTTTCATGCTCACCATAGGCATTCCTCCTTCACCGCTTTGAAAACTGACGAGAAGATGGTGATGAATGGCTTCAATGGAGGTTTAACTGCGGTTTTCTTATCCAACCATCACTCATTTTGTTGCAAACTGAAAAGGGTAAAATGTATCGGCTACTGTATATCTTTTCTACCCACAAAAACTCTCTCCCAGCCTTCTCAATATGGCTTAACCGAAGAGCAACTAGGTGACTAGCTGTTTCAGATTAATGAGTAACCCCACATAAGAGAGGCACATTTGACACAGCTTCAGGAGGATCACTGATGAGAAAAACAATAGATGAAGCAGAAAAGTTGATAGAGGAGATGGCAAGTAATAACTACCTATGGACCAACAAGCCGAGTAGACAAACCACTACTTTTTGAGAACAAAAAGGAATTGTAGATGTTGATCAAATGACAGGCAAAAATTAACAACTCAACTCAAAAACTCAACAAATCAACTCGAAAACTCAACAACACGAAGGCTTCATCCTCAGCTTCGATAAAAGCCATGCAACTAAAGTGTGAACTCTGTGGACAAATGGATCATGATACGGTGGATTGCTTTTTGATAAATGATAGCAATCCAGAGCCAGTTAATTATATGGGAGCCCAATATGGACGAGAAGGGGGAAACAATCCCTACTCCAACATATACAACTTTAAGTGGAAGAATCACCCAAACTTCTCTAGGCAAACAATACTGGAGTGCAGTTCAGACCTCAAGGATAACTAGGCTTCCAATAAGATAAACCGAGCTCAATGGAATCCAAGTTGGATAAAATTTGAGGCATGGAGATGCACATAGGAGGCTTGAAAGCAAATTCGAGTAAGTCACTAAGAACCACGCCTCTTCAATACACAATCCGGAGGTCCAACTAGCGGAAGCAATTTGTACTCAGAATGTAGGAACCTTTACAAGTAATACCAAGTCTAAGCAAAAGGAACACATCATGGACATTACTCAGACCCAGGAAAAGAAACTCAAACATACAAAAGAAGAAGGAGATAAGGGAGAAGGGCGAGCAATTGTATAATTCCTTCCAAGTGAGCTTGTAATCAAGCTAATCGAGGAATCTCGACCTGAATTTCAGTACCCTTTTTAGCTCAGCGGAAGTCAATTTCAAGTAGGGCAATGAGGAATTCTAAGGAGGTTTAATTAAACAAGGTTGAGGAGATAACAGAACATCTACAAACGAGGCTCACACTAAAGGAATCAAACAAGAAGAAGGTTAAGGAGCGCATAGCGGAAGAAACCCTACTATAGCACAGAAGAAAGAGGACCTAGGGGATTTTTACATTCCTTGCAGTATCAATGGAGTTAAAATAGACAGGGCATTCACAGATTTGAGAGCGAGTATCAATATGTTGCCCTATACTTTTAGTCAAAAATTGGGGTTAGAAGAGTTAGAACCCATAAAGATGTTAGTCAAGATGGCGAACAGAACAGTTCATCTGCCGAAGGGGATTATTAAGGATGTCCCAGTGCAGATTAATACTTTACCTTCTCCACAGACTTCTTTATATTGGATATTGGAGGAGATGTAGAAACCCCTATGGTCCTTGGATGACCGTTTTTGGCTACTGCCCGCTCCATAATTTATGTTGATGGGGTGAACTAACTTTGAGGGTTGGAGAGCACCAAATAACTTTTACTGTGTTGAAGAAAGGTAATAGCTCTCCCTTACTCCCATTAACATAAAAGAAACTGAACCACGAGGACAATGGGAAGATATTAAGGACCCTAGGAATGCGTTTAGAAAGAAATGATCACAGAGGAGAAAGCGAAGGAAGGTGAAGCAGAAGGAAGGTGGAACCCAAGACGTGGTAGCTCATGCGCAAATGGTAAGATCGATGACTGTGCTACCATTGCACTATTCATTTAAACCACCTTGAGCGCAAGAAGAGCATCGAGCTACCGACGTTAAAAGAAGCACTACATGGGAGGCAACCCATGGATTTTTAATTTCATATTATTTCCTTTGATTTTTTTCGATAGTTTAAATTCTGTAGTTAGGTTATTTCATTTCTAAATAAAATCAGGAAGGCATAAGACTTTGACTTGAATTAGATGATTGAGGAAGAAAGTAAAAGAGAGGTGAAAGAGCTATAAAGAGTTAAGAAGTGATCTCAGGAAAGTGTAGAAGGATAAAATAAGGAAAAAGATAAGAAATTGGTGAAAAAATAGCAGGTCATGATCGTGGCCTACCGTAGGGTAAAATGGGACACTCGAATTTCAGTTTCAATTTTTACCATTTTACCCTCCATTCACCTATATATTCATTTCTTACTTCACTTTTTCACTCATTGTCATTTTAACTTTATCTCTCTAAGTTAGAATCTTCAAACGCTCTCACTTCTCTCAACTAAATTCCAAACTTCCAGTCTCTTCCAACTTCTACCTACTTGAAAGCTAGTATGTCATGCATTAAGCAATCAGCAAAGCTCGATCAATCATCGGGACGAATTAAAGTATTGGGACGAAGGTGAAGAAATAGGTCAATTAATTACGAAGCACTTTTCCCAATCTTCTCAAATGAGGAAGGTAACCGCTTTCACTCTCTTCTCAATAAGCAAATTATGATTCCCAAGTATTTTCATTTTGAAACTTTAAATAGACTAGAATTGAGAGACAAGGTTGAAAATTTAGTAGAGAGAATTCAACGGGGATAGTTTATTCAATTTCAATACCCAGTTTACGAAGAACTTACCTTAGAATTCTTCACATTCCTTCAGTTTGAATCTAATAGACCTAGGGAATTGTGGTTTAGGTTGTGGGGACAACCTTATGAGCTTAATTATAAGAATTTGTATGAAATTTGTGGTTTTCCCGAATCCTCTGTAGCGGATTAGCACGATGATTTCCATGTCACCTCCTACCAGATTGAACTAACTGGGTTAGAGCATATTGACGCTAAGAATGCACACAACAACATCATTAAGAGTCACGAACCCTTATTGCTGCACAAATTCATGTGTCAAACTGTTTTTGACAAAAAGGAAACCAATAAGTGTTCGATGAAGGAACTTTTTCGTTTGTGGTGCACGGACCATAGTATCCCAGTTTATACAACCACTCACATCTTTAACGCAATTATTGCTACTCGACGTAAGAGGAGCAATAAATTAGGGCTTGTTTGGTTGGAGGGTTGGTATTGGAACGAAATGGAACATAACACACTTCTATCGTTTGGTTAAGGGTTTCATAATGGAATGGAACGGAATGGGATGGAAGCAGAGGATTTTATGTTACATTCCATTCCATCCTAAACAGAGAAAATAAGAAACCTCCGATTTAAGGGGTTTAGGATGGAACATAAACTAATAAATACATACTACCTAATATACCTTCAATAATTTTTCTTAATACCAATTATTTGTTCCACCACTTCTTAATACTACCTAATCTATGAATAAGACTTTAGTTTCAAGCTTCTGCAATTTAATTCAACAAACACAAGAAATCAGAAACTAAAACCCAAATATCACTAGAATTCATACAGACTTAGAACATCAAAGACATTAAACTCTATAAAATGATGAATTTATTATCTTCAAATAAACATAAGAAAGAAGTTGATGGCAGTTAAGGATAGACCTTTTAAATTAAGTACCTAGCAAGCCTACAACATTAATCTCACAACATATCGAAAATTCATTAAAAACATTCACGATAAAATGAAAAACAAAGCGAAGGGTCCTCTAAAACTTGGAATTTCACATCCTACAACATTAAAAACATAACAGATCAAGAATTCGTGTCAAACATTCACGTTAAACTAGAAAATAAGAAAAAGGGTCCTCTAAAACTTGGAATTTCACCTTCTAAAATATGTCCAGCACAGGACATCAATACTTCATCAAAAATTCACATTAAAATGGATAATAACACAAAGGGTCCTCTAAATCTTGGAATTTCACCTCATAACGCTTGGAATTCGTTCTTGAATGGTGAATACTGGTATAGGATGTTGAATTCTAAATTTAATATCAAGGTTATAATAGCCATTTATTATATATTACATTCCATTCCATCCATCTTCTAAACAATGTTTTACTACATTATATTATAAAGCCTTCCAGCGCTCCCAGACAACTTTTCACTATATTACATTCCATTCCATTATAAACAGTTCCTTTTCGTTCCATTCCGTTCCATTTCATTTCATTAATTAACATCCAACCAAACAGGCCTTTAGGAATGGGTTGCTTGGTTTTGGCCATAGTTGGTTACTATGGTGTTAAGTGCAATGGATTCACAGTTTACTGTCATGAATTCATGAACTATCATCATCTGTGGCGAGTTGAAATCTTGAAGTCCCATAATATGGAACTTCAGGATATTAGTGCTAAGACACACATCAAGATCAGGAATAGTTAAGCGAGTTCAAGTGCTTAGCAACAACAAGAAGAGGATTCAACTAGCAAGGAGTTTGAGGAGAAAGAAGACATAGATGAACCGGGGTGTAAGAAAGTGCTTGATACAATCTCCGCAAACACCAAGGTCATTACAAATACACTTGCGGAGAACTCTAGAAGAATGAAGGAGATGGCCTGAACATAATGACATCAGAGCCAGGATATATATCGTATCCATCGTTACTTTAAGGCTCAAGGCATCCAACTACCACCTCCGACACCATCCTCGCCTCCATCATCGTGAGGCTGTGTTTCTAACCCTTTTTCTTTTTAAATTTATTCTTTATTTTATTTTGTTTTTACTTTAATTTATGCTTCTTCTTGCCATACGTGTTTGTTTGCCTCCTTCTCACGTTGAGGACAATATGTTGTTCAAGTATGGGAAGCATTATGTGTTTTGGTTTAAATGTGAATTTTGCATATTGTATTATAGTTTGTTGGGTTACATTTTGTGAATTGTGTGAATGTGTCAATGGATTATATGGATTGAAATTGATTTAATTTGGAACATAGTCTATTAGGTTGTGAAGAGTCATTAGCTCGCAAAATTAGTGAATTGGGTTCTTTGGCTAAATACGCAAGTTAATTAGGATTTATTGTGAGTTTGTCACCCTCTAAATTGTCACATTCATTAATAATTTTAGTTCTTTTGACTAAAGTAGCTCTGCTATTATTTTTTCATGAAAACAAGTAGCTAAAGCGACAAGTTAGACAATAAAAAATGTGTTGGTTAATTTTAAATAAATAACAATTCCGCTAGCCTTTGGGTTATGAATAAAGCTAGTAGTTAGTTGAGAATATAATGTAGCTGAGTAACCAGATCGATACGCATCACAAATGTGTGCCTCTATGTCAAAAGGCTATAATGACATTTCAACCAAGCAGCTTAATAAAAATATAACTTAGTCAAGTAACCAAATCGACATTCATCATCAATATTTGCCTTTGAGTAAAAGACTAGGTCTATATCTACAAAATATTAAAAAATGTGCTCGAATAAAGCTACCAAACTTGTATATAACTTGACTTTTCATGAAAACATACTTAGGAGCGGTTACAGAGTTTGAATGAACAAATAATTATTAATGTGTGTGTACAATTGAAAAGGGCAAGTAACTTGATATTTGGGTTTTAATTAATATATATGTTTAGTCCAGAGCCCTTAGATGCGGATTTTGCATATTAATGATTTGAAATAACTTGAATGATTGTGTTTTAAGTTAAATTTATTTTATGAATTTAAAGCCATTGTCTCATTATTGCATTGTATGCTTTGTGATTTTGTGTGTTTGTTATTTTGTTCGCTTGAGGACAAGCAAAATTTAAGTGTGGGGATGTTGATAAGTGTAAAT
The DNA here is from genome assembly GCA_027563885.1 of Erythroxylum longipes. Lineage (NCBI taxonomy): Eukaryota > Viridiplantae > Streptophyta > Magnoliopsida > Malpighiales > Erythroxylaceae > Erythroxylum > Erythroxylum longipes. The sequence continues at coordinate 13,802,522 of JAOQMS010000001.1, read as the reverse complement.
TGCATTATGTTTTAGGGCTTAAGTTAATATGTATTTAATTGTTAATTCAATCATTTAGTATGTGTTTAGGTTAGAATTGTTTTAGTTTGTTAATTATTTGTGTTTAAGTGTTTTTATAGGTTAGTACAAGTCTCTGAGCTTAAATATTATGTTTTTAAGGTACCTTGATGTGTTTGTTAGTGTTTCAGGGTTAAAATCGAAGAACAGAAAAGTTTCGGAGACATTCAGGCTGAAACAACAGCCCATGATGATGGTCGTGACAGAAGCCCAAGACATGGCCCACAATCATGGCTTGCATGCCTCAATCGTGACGGCAGGCTCAGATGTGGCCTATGGTCGTCGCCTGTAGGGTTGTGGCCTGCGTCAAGCAGACGTGCAGACACTCAGAAACGTCAAGTTTTGAGGGATTTTTCGAACCTTTCAAACCTCGAAAAAACTCTAGGGCTGCTCAGAATACAAAGGATATTTAAAGAACAAGAAAAATAGGCAAAGAGAGCTTTTGCATCAGTCACTTTTAAGAAACCCTAAAGAGAATTCATCCAGAGATTGAGAAAGAGAAAAAGGAAGACAAGTGGAGAAAAAACTGACTCGATGTACTTCCTGAATTAGGAGTTTCTCGACATCGTTGCCTCCCATCATTTGTTCAGAACGTATTTCCTGTTTATTTTCAATTTTATTATTGTATAGATTTGGAATAACAGTTTGATGATAGGATTTTTGAATGTTGAGATGTTCTAAGCTCACATTCGAAGTTTTATCTTTGAATTAATGAAATTTGCATGTTTATGTGTTTATTGGATTTGTTGTGGTTCAATTATGCAAGTGCATAATTCGATAATAAACTAAGAGGGTGAATCGAATGAAAAATAATTAAATTAGGCTAACGAGATTTAGGTGATTTAATAGAACAAGAATTAAATCAAATCGGTAAATTGTGCGAAGAGAGATCTTACATAGGTTTTCGATAATTTAATGGACAACTTCAAAAATAATTAGGGTTTTGGATAGGTTGTTAATTGAGGATTGCAACTTCCATAATCTAATTAGGGTTTATGATTTAGGGTTAATAGTTATAACTTGAGAGAGAGTAATCAACCTTAGATCGTCTAGAATCAATAATCCAGTAATTCATAATCAGTTAGGTTAGCATTAAGGATAGCTAAAATTCTCTTTCTCTCAATTGGTAATTCCCTTAGGTTGATTATTGGGTGTGTGTTGCAACTGCTGAATTATTAATATTTTTGTGATTGATTCTTAATTTGATTGATTAAATTGAAATCTCGTTTTAGTTTTGTACATTTTGATTTCTGTGATTTGTTTCTAGCCTTAGATTTTAGGATTATATTATCCTTCCTCATCACATCGACACCTTAGGTACTATGCTAACGAACCATGCGCCTATGGATTCTTGAGGTTTATTTATTAAAACTTACACACATCAACACCTGAGTAAGTTTTTGGTGCTGTTGTTAGAGAAGCAATTAGTTTAATTCTTTAATTTAAGGCGTTTTAGTTACTTTTTATTTTATGTTTTTTCTTTCTTTCTATTTTTAAATATGTGCTCTTGCATGAACATAAGAGTCACGAGAAGTTTGAGTTGTGCAGTTGAAACCTTAGAACTAGACATCACTCGATTAGAACGATCCACTAGAAAAGCTTAACGTGAAGAAGAAGAAGAAATCGCTTAGGCAATAATGGCTTAGGAATTTCAGCAAGATTTGTACCACAGAGTGAACTAAGGACGTCAACAAAGAACCCTTATGGATTTCTTGAGACTAGGGTTAAATTCAACTAACCAAGGGGTAGCTAGGCCACCCGGACAAGCAACCTCTTTCGAAATTAAACTAGCCATCCAAAACATGCTTCAACAAAACGTGTAATTCTATGAACTAACGAATGAAGATCCCAATGCACATATAGTGAACTTCCTTGAAATCTGTGATACATTTCAGTACCATCACATATCGAAGGATGCGGTAAAAATTAGTTTCTTTCTTTTTACCTTAAGGCCCTGTTTGGTTGGCAGGAAAGTAAAGTGAATTTGGAATTTGATTCTTCGGAAAATAAATCTATGGAAAGTAAAGTTATTAACATGTTTGGATACTTATAAGAATTCTAATAGGAAAGTTAGGTGGATTCTTATTATAGTGTTTGGAATGTAATACTATTTCATGGAATATAATTTAATTTCGACTTATGTTTCCCATTATATCCCTATAAACTGAATAAAAATTGAAATCGTTAAATAGTGTTAATTTGTAATACAAGTTATATTATTAAATGTTAATTTTTTTCATTCTTGATATTCCAATCATATAATACTGTTATATCATAAATATAGTATTGAAAAATACTAAAAAAAACCTCAACCGAGTACAAAGATAAATCTTAAAATTCAAATCAAACCTCAAAATTTTTTCTAACATTGAAAATAAAAATACAAATAGTGCATTATTATTAAATTTATTATTCTTAATATTTTTAATTATTATTATTAATTTTCTACTTATTATTAATTTTATTATTGCTAAATTTATTATTTTTATCAATTACATTTATTTTTATTATTACTAAATTTATTATTCTTATTAATTTCTTATTCTTATTATTATTATTGATTTATTATTCTTATTAATTTTATTATTATTATTATTATTATTATTAAATTCCTTATTATAAAAGAGTTATCGTAGAGTTGACAGAAAAGGAATGGTTGAATTGGCTAGCGTATTTTTTAAATTAAATTCTTGAGGGAAGTAATCTAAATACCAAGGGGGTGATGAGATTTAGAATACGAGTAAAGTGCTACTACTTTCCCTAGATTGAGAAAGTTTTTACTTTCTTAACTATTAAAAAAAATCAACCAAACATGATAATATAAATTTTAGGAAAAAGATTACTTTTCTAAGTAAGAATCCATGTCAACCAAGCAAGGCCTAAGAGATAGAACAAAGGCCTGGTACCATTCTCTTAACCTAGCCAATGTCATAACTTGGGATAAACTAGTTCGCGCCTTTTTAGCCAAGTATTTTCCTCTTTCTAAGACCACGAAGATTATCAAGGAGATTACCAACTTCCAGCAAAGTTATAGGGAATCAATCTATGAAGTGTGAGAAAGATACAAGGATTTGCAACAGAAATGCCCTTACTATAACTTACCCAAGGAATTCTTGTTACAAACATTCTATAATGGAGTAACCCCACATACGAGAGGCACAATTGACGCAACTTTAGGAGGATCACTGATGAAAAAGACGATAGATGAAGTAGAAGAGTTGATAGAGGAGATGGCAAGTAATAGCTGCCTATGGATGAACGAGAGGAGTTGACAAACCACTACTTTCTGAGAACAAAAAGGAATTGTAGCTGTTGATTGAATGACGGAGATGCAGGTAAAAATTGACAACTTAACTCGACAACTTAACAACATGAAGGCTTTATCATTAGCTTCGGTAAAAGTTGTGCAACTAAAGTGTGAACTCTGTAGATAGATGGACTATGATACGGTGGACTGCTTCTTGATGAAAGATAGTAATCCGGAGCAAGTTAATTATATAGGAGCTCAATATGGACGAGGAGAGTGAAACAATCCCTACTCCAAAACGTATAATCCTAGGTGGAATAATTACCCTAACTTCTCATGGACAAACAATGCTAGAGGATAGTTCAGACCTTAAGGACAACCAGGCTTCCAATAAGATAAACATAGCTCAATGGAATCTAAGTTGGATAGGATTTTGGATAAAATTAGAGGAATGGAGGATGCACATAGGAGGCTTAAAATCAAATTCGAACAATTCACTAAGAACCACGCCTCTTCAATACATAATCTGGAGGTCTAAGTAGGTCAACTAGCAGAGGCAATTTCTATTTAGAATGTAGGAACCCTTCCAAGCAAGACCAAGTCTAACCCAAAGGAACGCATCATGGCCATTACTTAAACCCAGGAAAAGAAACTCAAACATATGAAAGAAGAAAAAGACATGGGAGAAGGACAACCAATTATGGAATTCCTTCCAAGTGAGCTTATAATCAAGCTAATCGAGGAACCTTGACCCGAATTTTTGTACCTTATTCTAGCTTAGTGGAAGTAAATTTTAAGAAGGGCAATGAGGAATATTGAGGAGGTTGAATTAAACAAGGTTGAGGACATAATAAAACATCTTCAAACAAGGTTCACACTAAAGGAATCAAACAAAAAGAAGGTTAAGGAGCTCATAGCGGAAGAAAACCCTAATATAGCACAGAAGAAAGAAGACCTAGGGGATCTTTACATTCCTTGCAGTATCAATGAAGTCAAAATACACAGGGAATTCGCAGATTTGGGAATGAGTATCAATATGATGTCCTATACTTTTATTCAAAAATTAGGGTTAGAAGAGTTAGAACCCACAAAGATGCTAATGAAGACAGCAACCAGAAAAGTTCATCGGTCGAAGGTATTACTAAGGATGTCCTAGTGCAGATTGATACTTTTATGATCCCCATAGTCTTCGTTATATTGGATATCAGAGAAGATGTGAAAACCCCTATGGTCCTTGGACGACCATTTTTTGCTACTACCCGCTCCATAATTTATGTCGATAGGGGGTGAACTAACTTTAAGGGTCGAAGAGCACCAAATAACCTTTACTATGTCAAAGAAAGATAATAGCGCTCTCCCTTACTTCCAGTTAACATAAAAGAAACCAAAACTCAAGGACAATGGGAAGATATTGAGGACCTTGGGAATGCGTTTAGAAAGAAACGATCACGGAGGAGAAAGCGAAGGAAGGTGAAGTAGAAGGAAGGTGGAACCTAAGATATGGTAGCTCATGTGCAAATGGTAAAATCGATGACTATGCTACCATTGCACTATTGATGTGAACCACCTTGAGCACAAGAAGAGCGACGAGCTACCAACGTTAAAATAAGTGTTGTATAGGATGCAACCCATGGATTGTTAATTTCACGTTATTTCCTTTAATTTTTTTAGGTAGTTTGAATTCCATAGTTAGGTTATTTCGTTTCCAAATAAAATCAGGAAGACATAAGACTTCGACATGAATTAGATGATCATGGAAGTAAGCAAAAGATAGGTAAAAGAGCTATAAAAAGTTAAGAAGTGATCTCAGGAAAGTGTAGAAGGATAAAACAAGGAAAAAAAATAGAAACTGGTGGAAAAATTGCAGGCCACGATCGTGGCCTATGACAGCGTAAAACAGGACACGCGAATTTCAGTTTCATTTTTTACCATTTTACTCTCCATTCACCTATATATTCATTTCTTACTTAACCTTTTCACTCACTTTCATTTTAACTTTATCTCTCTAAGTTAGAATCTTCAAACAGTCTCACTTCTCTCTAACCAAATTCCAAACTTTCAGTCTCTTCTAACTTTTACCTACTTAAACGCTAGTATGTTGTGCATTAAGCAGTCAACAAAGCGCGATCAATCATCAGGACGAAACTAAGTCTCGGGACAAGGGCAAATGAACAAGGCAGTTGATTACAGAGCACCTTTCCCGATCTTCTCAAATGGGGAAGGTAATCACTTTCAATCTCTTCGCAATAATCAAATTATGATTCCCAAGTATTTTCATTTTGAGACTTTATATAGACTAGAATTGAGAGACAAGGTCAAAAATTTAGCAGAGTGAATTTAATAGGGACAGTTTATTCAATTTCAATACCTAGTGTACGAAAAACTTACCTGAGAATTCTTCACATACCTTTAGTTCAAATCCAATAAACCTAGGGAATTATGGTTTAGGTTACGGAGACAACCTTATGAGCTTAATTATGAGACTTTGTATGAAATTTGTGGTTTCCCCGAATCGTTTGTAGTAGATCAACATGATGATTTCTATGTCACCCCTTAATGGACTGAACTAACTGGGTTAAAGCGTTTTGACGCTAAGAATGAACACAACAACATCATTAGGAGCAACGAACACTTGTTGATGCATAAATTCATGTGTCAAACTATTTTTGATAAAACAGAAACCAACAAATGTTCGACGAAGGAACTTTTCTTATTGTGGTGCACGAACCACAGTATCCTAGTTTGCACAACCACCCACATCTTTAACGCAATTATTGCTACTCGACTTAATAAGAGCAATAACTTTGGAATAGGTTACTTGGTTTCAGCCATAGCTGATTAATATGGAGTTGAGTGCAATAGATTTATGGTCTACCATCCTAAATTTATAAACCATCATCATCTATGGAGAGCTAAAATCCTAAAGTCCCATAATATGGAACTTCGGGATATTAGTGGAAAGACACACGTCAAGATCAAGACTAGTTAAGTGAGTTCAAGTGCTCAGTAACAATAAGAAGAGGTTTCGATTAGCGAGGAGTTTGAGGAGGAAGAAGACACGGATGAACAGGATTGGAAGAAAGTGCTCTATACAATCTCCATGAACACCAAGGTCATTACAGATAGACTTGCAAAGAACTCTAGAAGAATGAAGGAGATGACTTGAACACAACAACGTCAGAGCCGGGATATACGTCATATCCATCGTTACTTCGAGGCTCAAGGTGTCCAATTGCCACCTCTGATACCATCCCCGCCTCCACCACCGTAAGGATATGTTTCTAACCTTTTTTCTTTTTAAATTTAGTCTTTATTTTATTTTTGTTTTTGCTTTAATTTATGCTTCTTCTTGCCATGCATTTTTGTTTGTCTCCTTCTTATATTGAGGACAATGTATTGTTCAAGTGTGGGAAGGGTTATATAATCGTACGTTTCTGATATAAAAAAGCTTTAATAATTAACCTCGATATTTCGTAAGTGCACGGGTCATTTGCGTAGTACCTAAGGTGTCGATCCCACGAAGAGGGTTAATCTAATCATAAAATCTAAAGCTGAACTCAATTCTTAATAATTAAATGAACAAAACTAAACAAGAAATTATTTCAATCAAACAATCAATTCTAATAATCAAATTTAAAAATATAAACAAGATAGCATATGCAAAACCCAATCAAGAATCAACTTAGGAACTACCAATTAAGAGAAAGGGGAATTTTATCTGACTTTAATGAAAACCTAATTGATTATGAATATATTGGATTATTGATTCTAGACGATCCTAAAGTTGATTACTCTCTCTCAAGTTATAATCATTAATGTAACATTTCGTTACCTATGCATACGGCTAGAACAATTATTTGTGAGACATTTATATGACTTAAGATAAATGAATGTTAGACATAAGTTATTTGTGACTTATATATTGTTTGACATACTTTCATTTGGCATTTCCGGGTAAGCATGACAAATTGTAATTATGACAAATGGTGAATCAGTGGAGATAAATAGTATACGTGAGGAGCATGGGGATAATATTG
>JAOQMS010000001.1:13772194-13784351 GCA_027563885.1 Erythroxylum longipes | reverse complement strand
TGATGGCTATAAATATATTAGCCACTGAGCTGTGTAGCTCAACCCCTTTTCTTCCCTCCTCAGGTGCAAACCGAGACAATAGTGATCCTTGCAAGGCATCGAAAACTCCACAATAGTTAGAGTCTTTTGTACTAAGTCAGTGATTTTGTATAGCTTATTCTGCATATCAACATTGGGAATCTTTTGTATTTTGTTTTAAGTTTTGATGTGTATATTGACTTGTAACAAAATATGATTGTCTTTTAAAAAATGTGCATGTTCTTCTCTGTTGAAATTGCCAAGGTTGTTGTAATAGAATAGCATGTTAGAATTGGAGAGATTGTGTTCTGAACGCAAAGGGAAATATAGAGGAAGAGTATCGTCTGTGATGACGTCACACACAGACGCAGAGGAAATATAGATGAAGAGTATCGTTTGTGATGACGTCACACACAGATGCAGAGGGAAATATAAAGGAAAAGTATCGTCTGTGATGACGTTAGCACACAGACGACACATCAGCACACAGACGCAAGGAATCGTCTGTGATGACATTTCATAAGGCAGACAATAGAACACAGATGATAAAACACAGACGAAAGGGGTAGTCAACCCAGAAGATAAAAGTCAATTATAGACGATAGAACCCAGACGATAAAATCACAGACCATAGTTAAACACAGACGATAGGCCAATCACAGAAGAAGGAGTTAAGAATTTATGCAAATTGTCCCGAAGCGTGTACAAACGCAAATTGGGGACTCACCCACACTATCCTTTGACATATTTAGGCTCGAATGGAGATGAGCCTTAAAAGGGTTAGTTTGGAATGCATGTGTTTGTGTATAATATCTGGTATCCGAATACGATCGTCAGGCTCTGGAAACGGGGTCCGACATTGGTGGGACCAATTGGTCAATAATAAGTGGAGAAATCATAAATCCCCATAAATACTTAGAACAATTAGAAACATGTTATAAGGAAGAGAATTGTGCCAACTTATTACTATAAAGATTTATATCAGAGGTTATAAAATATTACTCAAGGAGCAAAATATGTAATATTATCATAAGGAGATTAAAATAATCATGATCTAAGTCAAAACCTTTAAGAATGCATTAACTTTTTCTACGAAATCTGATGATGGTTTAATTCTAACCTAAAAGATTTATGTGGTCTTATCTCTAGAATTCTATGTAACTCTTATTATTCATTCCATGATTTATTCATACATATGACTTTTCAATCCCTATATATGAAATCTTAAATTGAATAAAATTCTAGCATATTTTAGTTTGATCACAAGTAATAATTATGAATAATTCATAAGATAACTTAGGTCTTTCATTGAATCAAATAATCAATCTAAAAATTGGTTTTAGGGTTCATCCCTTTTAGATCTATCCCAATTTAATTAATGTTAAGATAAATGAGAATAACAACAATTAATAAAGAAATAAGATAAAAGAAACAATTCTCATAAATTCTTAAATCTTAAAGCTCTTTATTTAAATCTTGATGAAATCCCCTTCTTTCCTTTATATTTTTTTTGTTCTTGTTTTAAGAATTTTTAGTTTGACACCTTATTAATGCTCCTTTTTCTCCTTCTTACTTACTTTGCAAAAGCTCCTTTTATTCTTATAAAACCTTATTAAAGAGTTTTACCCAATATGGGTATGTAATAGACTTGTATTAGAATCGTGTTATTCATGACTAAAAAAGCTAATTCACGTAAAGATCACAATAATATGGGCCCGTGTTATACCTATGTTGGCTTAGTAACGCTTCCATCGCAAATCTAATGGTTCATTTTAGGAACATCTGCTTGTGCGTTGATTTAGTTTCTTGCACTTTATTTCTCTTGCTATTATTGTTGTTGTGGTTGTGGTAATTTTCCCCAACACAGCCAGGGGTGATTTCAACAAACAGAGGTAACTGGCCAGTATCATGTTAAATTGTCAGTACTGACTGGTATTGATGATAAGTACTAAGGAGCCAGGTTTCATACCGTTTTTTAGTCGGTACCGTACGAAACTCTTAACATTGGTCATAAGGGAATGGCATTGTTTAGCTCAGAGGCCTATAGGCATATTAGAAAGAAATGGGACATTAAACATAAAGATGTACTAATGTAGGAGTACTATATACACCTGCTTCACTTTATAGGACATGATACTCAAATATTTGATTGTCAATTGGGTCCACCAGCTTTTTAACCTCCATATCTTACTTCCCATAACTTAACATATATAATTGATCTATGTATGCACATGTACCTCTTCATCATCACTTCATTGAAGTGGATAGACCCCAAACTTAGGGCTAATGTTCACATAAGTTAGGTGTTCAACTTATAACCATTCTTGTATCTTTTGCTCTGCTAATGGAATTAAATTTGTTATTGCATAAGAAGTTAGAAGAACAAAATAGCAAATGCATTTAGATTCTAATATAGTACTTATGATTGAAGTGGAAAGCTCAGAACAGAAGAAAAGAACCATGTCATATTAAAAATTTAGGAATTGCGCGTTGATGAAAAGGAGTACGTTTTTTATCTTTAACTTGGGACATGACTACAACACCTTCCCTTCCATCTTAAAACAAGTCCAACATACGTTTATCGTTTTTTTTCTTTTAATGTGTTTGAGTAATTGAGTTAGTCAAATTCAAATAGAGCAAGACTTGTTTCCCTGAATTTCAAATTTTAATTGTTAGCTTTCATTCAACCAACTACTCTATTTAAAACTTTGTGATTATGGAATATTAAATAGCTCACATGCAAAGATCAATTGGAGAGCATTTCATGGAATTGGTCCATAGTACGTTGTTGCTCACAAAATTGAATAAAAACGGTAACTAGTGATTTTTTTCTCATTTAAGAAATTTTAAACTCTCTATTTTATACTCTCCAGTTAGCTTTAAATCTAATGGTTCAACTTCGGGCATTAATAACGTTTTATAAAACCTAGGTAAAGTAAAAAGAATGACCTTAATAAATTGACAATATACAAATATGTAAACTTTTAAAAATATGTTTTATTATTATCTAATCATTTATCTAACTTTGAAATCATTAGAATACATTTAAGTAAAGAGTAATGAAAACACTATAAAAAACCAATTAGCACATCAACTATTCATCTTGAATTGTTTAAGAGTAGGAATTTATGTCGTATTTAGAATCCTAAATGGAATGTAATTTAGAAACCAAGTCTTGCATAGCAAAAGAATGGAGCTCCATTCAAGTTTCAATTTTAGGCCCTGTTTGGCAATCAAAGGATTGCGTTAGCTGTTAGCTAATTTTATTAGCAGTTAGCTGATGGCGGATTAATATAGCTGATTTGACTGGTGGATAACATCAGCTATTTATTTAAAGATGTTTGGTAAAATTAACTGTTTAGTATTAACTGTTTATGTGTAAAATGACTTATTTGACTACGTCTTAAAAAATTTTATAAGAACATAAGTATTTATTTCCTTTATTTATATATGTGAAAGAATAAATCATCAAGAACTACGGAGTTTCCAAAAAAAAAGGGGCTATAATCATCTGTTGAAATTGTTCAAGCATGTATACAAAATTCTCCCAAAGTTTCCACAAAAGGGTTGTAATCATCAGTTAACATTGTTTAAGCATCTCTATGGAATTCACTTTGTACTTACTGTCAAGAATTCCACTTTTACCTAACTTAATCCAAAGAAACACCAAGCATATCCATATGGATATTAATGGGTGCAGACACAAATAAAAACAAAATTTCTATGCCTGAGACATTTTGACTCTTCTAGTAGTAAAAACGCATCCAAGAAAACAAAGTTTAGGACAAGAAGAGGATACAGTGCTTAAGCAAATCAATGTCGTGGCGATCTCTCCTCATTTGCAATGTTAGTATCAGCTCCAACCTTCAATAAACAGTTCAAAATTTCTGGGTTCCTAAATCCTAATATCAACAAATTGCTAGAGGATGATATTTCAACCTTTGCCAGTAAGTCAGTATCATCGATTATAACCTTCTTTTCATATCCTAGAGGAGGAAATGGAAAGCAACGAGACATTGCACGTGAGCTTAGAAACAACAAAATGGGATTGATCGTTGGCATTGGAGAGTTGAACTGTCACCGACAATGGAGAGCTGGAAGCCTAAAATGGAGAAAATGAGATTAAGATACCAAATGACGAGAGAGTAAAGGGTGAGGCAATGAGCACACATCATTAATGCATAATTTTTATTAGTTGAAGAGCAAAACGCTCCAACCTAGTGGTTTTTTCAAAATCAGTTGGTTGGGTTCAATTCGCCAATCCAATCAACTGATTATTAAACATGCCCATCAACAGTTTGACATAGTCAAATAGTTAAAACCTTTCAATCTGCCAAAAAATGGCTAATTTGTTGTTTACCAAACAAGGCCTTAATATATTTTTATATGTGTATGTGTGTGTGTGTGGTCACACATCTGTTATATATACAGATTAAAAAAAAATAAACAACTTGAAAGTAAGAATATTATGTCCACATAAACATTGTCAAATATTGTGTGTACGAGCAAATTTGGTCCCGGAGACAAATTAATAATGATATATTCAATTATTTAGTAAAAAGTAAAAAACCTTACTTTTAAATTATCACTAAGAAGTTAGAATTATGAAAATTGTTTGCTGTCAATTCTTAAGTGGAGTATCTTATATTCATATACTAGTTAAAATAAAAAAAATAGAGGGTAAAAGATACAGCCCAATACTTAAAAGAAATTTATAAATATATCAACATAAAAAGTTAACGTTAGATACTTAAATTTGGAAGCTGAAAAAACAATTCTCTTCTGCTTCTTTGACATATCCATTAATTAATGTCAACAATATTATGCAGAAATGAGTGTGCATACAAAAGTCTTGAGAGGCCCCTTATGAAGGTGGACCAAGGGCAGGTGGTGGGACTGGTTCAACTCATTGTTCCGTTTGTCTTTTTTCTAAAAATAAGTAAAAGTAAAAGTAAATCATCTCACGTTCAGTCAAAATCACATCTATAGTTTTTCAAAGTTTTAGACTTAGTTAACTTGATGCGGTGAGGTAAGGGTTTTAAATTTCTTGAAATCGGGCACTTGGAGGGTGAAGACAAACTGATAAAAGAGAAATTAATGCAAGGCGTACAGCAATAGCAAATCTTCATCTTACAATAAACTACACAAAGGACAAGACCTTTTAATACTTGTTTATTCCATTTTCTGCTATCTTGATTAAACAATGAGATTAGATATTGGAGTGACAAAAGAATAACTTTAACCTGTGATGTAAGAAATTCCAAGATAATGGCTGCCACCATCCAACCATGACAGAAATTTTGTTCCTTTTCACTCATTGCAATACAAATTTTCATTATTTTAGGTTTAAACAAAAACGTTTTATCTTATTTAGTTAAATTGGGTGGGGACATTATTGATGTAGACTGGGGATCACAAGTAAACCTAAAAATAACAAAAATTTCTATACATGCATTGCATGTTAAGGATGCATCTGATATCATATTGGATTATATAAGATTATGGTTATTACCAAACATGAATCATGGTAGTCACGTATGTTACAAGGTGAAAGTAGCGCAACCTTAGAAAAACAATTAAAGATTCGATCTTTAAACTTGCCCTGTACTTAGTTTAGCTGAAAAGGCACAGCCCAAAGGCAAAGGCTTAATCAAAACAGACATCCCTTTTCCAAGTTTGAATCTTTATTACACGAAAACTGTTCTTTCTCTCCTCTCTTTAATCATCACCGTTGAAACTCAATTGCCCTCTATCTCTCTCTCTCTCTCTCTCTCTATCTCTCTCATATCTCTCTGCTCCTTCCTTTCAAGCCTAACCCCGTTAGACCCGGTCTATCTATCCATTCATCGCCCTTTTAATTTTAGCTCTTTATTACCCACCTTTTACCTCTACTCTATCCTTCTCTCTAGGGTTTTGATTCTTCATCCAAGGCTGATCGTCTCTGCGTGTTTGTGTATTTTCTGTGGGATTTGTTGCGGTTTTATAGAAATGACTTCTGTGAAGAACAACTTTTTGCCTCCTGGGTTGGTTTCTAATCTTCAGGAAGTGTTGTTAAGTAGAAAAGGAGAAGGGAACCCATCAAGTGACTCGAATGATAAATCCATAGAGCAATCTACCTCTACCTGTGTTGAAAACTCTGTGGACACAGAAGATTCATCAAAGCCTATTGTTTTGGTCACCAACGGTGATGGGATTGAGTCCCCTGGTTTAGTCTTTCTTGTTGAAGCTTTGGTTCGTGAAGGCCTCTACAATGTCCATGTCTGTGCTCCTCAATCGTAGGTTCTTCTTTTTACTGTATTTTGTTCTGTTACTTAGTTATCTAACTGTGTTATCTTATTTGGATACTTTTTATACGTTTTCTTTTTGTGCTCCACTGGGTTTTCTCTGACTATACAGCTGTTTAGTTATCTAACTGTGTTATCTTATTTGGATACTTTTTAAACGTTTTCTTTTTGTGCTCCTCTGAGTTTTCTCTGACTATACAGCTGTTATGTTTTACTTGGGTAAGCTGGTTTTTGCTCAAGTGTTGAGTTTAATCATGGTGTCTTGTCGTGTCGTGGATAGGATATCAAGTTTGGATATATGGGTTCTCATTTTATGTCCTCGTGCATTATGTTATTTTTTTTGCCTTAAATTGAATTCCACAAGGGTCTATATGGCCACTACGTCGTTCCATCCTTTAAAATTGAAAACTTTTTGCGATTTTTTTAGTTTGTGAATTGGTTTGTCTAGGGACAAATCAGTAGCAGGTCATTCCTTGACTCTACGGGAAACAGTTGCCGTAACTTCTGCTGATGTTGGTGGTGCCACAGCTTTCGAAGTTTCAGGTAGAGTCAAAATTTGATATTAAAATTTGAAAGATAAAGAATTCATTCATTAAGCCACGAAGGTATAAGCAAGAATGAAAACAAGGCTTTTATAACATTTCTTATAAAAAAAATTAATTTCAGTGATTCCATTGTCTTCGACAGAAAAAGCTCAGTTGTTCTTGCATGTAATGCGCTAACAATTTTTCTCGTATCCAACAATGTAACTTGTGAGCTAAGACATCCTTATCTGTGCTGTTTTTGTTAAAAACTCTCTGATTTTATTCTCTCCAGATGGAGTAGACTTTATTGTTGAAGCTGAGGCTTAAGCAGACTCTATCATTCTCCATTGATCTGAATTTGTGATCAGCCCATTCCAATATTTTGTTCCAATTTGATTCATGATAGTAGAGGCTAAGAGTGTTGGATACTAGCCCAAATGGAGGCTGAATAACCACACTTAAAGTAAAAGTGGTCAATGCTTTCAAGGTCACTGCAACATAGTTCACATAATTTGTCTTCAGGTCCCGCAATTCTCTTTTTTGTTTTCAACCTCTTCATAGTTGCAAGCCAAGTAGTGAAAAAAGCTTTTGGTTTTAGGGACCCTTTACAAACTATATTATACCAAGCATAAGAGCGTGAGAGGGCATGAGAGCTTTGATGCATCCAAAGTCTGAAAAGTCTCCATTCCAGCATAGTGACCATAGAGGTATGTCTATAGTAGCTGAGTTGGGCATATAGCTGGGAAAATAGTTATGTAGTCTCTCAACGCCTCTGCTTGAAAATGCCAAGAGTTATTCACAATTACTACCAATATGGTGGGTGCTACTGGACTTGAAATTGAGCATTGGGAATGGACTGACCTACCATGGATCTGTAGTATTCAAATTACTACGGTTTTTCACTTTACTGCTGTAAAACTGCATAGAAACACTAAGAGCATTTTGAGTTAAACCATCTTCTTTTTAAGACAATGTTGTTTGCTATTAATGGGTGATTACCTTTAATGTTTTCCTTGTATATTACAGCAATTGTATTCCAGCTTCAATTTTTCATTGCAATATAATACCTTTTAGTTGCAATTGATTGTAATATAGCCCTCTATATTGGATCAGGGACTCCAGTGGATTGTGTCTCATTGGCATTATCTGGAGCATTGTTTACTTGGTCAAAGCCAATGCTGGTTAGCCTTTTTTTATTGTTATGTCTAAGAGAACACACTCAAATTGTTAATAATTTCTGGAGAGCTAACCCTTGCTTTAATTTGATTTTCAGGTCATTAGTGGAATTAACCAGGGATCAAGCTGTGGTCATCACATGTTAGTAATTTGCAGATTCCTATGTACTGTTTCAATTGCATCTTCTTTGAATTTACAGTAGCCTACCAACTTAGGGATACAATTCCAAATAATATTTCAATTGCTTGATATTCTCTTAGAGAAGCTGCTTAAATCTGTACTTATCACTTGAAAATACTCCAGGTTTTACTCAGGTGTTGTTGCTGGAGCCAGAGAGGCATTGATATGTGGTGTCCCATCTCTATCAATATCTTTGGACTGGTAAATTTGATGCCTTCTTGTTAATTGCTAATTCCTGAAATTGATTATAAGTAATTCTCTGTGGTTGCAATGTATTCTAGGAAGAAGGATGAAAGTAAGGAAAGTGATTTTAAGGATGCAGTTGCTATCTGTTTACCATTAATAACTGCTGCTATCAGAGATATAGGAAAAGGGGTTTTTCCGAAGAGTTGTTCACTGAACATAGAAATCCCTACTTCTCCATCGACAAACAAGGTAATTGTTTTTCTCTAAGTTTGCTGTTAGTACCCAAAAAAATAAACAAGCTCGTGTCATTAAAAATAGTAGTTAGTATGACATAATGGGTTTCTCTGAGAACCTTGTGGCCATCTCTGAGATTATAATCTGTAGCACCACAGGCAACAAGGTTGTAGATGCATATATTCTTAAGATTGTTTGCATGGTGTGAAGCATAGAGGGTGGACGTGTGTCCCATCTTTTGACATTGTTCTGCACACGACAAAGTATGCTATTACTGATGGAATGTCTCTCGTTCCTTACTTGTGCTTTACTTTGCAGGGCTTCAAACTGGCTAAGCGAAGTATGTGGAGATCTATGCTGAATTGGCAAGCCATTTCAGCTAACAGGCATCCAAATTTCATGTCTAATCAGCAAAGCCTTGGAATGCAGCTTGCACAGCTTAGTAGAGATGCCTCAGCAGCTGTGGGTGTCTACATTGGAATGTGTTTTTGCCATTTTAGTCCTTAGTACCTCCATTTGGAAAAGGTTGTTATCATTTACCTTGTATATTGTATCTTCATGTCTCTCAGGGTGCAGCTCGCCGCATAACCAATCAAAAGAAGAATGTAGAGATTGAATCAGTTGGGGCAGCAGGAAAATCAGACACCAACCGAGTAAAAAAATATTTTCGCTTGGAGGTAAGCAAAATAAATAGGGAAAAGATGACAAAGCCATAAGTACTGGAACTATATCCCAGAAGATGTTTAGTAATTGTTTTAGAGTGTTTAGATCAAGTTTACACTTGGAATAGGGTGATTAACAATATATCTAGCTATTTTGTGGTTCAGTGGAACTCAAATTTATAGAGTTTCTTTGTTATTCATTTTAGGAATCTATGCAGGGAATTTTCATGTCACTATGTTGTTAATCACCGATGAGAAATTTCATGGATCTGAACTGTTCTACCCTGCTTGTCTTTTGTTTTTATTTGTATCCCACAACAAACTTCAACCTTTCTTTCTGATGATGTACTAATCAATGTTGTAATCACCTTTTCAGTTTCTGGAGAAGGAGCAAGAAGATACTGATAAGGATCTGGACTTCAGAGCTCTTGAAAGTGGATTTGTAAGTTAAAACACTCTACTTTTGTGGTGATTGGTGTCAATGGTTCACTTCGGAGACTTTTATATGCTTGCGAGGCTCATTTAGTGGATGACTGCTAAAGTTTGAAATGGTTCTTTGTGCTTTAGAGGGTTTGAGGGGTTGTGGGCCATTTGTAAGAGTGTAGCTTTTGCTGGGATGGGAGCCATCTTCATAACAGCAGTTGCTTTTAGACCACACGTCCCATCTTAACCCCATTGCCTTGAAAATATTTCCGAAATTGATGAACTTGGTTTGTAATGCTTTAGTTGTTAAAATATGACTTTTAACAATGATGTCCATTCTGTTTATCTAGATTGGTGGTTTACTGATTTCCTCTCTCCCAGGTTGCCATAACTCCTTTATCGCTCTCTTCATACATTGAGTCGGACGTTCATGCAGCAGCATCAGATTGGATCTCTGCTGCACTTCAAAATGAACAGTAGAAGCCTACATTAACAGTGTGATAAACGTACTTGTACACATCTGCAGCAACAGTTGAAATTTTAGTTATCAATTGAATCCCCCCTTTTTCTTCCACTTAAAATTTTCGTTTTTGTTTCAAATATGTGGTCGGAGTTGGGTGGTGGTTCAGCTGTTTTCTATCTTGTAGTGGTTTATAGAAATGTAATATAGAACAGCCAGGGTTGTTTAATTGCTAAACCCACCCTGCCTTTCTTTCCTCATTGTTGCATAAGTATCTTATTGTCGAGCACTAGATTCATGGCTGCTGCTAGGGTCTAATTGATGGAATGCATTACAAGCATTCTTGTGTATGTTGTTAACTATCTTCTTCACTCCAATCATTCAAAGGTTCAACATCCATTGCAAGAAATACAAAAAAGTTGTTTGGAAGCCATAATCAGTGCTGGCCAAGGCGCATAGATGCTTTTTATGAGTATGCTTGGAACGAGGAAATAAAGAAGCATTCCTTAGGAGGAGAAGGGTATTTAGGTCAAAGCAGCATTCCTTTTTACCTAACAAAATGTTTCATAAGTGTTCAATTTGAATCTTATCTTAATTTTTTTTACAAAAAACATATTTAGCATTTTTTGTGGGTCTTTAACTAAATGTTTATCATAGTAAAAAAATAAATGTGATAAGAGGACTCAAAAATTTTAAAATAAAGATAATGTTTTCTCTTACTCTCCTCTCCTTTCTCTTCAACTTCTCTTCAATAAGGGCCCGAAACAAGTACTATTAAACAAGAGATAAGAGATTTGAAACTAGAGATACAAGCCCTTTGTCTTGTCTCTTTTTTTTTAAAAAAATTCTTTTACACAATCTAACTATTTGTACTAGTGGCCCTCTAAGTGGTGTACAATTTACTTAACTAAACTAGCTTGTAAATGTTTGATTCAATGAAGGGTTGCATATGGTTTGGACATTGAGGTGTATCAGAGGCCACTGAATGATTGGTCAAAGGACCACCTGGCATGTTATATATTGTCAAAGGCTACAATGCGACCATCGCTTACGGTAACCTTAAACAAGAGACGTTGTCCATTAAACCTAGAGTTGCTTTTCTTAACATAGGTTGCCAATACGTTCTTTACCCTTTAATTGAAACTGCATGCAAACCTCCAGCACATATAACATTGGTAATTAGTACCAGGTTGAAGAAATGGTGGCCACTGATTGTGAACTTTATCTCTCCTTTCTCTTGATTTTGTAATCTACATAACATATCATTAGCAAGACAAAACTTGCAAATAGCAAGACTTGTAACCGACTGATTGTCCTTTCTCATGTAGAGGCAAAAACATTTAGAACTAACTAAAAAAAAAAGATCTTTCTACCAAATTTAAATTGTGACATTCTTCACATTTCTCAATACATGCAAAAAGAAAAGGAATCTATCAGAGATTTAGGGCAGAAGTTTGCATAATGCAACACATCCCTTTTTTATATATATCTTCATTCGTCATCCCCATTTGCTCTTCACCATATTAATTCTGTAGCCCACAAACAAATCTGTAAAGATGGGGTTTTTAATAAGTTATAACAATTTTCTAATATGTTTTTCTTTAATTTTAAGAAAGTAAGCTAGAGTTGTAATTAAAAGTTGTGCCTTCTATAAGAAATTAGCACTTTTTGAGCTTCATTTGCGAGTTGTCTTTCTTTAGTGCCTGTTTGGTTGAGCTTTTGGAGGGTGAATAAGCACTTTTTTTCACTGTAAAAACTTTTTTTAAGAAAAATGAGTGTTAGACTGTAAAATAAAAAATCACTTTTTTAATAGATATAGTTTTTTTAGCAGCTAAAATACATCTTTTTAAGAAGCTCAAATTTGGAATTTCTCAAAAAAGCACTTTTTCATGTAGATTTTTTAGATCAATCAATGACCCTATTTTTTTAGTCCCTTTTACCCTTATGTTTTACACATAATTCCCACAATACTCACAAACACATCTTCACGTTTATTTTGAGATTTATATA
>JAOQMS010000001.1:13729682-13765830 GCA_027563885.1 Erythroxylum longipes | reverse complement strand
ATATTGCTGTGATTTGAATTAAAAATTAAATTAAAGTTGAAATTTAATTATTACATGAATTAAAAATATAATAATTTTAATTATTAATATTATTATTATTCTTCGTTATTATTATTAAAAAAAATTTATTATTAATAATAAATGTCCTTATTGATATTTGTTTTATTAATTAATTTTATTTCGATTATTAATATTATATTGCTTACAATATTATTATTAATTTTATTATTGTTATTATAATTAAGTTTATTATAATTATTAATGTTATTATTTCTGCTGAAGTTTATATAGCTATTATAAAATAAACATAATAATTTTTATTAAATACATTTATTATTATTATTATTATTATTAAATTCTTTACTATTATTAAATTTATTATTCTTTAAATTAATTATTATTACTAATTTTGTAGTTACTGTTAAAATATTGTTATTGTTATTATTATTATTATTATTATTATTATTATTAACTTTATTTTTAATAATATTATTATTTTAATTAAATAATACATAATTTTTTTAATGTTATAAATTAATTTTACATTTATTATTCTTATTGCTAATTTTATATTCCTTCTTAATATTATGAATTATAATTACTATTAATTACAATTATTTGTCTTATATTATTCTTTTATTTAATTATTTTGAATTATGATAATTATCAACTAACTTATATTCTTATTATTAATAACTTTCTTAAATATTAAATTAATTAAGATAATATAATTAAATTCGTTATTATTACTATAATGTTGTTCTTAATAATAATAATGATTAATGAGGATAAAATAACGTTTTTATATTCATCGTAAAAGAAGTTCAAACTGGAATAGTAAAAATTTTAACAAAAATCAAAAGTGAAAAATTCACGGGTGTGACACTAATTAGTCACGCCCATGACTATTCTCCATTATTATAATTATACAAATAAATGTAACAATAAAATCGATTACAATGAAAAAAATTTAATAATAATATTATCCTATTAACAGTAACTAGAAATTTAATAGTAATAATTATTAATTGAAAGAATAATAACTTTAATAATAATAATAATAATAATAATAATAATTACTAATAATAATAATAACAGTAATTTTTTCTATTATTATTATTATTATTATTATTATTATTAATTTCCTACTTAATGTTAACAACTATTATTATTATTATTATTATTTTGTTGTTGTTGTTGTTGTTGTTGTTGTTAAATAATTAATAATTTGTTATGTTATAAATTATTTTTACATTTATTATTCTTATTGCTATTTTTATATTCCTTCTTAAGATTAATAATTATTTTATTATTAATTACTATAATTTTCCTTAAATTATTCTTATAATTTAATTGTTTTGAATTATGATGATTATCAACTTACTAATATTCTTATTATTAATAAATTTCTTATATATTAATTATATTGAATAATATAATTAAATTCCTTATTGTTATTATTATAATTTTCTTGTTAATAATAATAAAGATAAATTTTTTATTATTATTATTATTTAATAAGTTAAATTTATTTAATTATATTAAATATTATTATTAAATTCCTAATTATTATTAATGTTGTTCTTAATAATAATGAGGATAAAATAACGTTGTTATACTCATCATAAAAGAAGTTGAAATTGGAATAGTAGAAGTTTTAACAAATATCCAAAAGTGACAACGGCACGGGCGTGACACAAATTAGTCACGCCTGTAACAATTCGCCACTATAATAATAAATATATTTAATAAAAATTTTATATTTAATAATTATAAGAAGATAATTAATAATCATAAGGAATTTTACTATAATTATACTAATAAATTTAACACTAAAATCTATAATAATTTAAATAATTTAATAATCATAATTATTAATTTAAAGAATAATAAATTTAATCATCGTAAGGAATTTAATAATAATAATAATTATTATTATTATAATAAAATGTATTTAATAAAAATTAATAAATCTAATATATAATAGCTATATAACTTCAGCAGAAATATAATAATAATAATAATAATAATAGTAAATAATAATAACGAAAACAACATTAATAAGAATAGTAAAATTAATTATTATAACAATAATTAATTAAATAATAATATCATAAGCATTATAATAATAATATTCCAAATAAATTTAATTAAGAAAAATAATAACAATAAGGAAAATTTACTATAATAATAGAAATAATTTTAATAATAATAACGATTAATAATATTAATCTTAATTTAAATTATTATATTTTTTATAGCATGTAATAATTAAATTAATAGTAAGTAATTATAGTTAAAACTATAAACCGGATATGCGCCTATGCCTCTCTTCGGCTCGGCTGCGTGGCTTTGTAATTAATATATTGGAGTAAAAGTAAGTTGCTGCTGATTTTTTAAAACCAACTGACGACGTATCGCACGCGGCACAAAGTTAGTACAGCGTTAGCGGAAAAGAGGATCTCAATCCTAATATGAGTGCACTGGTGCCAAAGAGGTGAATAGTTTATATTCAATATGCTATTGCTAGTAACAAGTGTTTTATATTTTTATCTGGATAGTTGCATCAATAACTGACTGGAACTATTGACCTTACTGTGGCCAAGGCTACAACTTCCAGCTCCACAGAAATGCTGGATAGCATTAGCTAGTCTGATGGCCCAAAAGGAATTTAAGTCCCTAGCTTTCTTGGATTGTTGCGCCCTCTTTCGGAGAATCAAAACTCAACTATATGTTATCATCAATTCAGAGAGTAGTGGCACTTTTTCAGTACAAAATCCTTCTCATATCAATCTCTTTCACTTGAATGGCTTCACAACAGTAAAATGCAACAAGTAGTTGAACTCATTGATAATATTGGACAAAGAACTTCACCAGACCTTGTCAATCCCATTATCCAAAAACAGTAATAATGGTTAGTGATGCTTAGTAACGAGGAGCCCGAATTTCACCACACCTACCCAATGGTTGTGGCGAGTATAGATCCTTGCACAAATTCAATGAAGGATTGGAGCCTTTACAGCTTTTAGTATGTCCATTGGAAAGCGTTATTGAGTTCGTTTAATATTGATTTTCCAAAAAATGCTTTTTCATATTATGAGCTGAGTACCTGCAAACTCTATGCTTAGCCATAATTGACTTGGTGGGATTCATGTAGCTTGGTTTTCGGCTATAACACTCTTCAACTCTGTCCACCTCTATTGTATTGCTGGTCAATGGAATTGGAGAAAAAGATGTAGAAGAAGTTGACTCTGAGCTCTCATCATGAACAAATTCAGAACTTGGGGCTGAAGATGATCTAATAACATCACCAATCACAGGCGGCTTAGCATGAACTCTGGTTGAAACGTTGTTTTTACTTACTTTTCCTGTGTCATATTCAGAGAACCCAGCAATGCTATCTTCACTTTTCCTATGAAGCGGAGTCTCTGATAAGTCGGTACGGATTTCTTCCGTCAGTCTATTTTCCCACGGCTTCGCGGCCATCCATCGTTCTAACCAGCTGTTATCCAGCTTCTGATCCTTGAGAAATAAAGCTGACTTGCTTGTCCTTCTACTTGGACTAGCACACGATCTTGAAGGCTGAAAATGGTAAAATGTAAAAGGACATGCTTAATCAAAACACCAAAGGCTTTGAATACAAGCCAATTCCGGTTTTTAGTGCCTAAATAATCGTTCTTCAACACGAAACTGATATACATACTTTTCATATTTCATTACCTGTTGAGAGACGGAGTAAGCATATGCTCTCTCCCTCTTGATGGCTCCTTCATGCCTCATTCTTAACTTTTCTCTGACTTCCTCCACCGTTCCAGGACTATCGCACCACCCTTGCTGGAAAATTGAAATGTGTTAAACTACCTTTAACTTCTTGATATAAAGAATGAGCTGCTTTTGGAATTCAACAAAATTAACTTTTAAGTTTTGAGTTGGATACCTCGGCTTGCTTGGTGGGATCATCCAGATATTGGTCCAAAAACCTCCGCATACCTTGGCCTTCTGGAGGCATCTTGACATTTCCTGCCCTCACTCGAGCCTGAACTCGGACGAGAGCTTGCATACACCTCAGTGTTAAAGCAGCTTGCTTTCGGACCTGCCTACCACGAAAAATAGCTTGAATCCTCACCACAGCCTTCAAGGCCCTCAAGGCCCTCCGTCCCTGTAATTATTACACGATCACCATACTTGAAACTGAAACTGTGAACTGAAAACACCGGCCAACCTAAACCTTTTTTCACGATCCTTAGCTAATAGCCTACTATTGTCCAAAGACAGCTAGAAAATCATAAAAATTGCAAATTTACAAGAAGTTGCTAAGCATCAAACATTACAGAGTTCAAAAACAAAAACCCGTCTTACCAAAAATCCTCGAAAAGCAGATTGTATCCGAATAGCGGCCCATTCCAGCTTCACCACCATGAAATCTCTTGGTTTAGCTCTAGCAACAGTAGCCATAGCAGCAGCCAACGATTTATCAGCAACAAAGGAAGCGTCCGTCGACAATGACCCTTCTATATGGAGCCCTTTGGACGATGATGAGAGCCCTTCCGATGAGCTCCTCCACAACCACCATTTCTTCTTGTTCTTTGTGTCACTCTTTTTGACCTTAAACAGAGCGCAAGAAAAAAGAAGGTTAACAAAACAAACGAAAAAACATAAACAAAGCAAATGAGTTGGTCATGTTTATGGATTTTAGATTACATGGTCAGCTAGTTGCGTATTCTTGAGAGGCATAAGAGATTTGATCCATTTCCCGGAAGCACCCATTGAAACGGCACACTTCTTCTCCAAAAAAAGAGTTGTTTGTTTTCTAACCAGAAAAGCTTGTTATGATCAATACAAGAAAGAGAGATTATAGCAGAGACGGTGAACTGGGTGCTGTGGGAGCAGATTGGAGAAGAGACGTTTGAAATTTGAAACTTTGAACTATGAAAACAGCAGTAACGGATACTTGAGACTTTTTCTTAAGCCTTCCTAAATATTATTATTTATTACAAAAGAAGGCTAAAGGGGAGGGAAGCTCCTTAATTAGGACATCCATCCCATTGGAGCAGCAATCCTTTGGCAGCTTTTGAGTTTCAATTAATGTTTGACAATTGGCCCTCAATTATTACTGGGTTGGGTCAAACCTAAACCCTACTGGAACCTAAACAGATGGGCTTGAGTTAAAGTGAGTTTTTTTAATTTTACTTATTTGTCATTTACTCTACAACTCATGTCATCCTCAGCCTCAAACTCAAAAGGGAATTGGCATATCTTTTGGTTTACTATTGACTATTTCAATTTTCACAGCTCTATTTTTTTATTACAAAGGAAACTAAACCTATAACAAACTAACACAGTGCTCTGCGGTATACTGCTCCTTGCTGGTCCATGTGAATAATCTCTAGAGCTGACCGCAGATACTCCTGAAGAAAATGAACTCTTGGGCTGGTTAGGACTGCGAGGGCTGCCAGGTTATTCCCGTACTGGTTTCCTTCACAGCTCTTTATGTATGAGTTACCGTGTTGAGAAGAAATTGACCACTTCATTATACTCTTTAATTTTCCAAAAAAAGAAGGAAATTGACAACTTTCTTGCCTTTAACGGCTATTCCAGTTGCTGTTACTTTCATTTATTATGCCACTTAAACTCCGATCGGGATTAGAAACATTTAGAGCTCCAGTCAAATCGATCCGCTTTCTTGTTTGCTTATCTAATGGCTCGAGATGGTCTGATAACTCTGATTTATCAATGATAAAGCAATAGTGATGCTTCTTTTTCTTTCTCTTTTATAGTCAAATAATTATTTGTTACTCATAGTGAACTTTGCCCGGATTAATATCAGTTGATCGGTGGAGAGTTATGGCATAGCAGAAAGCTAACTTGAGAGCATATGCTTTGTCCAGCAGTACCGAAACTAAAAGTTTGAATAATCAAAAGGATCAATAAACACTGTAGATTGATTCCCCTTTTCGTTTCTTATTTCCATAATGCTATAACAATCTTATGTGCGTTGAGATCCCAAAGTTTGATTACAGAAACCATTGCCTCTCAGTATCCTATCTAATAGTACCAACTGTTAAGAGAAGGGATTTGTGGGCTACGAACTTTGCAGGATGACTCCTGACATCGGAGCACTAGAAATAAAACGTAAAAGATAGCGTAGTAACTAATTGATTTATTCAATGATGGAAATATCTACGATATGTATACACGATGCTGAAAGGAAAAAGGTTTCTAAATACCTATTTATTGAAGATTGTTGGATTTTCTCTTTTGGGAATCACTGTACACGTACATTTTTTGAGTGTTCGTAAAAGGAGGAAGAAAATGAATTAAGGCCCTGTTTGACAATCAGCTAATTGCATTAGCTATTAGCTGAGTTATCAGCTAAAATCAGCTATTAACTGATAGCTGATTATATCAGTTGATTTGACCAGCAGATTGTATTAGCTGGTTGTTAAAGATGTTTGATAAAATTAGCTATTTAGTATTAACTGTTTATGTGTAAAATGACTTATGAGGATATGACTTTAAAAAAATTATAAAGGTATGAATATTATATATCTTAGTATTTCATTGAATATTCTTATAAAAATTTAGATTTTAGAGAAGTCATGTTCACCTTTACTATTTCATCATCTATAAAAAAATTTATGCAACTTTTTCTATTTTTATTTTCATTTAAGGGCAACACCTTATTTTTAACCTATGGAGTCGAGGAAAATAAATGATATTTGGAGTTGAAGAAGTTAAAACAAGTTGGAATCATTACACTGCAACATAAGAAATTTGGTAGTGTTGGCAATTATAAGAGGCCATCGGGTTTAAACATTGGGATGCATTTTATAAGGTCAATCCATTGGTTAAGTTTCTCTAAAATGTGCTTTCAACTTTGCAATTGTCTTGTCCGACAAAACATTCTCTTTCTATAAGTGCATAAAGGGTACAATTGACTTTTAATTGTTAAAATGTTGGCTTATTGAAGAAAAGGTCCTACTGAGGAGCGTTTTCTTTTTTGGCTGATTATATTAAATTAGCCATTGGAAGAGCTACTCACCGAACAGCTTTTTCAGCTGTTTGAAAAGTCAAACAGCTGAAGACAACCAATCAACTAAAAAAATAGCCGATTGGTTGTCTATCAAACGAGGCCTAAATGAATTTTGGTGTTGATTGTTTTGTTGATGTTCGTGGGCCTAATGAGGTCTGAATTGATTGAGGTGTCTTTTGAGCTTTTAGGCTCCATTCTACATCCCACCCTCAAGTTAGAGCATATGAGGCCCAACTTGCGGATTGCAATGGTGAGGTTTTGGACTGTTAAAGATTTTGTAAAACAATCCACCAGTTGCTGTTTTGATGGAATATAAGTTGTGCGGATAAAATGTTCTTTGACCACATTCCGAACCAAGTGGCAATCTATTTCCACGTGTTTTGTACATTCGTGGAAGACAGGATTTGCTGAGATATATAGGGCTGCCATGGTGTCGCAATGTAGCATAATTGGTAGTTGAGGTGGAATCTGCAAGTCTTTCATTACGTAACTGAGCCAACGGAGTTCACGTAGTGCGCTGGCCATATTGTGGTACTTGGATTTGGTAGATGAACGACTCACTGTTTTTTGCTTCTTTGTCTTCCACGATATAGGTGTCAAACCATATAAGATGCAATAACCTATTACTAATTTTCGTGAGAACGGGCACCCAGCCTAGTCGGAGTAAAAGAACGCTGTCAACTTCAGGTTCTCTTATACTGGATAATACAATTTCTTGGTTGCTGTTGATTTTAAGTACCTCAAAACGTGTATGAGAGCATCCCAATGAGGTTTCCTTAGTGTGATATTGAATTGGCTAAGTTGTTAGACTGCGAATGTAAGATTTGGTCAAGTAAAATTAAGGCATAGAAGCTGCTCAATAATTCCTCTATACTGTTCAGGATCTTGTAGAGGAATTCCTTCATCAATTGACAGTTTCAATCCTTGGGTAATAGGGATAGTGGCACATTTGATGTTCATTAAATCTGCATCTTTGAGAATGTCATAGATATACTTTTACTAGGACAAGAACATGCCTGATTCAAATCTAGAAACCTCTATACCAATAAAATATTTCATGTAACCAAAATCCTTTATTGTGAACTTTTTGTCTAACTCCCTTTTCATAGCAGTAATATCAGATTCATTTTCACCCATTATCAACAAATCATCCACATAGATAATAATAGATATGAAAGATTCGGTAGTACCTCTCGTGAAGAGACAGTTGTTCGAGTCGGATTGTCTGAACTGTAGGTTTAAGAGTGTTGACATTATCTCCTTATTCGATTGTCTGCCAGCCTGCTTAAAACCATACAGGGATTTTTGCAATTTGTAGACTTGTCCATTTGGCATTCTGGAATAACCTTGTGGTGGCCATATGTATATGTCTACTTCGATGTGTCCACGCAGGTACAAGTTATTGATATTGTAATGGTGGATTGGCCAATTTTTTGCTGCAGCAAGTGCGAAAAGTAATCTGATGGTAGTTATCTTGGCGACTGGCGAAAACACATAGGAGTAGTCAATTCCGACTCTTTGGTTGAAACCTTTCACCACTAGCCTAGCCTTTTTCTTGTCAATTGACCCATCAGGTCACCTTTTGATCTTATAAATCCATTTTTTTGCTAACGGTTTCTTTCCCTTGGGCAGATCAACAAATGTCTAGGTCTTATTTATGTCCACCACATCTAACTCAATCTACATAGGTTCAATCTATAACGGGTCTTTCCTGACAGCTTCAAATGATAAAGGTTCATGTTCAGTAGACACGTTTGCCATAAAGGCTTTGTAAGAAGAAGATAAATGAATAGAAGGAAAAGAATCACTGACCTATTGTGATGACATTGTAGCTGTTTCATCGGGAGGTACGGCATTTACGACATAAGACATATAATCGTCGAGGTATTTAGGTCGAGATATAAGTCTAGTGCTTTTTCTGGTTTGTGGTCTGTCGATTATGGCTGGTTCTGTTGGGGAAGAAGATGGTAAAAAGGTGAGTGAATTATTTTGTGTGTCTGGGTTGTGAAGTAGGGGTGGGTTGCGTAGGTTAGAGGTATTGGGTACTTGTGTTTAATCATTTGAAGGTTGGTAAAAGTTTGGGTTGTTATCAACTTGGTTTGGACCTGTTTCAAAATTGAAGGTATTTTGCTTGTGAGGTGTATCAGTTGGTGTTTTCGGGATTTTGCAAAGGAAAATAATTTCATAAAACTACGTCTCTCAATACAATTAAATCCCCTTTTTCTAAATCCATTAGCTTGTACCCTTTTTGGCCCTAAATATACCCAAGGAATATACATTTGGTGGCTCTTGGTTCGAGTTTGTCTTTGAATGGTTTTGTGTTTGAGGCGAAACATAAATACCCAAATGTTTTTATATTGTTGTAATTTGGTGTTTTCCCGTAGAGCTTTTCAAATGGAGTTTTCCAATTTAAAATTTTTGTGGGTAATCTGTTAACTAGGAATGTAGATATGATGACGGCTTCCCCCTAAAATTTCTTAGGTATGCTCGAGTGATACATGATGGATTGGGTGATTTGAAGGAGGTGTTTGTGTTTTCTCTCGACCACTCCATTTTGTTGTGGAGTACATAGGCAAGTTTTTTAGTGGAATATCCCTTTTTTAATATCTCTTGACAATTTTTGTTTACGAACTCGGTTCCATTATCGGTTCATATGGTTAATATTGGTTGGTCGAAGTGAGCTTTTATCATATTTAAAAACGTTTCTATGACTTCATGGACTTGGGATTTACTATTTATTAAGTAGGTCCACGTAGCCCTCAAGTACTCATCGACTATTGTGACAAAATAGGTAGACCCATCAATGTTGGGTTTTTGGTATGACCCCAATAGTTCAAAATGCAGGAGTTCAAAAGGCTTGAGGGCTGAAATGTTATCTTTGGGGAAGGCCTTTCTAGCATATTTTGCTAGCGGACATACTTTACATGTGTGTTTGGTGGGTAATTTGATTGAAACATTGGGCAAATGGGCTATTTTTTCCTTAGACGCATGTCCAAGTCTATAATGCCATAACACGAAAGTATCACTCACATAATTAACTTCGGTATTCTTAAAATAAAACCTTAATGAAGGACCTTTCAAGCTCTTTTCGAGAAGCAAGTTTCTCGGTGTTAATTTGTAAATACCGCCCTCCGCTTTGCAAATAGCCACAACGTAATCACTCCATGGGTCCTGCAAATACTCGTAGTTTTCAACAAAAATGGTAGCTAAGTTATTTTGTGTGGCAATCTTATTTACAGAAATTAAATTATGATGAAATATTGGTATGCATAAGACATGGTCTAATTTCGTGGTTGGGGTGATGTTAACAGTTCCTATATGAGTGACATTTTTACTCGAACTATCTGGTAAAGTAACAGATCAATAGTCGTTTGTTTTATTTGGGTTGTCAAATAGGATTGGGTCTGAGCACGTATGTGTCGAGGCACCCGAGTCTACCATCCATGAACATTCATCAATCTTATAACCACAAGAAAAAAATCATTTAAGGTCGATACCTGCAAAGCTGTTATATACGGCATGGTTCACCTCCATAACGTTTTTGCCTTTTATATGCTTCATTAACCCCTGGTCTTGTTTGGCAAGGTCAGCAACATTCTGGTTCTGATTTGCAGTCTTCTTTGTTTAGGCTCTCTATTTCAACCTCAGTGGCAACACCTGCAAATTGACTTTTTCCTTTCTTTTTTTGGAGTTCTTTATACCATTCTGGTATTCCATTCAGCTTAAAACATTTGTTTCGCAAATGTCCATGTTCATGACAATAGTTGCAATATTTGTCCTCTTTTTTCACATATGGTTTTTTAACAGTACCTTCTTTAGCAAGGTTTGTTTTTCTACTCACAGTGTTACCAACAAGCAGAGCCACCCCTATCAGTTCTAAGTTACTGTTTTGGCTCCCTCCTACATTTTTCTACCTTTCAATAGTAAATATCATTGAATAGGCTTTATCAACCTAAGGCAGAGGTTCCAACATCATAATCTGACTAATTACCCCATTATACTCTTCTCTTAAACCCAGTAAAAACTGCATTAACGTGTTATTATTCAACGCATTAGTATCATGCTTTGATGCATCACATACGCAATTTTTCATTAGCATGAAGCAATCAATGTCATTCCACATTTTCTTCAGTTTCATGAAATAAATAGTCACTGAGTTGTTACCTTGACACAAGTTGTTGACTTCTTGCGTAATTTGATAAATGTGGGGGTCATTGCTCTCTCCGTATCGTCCCTTCAATTCCTCCCATAAGTCCCGAGCTGTAGTGACTACCTGGAACGATTTAGCTATTTCTTTCGTTAATGCGTTCAAGATCCACGCAATCACCATCGTGTCGGTAGTTACCCATTTCCACGCTAGAACTTCATCATCAGTAGGTTTTTCCAGTGTGTCGTTAATGAGTCGGAGTTTGTTTTTGGCTCGTAGAGATATGGTCATTGCCCTACTCCATGGTAAGTAATTAGTACCGTCAAATGGAGTCGTGACCAGTACATTACCAAGATTATCAACCGGTGAGATATTCAGTGAATCGATTTTGATTTGGGTAATGGGTGTGGTGTTTTGGCTAGTTTCTTCATTAGTTTTGTTGGCCATTTTAGGTAATTGGTTTAGTAGGTTTGATTTGGATTTTAGGGATATCACAGGATCTAAGAGCTGTTGCTCTGATACCATGCAAGATGACTTCGAAAAAGGAGCACTGGAAATAAAACGCAAAAGGTAGGTATTTTTACGTACTAACTAATTGATTTATTCAATGATGGAAATCTGTATAATATATATACACGACACTGAAAGGAAAAAGGTTTCTAACTACCTATTCACTGTGGATCATTAGATGTTATCTTGTAATCACTGTACACGTATGTTTCTGGAGTGTTTGTAAAAGGAGGAAGAGAATGAATTAAATGAATTTTGGTGTTGATTGTTTTGTTGATATTCGTGGGCCTGATGAGGTCTGAATTGCTTAACGTGTCTTTTGGGCTTTTAAGCTCCTATTTACAAACTTGATTTTGCATTACTTTCATGATCATTACATATATATGTTTATAGCAAAGGTCAATGGCAAAAAATAGGAAAGTTCTTAACTACAATTTTCATGATATCAGCTATATACAAAATATGCAGAAGATACATTTCTTCTTGATCCTATTGACTTCCACAATCTTGCAATAATGACATAGATTTTATCACTTCCCCTGAAGTTGGAGCGTCGAGGTTCATAGCGCTCAACTTGAAAAGAATTAAATGGAAAGCATCCTTACCAAGTGACTTCATAAAAATGTTTACCAACTATTTTTTTTAAGGAACAAAACCTGTGTGAAACAATCCTGCTTGAATCCTATCCTGAATGGAGTGGCTGTCTATCTTGATATGCTTCATCTGCTTTTGAAGAACGGATTTGCTGCAATATGAAGAGTAGCCTCGTTGTCGCAAAATAGTGTCATTGGTTGATTGTGAGATACACCAAGATCTCGCAACAAATACTTGAGCCATTGCAACTCACAAGATGTTCTTACCATAGCCTTATATTTAACTTCTGTAGACGATCAAGAGACAATAACTTGTTTCTTGGTTTTCCAGGATATAGGAGATGAGCCAAGAAAAGTGCAAAATCTAGTGGTAAAACATCAAAACATTGGACATCTGGCCCAATTTGAATCACAATAAGTTGTGATATGAAGGAGAGAATGTGATGAAAGTAGAATGCCTTGCCCATGTATCCCTTTTAGATAGCAAAGCAAGTGAAAAATTGCAATAAGATGCAACTTCTAGGTTTTATGTATAAACCGGCTAAGAATACCGACCAAATGCACAATATCTAGCCTTGTGATGGTTAGATAAATCAGTCAACCAATCAACTGTCAATACATAGATAGATCATCAAGTAAGGCCCCATCAGGGTTGGTCAACTTAAGGTGTTGCTTCATTGAAGTGTCAACGACCCTTGCTCCTAAAAGACCAACATCATCAAGGATATCCAACATATATTTTCGTTGTGATAAATATATCCCCTTGAAAAAACAAATCACTTTAATGCGCAAAAATACTTTAGCGGACCTAAATCCTTGATATGAAACTGAGCATCCAAATATGACTTTAGTGCTAGAATTGTATTGTTGTCATTGCCAGTGAGGATGGCATCATCAATATAAACCAAAATGAATGTTTAAGAAGTACCTTGGATGCGAAAAAACAAGGAATAATTTGATCGTGACTGTGAGAATCCCACATCTAGTAGTGCTTTAGAGAATTCCTAGAACCAGTTAAGCCCAGCTTGTTTAAGGTCCATATAATGACTTATTCAACTTTCAAACTTGATTCCCTCTTTGTCGTGAAAAGTCGGTGGAATCTTCATGTAAACTTCTTTGTGTAGATCTTCATGTAAGAAGGCATTATTAATATATAACTGATGAATATCCTATCCGTGAGTAGCTGAAATGGCAAGAAGTCACTAAACGGTAACAAGTTTTTCCACAAAGGCAAATCTTTTATGATAGTCTAACATTCCTTCTTTCTATGTGAAGCCTTTAGCAACAAGCCTTGCTTTGTACCTCTCGATCGAATCGTTAGCTTTGTACTTAATCTTATACACTCATAGGGTTCTTACTAGGTGGGAGAGTAGTAATAGTGCAGGAATCATTAGCTTCAAATGCTTTGATTGCTTGTATCACATTAGCTTCAAGTGCTTTGATTTCTTTCTCCATTGCTTCTCACCACTGGGGTGATTTAACAGCTTGGGAAAAAGTTTTCATCTCTGGAACAGATGTAATGGAAGCTAGAAAAGCACGATGTGTGTCTGAAAAATTTTTGTATGATGAGTAGTGGGATAGGGGAAAGTTTATACCTAACGAAGATGTCACTGAAGATAGAGTAGGCTTGAACTCGTCCATAGAGGCCGTAACATTTGAATAGTGATATGCATCCCAAGTAGTATGGTCGTTTTTTTTCGATTTAAGTGACAAAAAGGGATAACAGGAGGTTCAATTTGAGCTTGAGGAGATTTAGCAGGTGGCTAATTTTGTGAGTTAGAAAGGATTTGAGTGTTTAGCTTGTCTGGCATTTGTGTGATCCAGTCATCTATAGGTACAGGCAAAACTCGATCGGTAGTGACTTTTGGGTTTTGTTCTCATTGGAAAGAAAAATTGTCTCAATGAAGCAAACATCACGACTTGTAAAAAATTTATTTGTCACAATGTTATAAATACGATAACCTTTTTGCCAATAGGTAACCAACAAAGACACTAAGAATGGATTAAGAACAGTTATATAAGAGTGGGCTAGGAGTGTAATTGATGAGGTAAGTAGCAGTTAAGAAACATAAACCCCATAATTCAAGTGATAGGTGAGTTTGGAATCGTAAGGCCCTTGCAACTTCAAGAAAATGTTTGTGTTTCATTTCGACAACCCCATTTTGTTGTGGTGTGTAGACACAACTAGTTTCACTGATAATTCCTTTATGGGAGAAGAATTCTTTGAGTTCTTGATTGAGAAACTCAAGGCCATTTATCACTTCTTATACGCTTGACAG
Source organism: Erythroxylum longipes (assembly GCA_027563885.1). NCBI lineage: Eukaryota > Viridiplantae > Streptophyta > Magnoliopsida > Malpighiales > Erythroxylaceae > Erythroxylum > Erythroxylum longipes. The sequence goes on along the minus strand of JAOQMS010000001.1, from coordinate 13,751,268 downwards.
GACGATTATATTGTGTTTGAGAAAAGGAAACAAAAGACTTTGTGTGACTTTGTGTCTCAGATTTGTGACGTATTAGATAGACTCAAGTAGTATGTGAAAAGTCATCAACCAGAGTAAGAAAGTAATGAGCACCATAATTAGACTCAATACTGTAAGGTCCCTAAATATCAATATGAACAAGTTTAAAATGACTTGACATATTTATTGAACTTAATGAAAAAGAGAGTCTAGTTTGTTTAGCAATAGGGCACACATGAAATAGACAAAATTTTGTAGTAATACAGAGAGTGGATTTTGATAAGCTGGACATTTTGAAGCTTGAAGGATGGCTTAACCACTAATTCCAAAGGTCGAACGGTGGATTTGAAGCGAAGAATGCAACTACTTGATCCATATCTGACTAAAAAATATAGAGGCCTCCTTGCTCCTTAGCCAAGCCAGTCTCCATCTTTGTTGACAGGTCTTGTAGAACACATTTATCAGGGTAAAATTTAAAAACACAATTTAGTGTCTTGGTCAACTTACTAACAAACGAAAGGTTATGTTGAAAGATTAGGATATAGACAACGTCATTAAAATGTAACGAGGAATTTAATTTGGTTTTTCCACTATGTGTGATGGTAACTTAGTCCCCATTTTGAAGAGAAACTTTATGGGGTAATTTCAAGGGTTTTGGAGATGTTAAAGATGATAAGCTCGAGGCCATGTGGTCAGTGGCACCACTATCAATCACCCACAGTTTAGAGAAAATAGATAAATAAGCAAGAAACTTAACTGCCAGATTTGACGAGTGTTCAGATGTACTTAGGGAAATCAATGTTAAGAGTTTCGCACACTGTTCAAGTGTAAATGACATTGATGCTTGCCATTGCCAACATTTCCATGTCCCCTTAAATTTTGTTGTTGTTGTTGTTTGTTTTTCAATTTAAGACAGTCTTCAACGCATGATTGTCCTTTTTGCAATATAGGCAGAACAGAGGGGTTGTAGAGTCTCCGATTGGTTTTAAACCCCTAGTTGCAATAAACATTGAGCCTTGTGAAGAATTCTTTGTAATTTCATAGAGGGACCACTTACATTCTTCTTGGAGGAGAAGATTGTATGCCTTATTGATCGAGCTATTAATGTGTGTAAGTTTTAATAAATACCCTTGATAATCCGCAAATGCACGGTTCATTTACATAGTACCTAAGGTGTCAATTCCACGAGGAGGGATAATCTAATCCTAAAATCTAAGGCCAAAATAAATCATAGAAATTCAAATATAACGACTAAAATAAGAATTCAATTCAATCAATCAAAACAATTCAAGAATTAATCACAAAAATATTAATAACTCAGCAATGGCAACGCACCTAAAAATCAACCAAAGAGAATTACTAATTGAGAGAAAGGGAATTTTACTTATCCTTAACCATAACCTGATTGACTATGAATTATCGGATCATTGGTTCTAGATGATCCAATGATCCTAAGGTTAATTACTCTTTTTCGAGTTATAACCATGAACCCTAAATTGTAAACCCTAATTAGATTATGAAAATTGCAATCTCTCGATTAACAACCTATCTAAAACCCAAATTAAATATAAAGTTGTCCAATAAACTATCGAAAACCTATACAAGATCTCTCTTTGCACAATTATCGATTTGATTTAATTCTTGTTCTATTAAATCACCTAACTCTCGTTAGCCCAATTTAATTATTTTTCATCGGATTCACCCTCTCAGTTTGTTATCAAATTATGCAATCACAGAATTTAATCACAATAAATCCAATAAACATAAAAACAATCAGATTTAATTAATTTAAGAATAAAACTTCGAAGGTGAGTTTAAAACATCCTCAACATTTAGATCCTATCATCAACTATTCAATATAATTCTATACAATGATAAAAGTGAAATAAATAGGAAATACAATCGAATGGAGGACGGGAGGCAGAGATGTCGGGAAACCTCCTGACCCAGGAAGTATATCAAATCGGCTTCTTCTCCTTTTCTCTCTTCCTTCTTCTCTTCCTCAATCTCTCGATGAATTCTCTCTAGGGTTTCTCCAAAAGTGGCTGATGCAAAAGCTCTTCTTTTTGTTCTTTTTATTTTATTTATGTTCTTTTATGTTTAAGGTTGAACTAGGTATGGGCCTGAAAGGTCCAAAAAATCCCTCAAAACGTGAAGTTTGGGAGTGGCTATACATCTACACGACGCAGGCCACAATTGTGGCCTACATCTGAGTCTTCTGTCACAATCGTGGGTCATTGTTTTAGCCTGAATGTCTCCGAAACTTCTCTGTTCTTTGATGTTGATCCTGAAACACTAACAAATACATCAAAGTACCTCAAAAATATAATATTTAAGCGCAAAAACTTGTACTAACCCATAAAACATTTAAAACACAAATAATTAACAAACTAACACAATTCTAACCTAAACACATACTAAATGATCGAATTAACAACTAAACATATACCAAACTATACCCTAAAACATGATGCAATTTACACTTATCAATATCCCCATACTTAAACATTAGCTTATCCTCAAGCAAATAAAACAACAAACAACATAAAAACACAAAGCACACAATGCAGTAATGAGACAATGGCTTCAACTTCACGAAACAAATTTAACTTTAAACACAATCATTCAAGTTGTTCTAACTGATTAACAAGCGAAATATGCGTCTAAACACCTTGGACTAAATATAAAAACTAATCAAAATTTTAATGTTGAGTCTATTTGCCCCTATCACTTGCACAAACATATTGATAATCATTCAGTTAAAACAAAAGTGTAGCTATTCCTCAGTAGGTTTTCATGAAAAAGCAAACTACTAACAAGTTTAGTAAGTTTTTTTTAAAAGATTCTTTTTACTGATTTTTCTTTAAGGAAATGAACCTAGTCTTTTTACGCAGAGGTAAACATTTATAATGATTGTCAATTCGGTTACTTAGGTAAGTCATGTTGTTATTAAGCTGCTTGGTTAGAATGTCATTATAGCCTTTATAAGAAGGTACACATTTGTGATGCATGTCGATTCGAATACTCAGCTACAACACATTGTCAACTGGCTACTAGCTCTATTTATAACTCAAAGGCCAGCGGAATAGTTATTTTAGTTAAAATTTATACAATTTTTTAACAAAAAACTTTGCCTACTTTATTGCTTTAGCTAATCATTCTTATGAAAATGTACTAATAATGCCACTTATTTGATTAGCCTAAAATTATAAATGAGTATGGCAAGTTCCTAGGGTGAATGGACTAACATCGTATCCTAATTAACCAGCATATCTAGCTAAGTAACTTAGGTCACTAATTTTACAAGCTAATAAATCTTCGCAACCTAAAAGGCTATATTTAATGCTAAATCTATCCTATTAAGTCCTATTCATTGATGCATTTACATAATTCACAATATATAACCTAAACACACTAGCATAACAATATGCAAAATTCACACTCAAAGCAAAACACACAACCCTCCCCACACTTGAACATCACATTATCCTTAATGTAAGAAGGGAACACAGACACACTAGGGAAATAAAACACAAAATATGAAAAACATAAGAAGAAAATACTAACAGAAATGAAAAGAGAAGGGTTAGAACACGAACTCATCAGGGTGACTGAGGTGGTGATGTGTCAGAGGCAGAGAACAAATTGCTGGACGCACAAGATTATTGCCCTATCTTATAATTGCTTTAAAAGAGTAAGAGAGTTAGCACTCCAAAACATTCCAAATCATTAAGAACTTACTTTTTTGAAATTTAAAACAAATCTAACTACGTAATAATTTAACCTAACTACCAAATGTGCTAATTTATGGTTACTAGCTTGACTGTGTATCATTGGAAACTCAGCTGGGATCAATTATGAGAGGCTTTCTTCCACCTTTTTCATTTAACATCAGTTTTGTATCCTATAAGTAAGCTACAAATTTCAAAATGATCAGAAGGACAATATTTATAAAATTATGAAAACCAATTAATTTCAGTAATGTCCTTTTCACTAACAAACTATCAATAAAATAAGGAATAACAAAACTCCCTGAATCTTCTATTAAGTCTAGCAGTTTGTTTGGTAAAAGAGTGAGCTACTCTTGTTCTTCCTTAGTCACTCCCTTTTCTTCTTTTTCTTTTGCTTCACGAACAGAGACTTTCATAGCTTCTTCAAACTCGATGTCCATTGTTATATGTTCTTCATCCTCATGCTCCTTTTGAAGATTCGACATCATCAACTCTTATGAATGGTATTCTTGGTGGGTAAGGTGGAGAAGAAACATAGGTAGGGTCCTCATTATTTTCTTCATCCTTTTTCTACTTCTCTTGGTCATCTACAGAGCAATTTTTAGCTAATCTATCTATTATTTTTACTAACTCTTTCCCACTCCTAAGTGTGATAGCCTTAACTTGCTCTCTTGGATATACTTCCGTGTTGCTCGAAAGACTTCTCACACTTTTTGTAGATAATACATTGGCAAGTTGTTCCATTTGAACCCCTAGGTTAAGAATAGAAGAGGTATGAGTCCTTGTTACTTGATCAATTTGCTCTTCTAACCTCTTCTAGGCCTCATCGATACTTATGAGATTGTCCATAATCTTGTCCAACTTGGAATCATAGTCATTGTATTTATCCTGTTGATATTAATGTGACCCACGATTTCTAAAATGAATCTCAGTATTGTTAGACCAATGAAATTTTGGGTGGTTATGCCATCTCGACTGGTATGTGTTGGAATAAGGATTGCTATCTCCCTGACCAACTTGTGTTCCATTAAAGTTGAATTGCTCTATGTTGATGTTTTCCCTTAAGAATCAATTAGTTGCGATATAGCTCTCTTGTCCATATGACTCATATTCATGCTGCATTGTTGTGACTGGAGAGGAAGAGGTGGCTTTCAGGCTATTTAATTGCTTGATCAGGCTGTCAATCTCAGCCCTCAATGTTGTCATTAAATTTGCAGCAACAATCATTCCTCCTAGGTCCCAAAAGGTTGACTACTTTCTACTTCGTTCTGATGTCCAAAGACAACTACTGTATGTCATGTCTTCTAACAGAATGTGTGCTGCTTTAACTGTTTTCCTCATGAATGATCCTCCAGCAGCTGCATCTATAGTGCTCCTTGTGGTCGATTAGCTCTAGTGTATAAGGTTTGCAATAGGAATTCGTTGGGTAGGTTATGATGAGGACAGCTCCTTTGCAACTCCTTATACTGCTCTTGCGCTTCATATAAAGACTCCCTATCATTTTGCTGAAAATTGATTATTTCCTTTATTAGTCTTATTGTCTTGTTTAGAGGGAAATAATTATCTAGAAAAACTCGCACCAATTGCTCTCAAGTTGTGATGTTGGATGGGTGGAGAGAATTTAACTAGGCCTTGGCTCGATCCTTAAGTGTAAAAGGAAAGCGCCTCATCATAACAGCATCCTCCGACATCCTAACATATCGAAAGGTGTAGCAAATTTATAAGAAATTAGCTAAATGAGCATTAGGATCCTCATTGGGTAACCCATAGAATTGCATGTTGGTTCACAATATGTTTAGCAGTGATGGTTTGATCTCGAATGTATTCACTGGCACCGGTGGTCACAATCCCTTGACGATGGGCATTGAGTTGTGGCCTCATGACGTCCATAAGGGTCTGTCGCTCTCCATGATGTATTTCCTCCACCATCGTTCTTTCTATCTCTTTTTAGCGTTCAACTCTTGAGATTCCCCATTGTTGTCTGGTGATATCAAAGTTGATGTATCGTCTACTTAATGCCCAGCTTTTTTTTATTACAAAAGAAGGTGAAAAAAACCTTAGACTACAAGAATTAGGCTAGTCTACGCCTCCCCGGCAACAACGTCAAAAACTTGATCGAGCCATTGATGTGTGTAAGTTTTAATAAATACCCTCAATAATCTGAAAGCTCACGGTTCGTTCACGTAGTACATAAGGTGTCGATCCCACAAGGAGGGATAATCTACTCCTAAAATCTAAGGCTAAAATAAATCGCAGATCAAATATAACAAACTAAAATAAGAATTCAATTTAATCAATCAAAACAATTCAAGAATCAATCATGAAAATATTAATAACTTAGCAATTGCAACGCACTCCCAAAAATCAACCTAAGAGAATTACCAATTAAGAGAAAGGAAATTTTACCTATAGGATGGGAGGCAACGACGTCGGGAAACCTCCTGATTTGGGAAGTACATCAAATCAGCTTCTTCTCCTCTTCTCTCTTCCTTCTTCTCTTCCTCAATCTCTCGATGAATTCTCTCTAGGATTTCTCCACAAGTGGATGATGCAAAAGCTCTTTTTTTGTTCTTCTTGTTTTATTTATATTCTTCTGTATTTAGGGTTGAATTAGGGTTTTTTTAGGGGTCTGAAAGGTCCAAAAAAATCCCTCTAAATGTGAGGTTTGGGAGTGGCTATGCATATTCACAACACAGGCCACGATTGTGGCCTACATCTGAGCCTTCTGTCATGGTAGTGGCTAGAATAAATTGTAGATATTCAAATATAACGAACTAAAATAAGAATTCAATTCAATCAATCAAAATACTTCAAGAATCAATCATGAAAATATTAATAACTCAGTAATTGCAACACACACCTAAAAATCAACCTAAGAGAATTACTAATTGAGAGAAAAGGAATTTTACCTATCTTTAACTCTAACCTGATTGATTATGAATTACCAGATTATTGGTTCTAGATGATCCTAGAGTTGATTACTCTATCTCGATTTATAACCAGTAAACCTAAATTATAAACCCTAATTAGATTATGAAAATTACAATCTCTCGATTAACAACCTATCCAAAACCCTAATTAGATATGAATTTGTCCAATAAACTATCAGGAACCTATACAAGATCTCTCTTTGCACAATTACCGATTTGATTTAATTCTTGTTTTATTAAATCACCTAACTCTCGTTAGCCCAATTTAATTATTTTCATCGGACTCACCCTCTCAGTTTGTTATCAAATTATGCAATCACAGAATTTAATCACAATAAATCCAATAAACATAAAAACAATCAGATTTAATTAATTTAAGAATAAAACTTCGAAGGTGAGTTTAAAACATCCTCAACATTTAGATCCTATCATCAACTATTCAATATAATTCTATACAATGATAAAAGTGAAATAAATAGGAAATACAATTGAAGGGAGGACGGGAGGCAGTGACATTAGGAAACCTCCTGATTCAGGAAGTACATCGAACCTACTTACTTCTCCTTTTCTCTCTTCCTTCTTCTCTTCCTCAATCTCTTGATGAATTCTTTCTAGAGTCTCTCCAAAAGTGGTTGATACAAAATCTCTTCTTTTTGTTCTTCTTGTTCTATTGTGTTCTTTTGTGTTTAGGGTTAAACTAGGTTTTTTGGGGGGTCCAAAAGGTCCAAAAAATCCCTCAAAATGCAAAGTTTGGGAGTGGCTACGCTTCTGCAAACGCAGGCCATGATTTTGGCCTACATTTGACCCTTTTGTCACGATTGTGGCCGTTGTTTCGGCCCAAATATTTTCGAAACTTCTTCATTCTTTGATGTTGACCCTGAAATACTAGCAACTACATCAAGATACCTCAAAATTATAATATTGAAGCACAAAAGCTTGTACTAACCAATAAAACACTTAAAACACAAATAATTAACAAATTAACATAATTCTAACCTAAACACATACTAAATGATCGAATCAATGGCTAAACACAGACCAAACTATGCCCTAAAACATGATGCAATTTACACTTATCACTTACTAATTAAAGGTAATGGATCTATAAGGAGAAATTGGCTTTGAAGGGCAACTTAAAAGTCATTCAAACCCATCAGAAATTGGATTAAGTGTTATTGATGTTCTAATTGAGATGCAGACCTAGACACACCACATGTACATGGTTCAACCTTTGATAGAACAGTTAGTTCATCCGACAAAGACTTAAGTTTTCTATATTAAATAGTAATAATAAGTTTTACCTTGTTGGATGAGAGCCATATCACGAGTTAACTTGAAGATCCATGACCTATTGCTTTGTGATAAACACTCTGCTAAGTCAGTCCATATGTCTCGAGCAGTTGAATAGTAGAGCATGTTGTCTAAAATCTCCCCAGAAATTACATTAAGAATCTATGACATAACCATGTGATTTACATGACTCTACAGAGGATACATTGAAGACGTTTTTGGTGGTTATGGTAGGGATACATTAATGAAACCCAACTTATTTTTGGCATTCAGTGTCGTATTCATTGAACGGGACCACGTATGGTAATTGTTTCTCATTAGTGGCTTCGAGACAAGTAGTGCACCAGGATTGTCTGAGTGATGTATGGTGTAAGATGAGGAGAATCTTAGTCACCAGAACCATCCACCGAGTCAAAATTTTTAGGCACTTTGTCTTCTACCTTTGACATATTGGAAAAAAAAAAGCTTATGGGAATTAAAGCTAAAAGTTGTTGAAACCTTTTGTCAGAAGGTATATGAGAATTTGTGGCAATAGAAACAAAAAAAGGGTGGACTGAAGTGGAGAAACTGTTTGAACAGGATTGGATTTTGTTTTGCAAAAGAAAAAGGCACAGGGAATTAGTCCCGCTCTGATGCCATGTTAAAAGAAGGGATTTGTAGGCTAAGAACTTGATTTTGCATTACTTTCATGATCAGTATATATATATGTTTACAATAAACATCAATGGTAAAAAATAAGAAAGGTCCTAACTACAATTTCTATGATATCAGCTATATACAAAATATGTAAAAGATACGTTCCTTCTTGATCCTGTTGACTTCTACAGTCTTGCAATAATGACATAGGTTTTATCACACATCTTAAAGTTACTTTTATGATATACAAACTTGGATAGTGTCGATAAAATTACTCGTAGAAAAAGGGTAGTTGTATGTTGTTGAAATGAATATCATAAATGTAATATAGAAGGTTGACCCTAGTTAGGCAAGACAATTATGGCTCTGCCCGCCCTGGGTTGGCCGGGCCCCAGGCTGGGTGGTCGGCCTGCCTATTTTTTCCAAAACAACGTCGTGGACCATTGCCAGGCTAACCAAGCTCGCCCATGGCTCGGTGGACCATTGCCCGAGCCATAAGTTGGTCAGCTTGTCAATGGGCCGACCACTGGACTCAGCCCGACTCATTGACATGCTTAACTCTAGTACACTCTCAAAAAACAACTAACTTTCTTGCACTCCTACAAAGCTTATAATTGATGACTTTTTTAATTTATTTATTTCTTTGGAATATTTTCCTTCCTTGAATGTGAATGAAGCTAGCAGCAGAGATCAAAGGATCTCCAGCCTAGACCTATAGGCATAGGTAGAATAAATTATTAACATAAATTTAAAATTTTTATACTCAAAAAAAGGGAGTTATTTTGAGCAATTGGATCGTCCTGTGAATTACTACTCTGAATATAATAGAGAAATAGAAAGTGGCAAGAATGTGATTTACTTATCTTGAAAGATTTGAAAAAAGAGCAAAGGGAATAAGAGGAAAGGAGATTGATAATAAGGCTATCAAAGTAAATTGTCAAATGAAGATAAATGTTTGTCACTATATGGCAACATTAGTACTGCATTCACTTGCTTACCAAGCAACTGTTAAATCAGTGACAACAGTGTCAGTGAGTAGAGGAATTCAAAAAAACTTAAGCCCTTTATTCCTTCATATATATTCCTAAATTGTGCGAGTCAAGTGATCCAAATCCTCCTCCTTCTGTCTCTCTTTAATTATTAACATCATTGGCCTAAAACAGATGGGGACAAGTCACTGATTTTCTTATCAGTGTTGTAAGCATTGAGTTCAGTTTCTACAACTAGTATGCCTTTCCACTTTTAATATAGTGACAATGCTAATCCTCCATGTTAAATGATTCTAATTTTTCGAGTAGCTAGTCGTACATGTGATTTGAGGGCGTCAACTTTTAAGTAAATTCAATACCTAGTGTCCTTTATCATATTCCACCAATTGGTTAAATGTCTAACACTTCTACTAGGCCTTCTTATTGCCTCCCCAGATTCCTCTCCACTAGGGTACTCATCACTATCAAAGAAGCTTCCATAGTTAGTGAAATCAATCTCCATTAGTTAACGACAATCTAAAATTGACATGCCAAATATATCATGCCTTTCTTTAGCTTCATTATGATCTTTATCATTATTATACATAGTGTTTCCTTACTCTAAATCTTTGGCTATATATCTACATTGCATTTCTCATAATAATTAATTTTTTCATTACACAAATGCACTTAGGTGGAAAACTTTCTGTCCAAGAAAATGGAGATTTTTCCTTTGGATTCTTTAACCATTATGATTCGTCTAACCGTATTTGTGTTAGGATCCATTTTTGTTCCAAATAGATTCCTGTTAGTAAGCAAATTTTGTTTTAGGTTACTGGTGGTGATATCTCAAATCCTATGTCTACTTGTCTCATAATAAGGAACCTATCTGGGTTGATACATTGAAGGGTATTAATTATGGGCTATCAACACAATTTAATTAGGTGTTACTACAACTTTTTTGCACAACGATGAAAATGTTATTACCTTGAATGCAAAGAACGACATTGTTTAGCAAAGCTTTATTTATTCTAGCAACACTATTCTTTCAAGCCAGAGATGATTTGCTCATAATATACTTAGAGTTACAAGTATAAATTGGAATTCAATACCCAATTTCCAACATAGAGATGCAGATAAGAGGAGAAAGTTTATAGCCCTTCTTATCAATTAGGATATCAGGTTAATAAGGGGAGCCCACATAATTTTTTTTATTTGATACAATTGTTGGAACCTTGACAGAGAGTTGGGGTTTGTTTGGTTGGATGTTAATTAATAAAATGGAATAAACGGAATAGAACGAAGCGAAATGGTTTATAATAGAATGAAACGTAACATAATGAAAAGTTGTTTAGGAGGATGAAATGGTTCGTAATATAATGTAGTGAACCCTTGTTTAGAAGATAAATGGAATGGAATGGAATGGAATGTAAAATAAATGACTATTATACCCCTAATATTAAAATGGTTGCTGCAAGAGATTTAATATTATGATTTTAAAACAAAAATCATGTTCAATTAAAAAGTCACGGTTGTGACTTGTTTTTTTTTATATTTTCTATTTAAAAAATAAATTTTTTATTATTTTATTATTAATTATATACAATTTATTATTAATTATATAAAAATATTATTATTAATTATTTAATAAATTTTATTCTATATGTGATTTATATTTAAAAATTATTTATTTATATTTATATAAAAATATATACAAACAATTAAAGAATATTTTTCTATTTTTTATTTTCCATTAATAAAAATTTTATTTATTTTATTTATTTATTATTAATTATATATATTTTATTAATAATATAAAAATATTATTGAGGATGATAAGCTTGTGGGCCATGATAAATGAGTTTGGAGAAAAGGGGGTTAGAGTTAGAAGAAATAATTGGTATTAAGAAAAATTATTAAGAGTATATTAGGTAGTATGTATTTATTAGTTTACTTTTCATCCTAAACCCCCAAATCGGAGGTTTCTTATTTTCACTGTTTAGAATGGAATGGAACGTAACATGAAATCTTCCACTTTCATCTCATTCTATTTTATTCCATCATGAAACCATCAACCAAATGATAGAAATGCATTACATTTCATCTCGTTCCATTACTAATCGCTCAACCAAATAAGGTTAGGGTTTTACCATTAAATTAAATATTTTTGAAATATCAATGTTCTTTTTTAATAGGTCTAAATTGTTAAGATCTGAATTGAATATTGGTACAGACGTTTCTTTTTGAAAGTTGTGACAAGTTTGATTTTTAAATTGAATTTTTAAATAAACGTTATAGTTCAAATCAATCCTACAAGATTATATATTGTTGTTGCAGTAAGCATTCCAATTCCAATGCAGTCCGTTAAACCAAAGAACAACAAAATAAAATACCTAATTCCCATTTTTTATTCAATTGGTTTTTTGCACTAATTGAATAATTATTTATTGGTATTTCAATCTTGATATTGATTATAGAAGTCTTCTTTGTTTTTCCCTCTAGTTTTTGGTCTTTTGGAGCTATTGGATTGCATTGAATACGTTAATTTCCAGTGTTCTTTTCAATTAAACTGTCCGAAGCAAATAATCGCATTTGTATTACTTTTCTTGAAAGTATGCTAAAAATAAGGAACCAAGCATTCAAGGGCCCCTGGGTTTAGTATTGTGTATTAGTTGACTACGAAATGCTGGTGAATGGAAGCTGCTAATGTCTGAATGTTTGTAAGACACGGATAATCAATTCGCGACGCATCATGCAAGGTTGCTACTTTTGTTAAAGTTGTTGAATTCTATATTCCCAGTAAAAAACAACTAGTTGTGGGAGAGCTTAATGTAGGCCCCTCTTTCTGACAATTCTTAATGTATCTAATCTCATGAATTATTGTCTGAAATTTCCATATTTATTGTTAAATTTATCAGAACCATCTAATCTCGTCCGAAAGTTGGACATGAATAGGTGTATTAATCGACTAGCAGATCATGCTGTGGCTGTGGATGCATTGCCACTGTTGCAGAATGCAGTAGCTCTGTAATGTAAAGTTGTGGGGAACTGAACAAATTTCCAGTCCAGAAGCACCCCATTGTGGTTGTTGGGTCCTATGATTCTACGCGTTAATGTGGAAAATGAAAAAAGAAGAAGACCAATTGTGTTGTGTTTGACGAAAGTCAAAGTGTTCAAATGTGAAGGGACAGGTACAAAACCATAAAATCCCACTACAGAAATTAGCTCCTAAAACTTTGGCAGGTTAATGGTTCTCCTTTTCACTCCAGGACTGGTCTCCACTTGTCAAACCAGTAGACCCCAGAATTCATGCATAGTTTCCATTCTTCCTTATTTTCAAGTTTTTATTACAAATAAAATTTATATTATAGTACAGAATTGCCCAATAGGACTCATTAGGCCCCACAAAATACCCAGTTTTGAACAAAGATTGGCTCCCGAACAGCCTTTGCCAGGTCATATAACGTGTAAGAGATCTTATAAAAATAGGAAACCAAACAAAAATCGAAATTTGTTCATGGAAAAAACGGAAATAACAGAGAAATTATTAGAGTGTGTATGACAAAACTGAGAAATTTTACTGCACTTAATATAATATTGGAAAAGCGTGGAATGGAGAACTGGGAAGAGGAGGTATCCTGGAAATTCCTCGCATTGAAGGGGAAGACGTTAGAGAGAGGAAGAGAGTTTCTCTCTCTCTATAGCTCTTGCACAATCATATAATCCCCTCCCTCGTCTCTCTCTTTTTTCTTCATTTATCCCAAGAAAGGAACAATCTTTCTTCCGGATTTTCTCCATACACTTTTAGTCTATGTTGATCTGCAACAACCCAGCTCCTATTTTCATGTTTGCTCGAGTGGTCATTATCAAATTTTGATTTTGAATGGTCCTGCTGCCTGATTCCAAGGTACCCCCTCTCGCCATCTTTATGTCTATTGTCATTGTTCCAAGTTGTTATAGGTTTTGTTTTGGTTCTTGGCTTGTGCGGTCCTTTATGTTTTTCTTTTTTAGTCTGGAGTCAAAGGTCATGTTTGATGAATTGGTCTTCGTTGCAGTTTTTTTTTTTTTTTGAGGTTTCAGCTGGACATTGTCAAAATGTTAATCCCCTTCTCTTGTCTAAATAATTTCTTTCTGAATACTTTTCCTTTCCTCTTTGGGTATTGAAGAGAATGCGGAGTGGACTTTATGATTTTAGTTCAGATACTGGGGTTTCTCAACTGGGAACGGGATAATGCTGATTCTGGTGATCTTCTATTAATTTTTCTATACCTATTGACAATATAGATTGTTCTTGCGCGTCTGATCTTAGTTTTACCTTTCCTTCTCCCTTACATTCTCAAGAGTGAGTAGAAAATCTGAGCATTATCTGTATTGATGCAATCCTCAGAGCACCCTTCTTCAATGCATAAAGTTTAGTTCTTTTTGAAGTATAATTACGTACTTTTAATGTTGCAATTGAGCAGCTAATATTCATTTTAGTTTATTTATAATGTTCTTTTTTCCACTATAGGTACACCAGGAAGAAATTAGGCCAAGGAAGACCTTCACACCTGCACTGAAGTCCAGGATTCTGGCTGTTCTTTTGGTGCTTTTATCCAATTATAAGTGCTTATAAAACTAAGCTTGCGGAATGGCACGGGGTAGAATAAGAGCAAGGCTGCGAAGCCATCTTCACACTTTCTCATGCCTCAGGCCAACTGTTGATGAGGGCAAGGACCCTCATTCAATGGAAGGCCCTGGCTACTCGAGGACTGTTCATTGCAATCAGCCACTCATGCACCGGAAAAAGCCCTTAAAATATTGCTCAAATTACATATCAACTACAAAGTACAACGTTATCACATTCTTGCCCAAGGCTCTTTTCGAACAGTTTCGTCGAGTTGCCAATATCTACTTTCTTTTGGCCGCAATTCTTTCTCTTACTCCTGTTGCACCCTTCTCTGCTGTCAGCATGATTTTTCCTTTAGCTTTTGTTGTAGGTATTAGTATGGCAAAGGAAGCTTTGGAAGATTGGCAGAGATTTATGCAGGACATGAAAGTTAATAGCACGAAAACTCTAGTTCATCAAGGGGATGGTGTTTTTGATTATAAAGCATGGGAAAATATTCAGGTTGGGGATATAGTGAAAGTGGAAAAGGATCAGTTTTTCCCAGCTGATTTACTGCTTTTGGCTACCGATTATGATGATGGGATTTGTTATGTGGAGACCATGAACCTAGATGGTGAGACGAATTTAAAACTAAAGAGAGCTCTGGAGGTAACCTTGCCATTGGATGAAGATGTGGCTTTCAGGGGTTTCACTGGGACTATAAAATGTGAAGACCCAAATCCTAGTCTTTACACTTTTATTGGAAATTTTGAGTATGAGCGTCAGATATATCCACTTGAACCAAATCAGATTCTTCTCAGAGATTCAAAGCTACGGAATACAAGTTTCATATATGGAGTTGTAATATTCACTGGTTTTGATAGCAAAGTCATGCAGAACTCAACAAAATCCCCCTCGAAAAGGAGCAAAATAGAAAGGAAGATGGACAAAATTATATACATTCTTTTCAGCCTGCTTTTGCTGATCTCAGTGATAAGCTCTATTGGCTTTGCAGTGAAGATAAAGTTTCAAATGCCAGACTGGTGGTACATGGAACCCTGGAATCCTGAAGAATTGTATAATCCTAAAAGTCCTACAAAGTCAGGGCTAGCCCATTTGATCACTGCTCTCATTCTCTATGGTTATTTAATACCCATATCTCTCTATGTTTCTATCGAGGTTGTGAAGGTCTGTCAGGCAACATTCATTGACAATGACTTACATATGTATGATGAAGATACTGGCAATACTGCACGAGCACGGACATCGAACTTAAATGAGGAGTTAGGCCAAGTAGATACTATCCTTTCTGATAAAACTGGCACCTTGACATGTAATCAGATGGATTATTTGAAATGTTCAATCGCGGGTACTGCATATGGTACACGTGCTAGTGAAGTCGAACTTGCAGCAGCAAAACAAATGGCTATAGACTTAGAGGACCATGATTCAGAAATGTCTAATGGTTCCAGGCATAGAAATGGAGGATGTCAATCATGGGAGAATCGAGGAGGAACGTCAGAAATTGAACTAGAGACAGTTGTCACTGCTAAAGATGAGAAAGATCCTAAACCAGCAATAAAGGGATTTAGTTTTGAGGATAGTCATCTCATGGATGGGAATTTCATGAAAGAACCCAATGCAGACGTCATATTGCTATTTTTCCGCATATTAGCAGTTTGCCAGTCTGCTGTGCCTGAGCTGAATACAGAGACCGGAAAAATTATGTATGAAGCAGAATCACCTGATGAAGGGGCTTTTGTTGTTGCTGCCAGAGAATTTGGTTTTGAGTTTTTCAAGAGAACTCAATCAAGTGTGTTTATTCGGGAAAGATATACATGCCCTGGACAAGTGATTGAAAGGTGTTGTTTTGAATTAAAAATCTATTACTTCATTCAGTGTTTTTATCCACCAATTCTAGGGAGTTATATCTTTTTCTTAACAATCTTACCTCTCTCATGGGAATCTGGCAGAGAATACAAAATTCTTAATTTGCTGGAGTTTACCAGCAAAAGGAAGCGGATGTCTGTAATTATTCGGGATGAGGATGGACAAATTATGATGTTCTGCAAAGGTGCTGACAGGTGAGATTCACATTTTAGCATACATTACGATCTGTTTTATGACTATTTAGAGCAATCCGAAGTTTCTAGGTCCATTGGTTATCATATCATTATTTAGAGATATAGCCCTTTTCCCTAGATTGGGCTCTTTCATCTAAATGTGTTACCATTTTGTCAGACTAATGTCATGCTCTTGGGGAATGTAAAGAAATAATTCATTTCTTCTTTTATTGTAACCTACTGATAACTTATTCGACTGAACCACGCAGCATTATCTTTGATCGTCTGGCAAAGAATGGAAGAATGTTTGAAGAAACTACTACCAAGCATTTGAATGAATATGGAGAAGCTGGATTACGTACATTGGCACTTGCTTACAAAAAACTTGACGAGTCTGAGTACTCTGCATGGAACAATGAGTTCATTAAAGCAAAATCTTCAATTAGTTCCGACAGAGATGCAATGCTGGAGCATGTGGCAGATATGATGGAAAAGGATTTCATTCTTGTCGGTGCTACTGCTGTGGAGGACAAATTGCAGAAAGGGGTACACGTAGTTTGTTACATGAGAGCCATAACTAACTTTCCCTTTTAGGTTGTTTCTTGTTAATATTCTATTTTGTCCCTCTAGGTGCCCCAGTGCATAGATAAACTAGCACAAGCTGGTCTTAAGCTTTGGGTTTTGACAGGAGATAAGATGGAAACTGCAATTAATATAGGGTGGGTTACTAGAGACATGCAATGTTTTTGTTGGTGGACGTTACCTCTTTGAGAACTAAGTTTTGCTTGCACAATGCAGGTTTGCTTGTAGCTTGCTTCGGCAGGGAATGAAGCAGATCTGTATCACAACAATGAGCTCTGATGCAATAGCTCAAGATAGCAAACAGGTATTTGCTACCTGGAAAGCATATAGAACGGTATACTTTTCAGAGATTTGAATTTCTATTTTGATTTAATTATGAATTTTCTCTACTGAGCAGGCTATGAAAGAGAACATTTCGATGCAAATCACCAATGCCTCTCAAATGATCAAGCTGGAAAAAGATCCACATGCTGCATTTGCATTAATTATTGATGGAAAAACCCTAGCTTATGCTATTGAGGATGATATGAAACATCAATTCTTGGCATTGGCAGTTGATTGTGCATCTGTGATATGCTGTCGTGTCTCTCCCAAACAGAAGGCACTGGTGTGATTCTTTTTCTCCATTCCTTTGCTTTCTTTTTCAGTTTTTATTTCTTGTCTGTAACCCGCATAAGACAGACATCCTTTAGATTAAAATGCAGAAAGATTATGATATTTCCTATGGCTCTAATGCATGTTCTGCATTTGGTGCCAGGTAACAAGGTTAGTAAAACAAGGAACAGGGAAAACTACCTTGGCAATAGGAGATGGTGCAAATGATGTCGGAATGATACAAGAAGCTGACATTGGTGTTGGAATCAGTGGGGTTGAAGGTATGCAGGTTAGTAAATACGTGTAACTGATTCTCTGATTCGCCTATACAACTAGTTTAGCCTCTTTTCTACTGTTACTTTACATGTGATGTCTGAAATTTGTGTTAGCCCTGTTTTCATATGCTACGGTCTATTATGTTTGTTAATACCAAAAACATTATTTTTCTGCCCCTTTTTTTCATTATTCATTTTTCGATGGAAATTTATGTTAGCTTTGTCCACTACATATTTAGCTTTTTTCTTGTTTTAGTCAAGGATCTGAGCAAGCAGGGTTTCTCGTTGTATGCATGACTGGCAATCTTCCTGCAAAACTTACCCTTAATCCTTTGCAGGCTGTCATGGCTAGTGACTTCTCTATTTCCCAGTTCCGGTTTTTGGAAAGACTCCTGGTTGTACATGGACACTGGTGCTACAAGAGAATTGCTCAGATGGTAAGAATAAAGAACTTAGTGCCTGTGCTGCTTAATTAAATGATTTGATACTTGTATGCTACGGCAGTGATGCATTTTTTCTTACCTAGATGTTTCTTCCTTATCCAAACTTGGATACTTTTGCATTCAGATCTGCTATTTCTTCTACAAAAATATTGCCTTTGGTCTCACCCTGTTCTACTTTGAGGCGTTCACGGCCTTTTCTGGACAATCAATTTATGATGATTGGTTCATGCTGTTGTTCAATGTCGTTCTAACATCACTGCCAGTAATTTCACTTGGAATTTTTGAGCAAGATGTGTCTTCTGAGGTCTGCTTGCAGGTCAGCTCCATCAGTTGCATTTTTGTTGCTGTATTATTCAATTTACTTTTTGTCGCTATTACTCAAGGTGGGGACATTTTGTTTGCAGTTTCCTGCACTCTACCAGCAAGGGCCCAAAAATCTGTTCTTCGACTGGTACAGGATATTAGGGTGGATGGGGAATGGCCTCTATTCCTCTCTCGTTATTTTCTTTCTTAGTATTGTGATCCTTTTTGATCAAGCTTTCCGTGCTGAAGGGCAAACTGCAGACATGGCTGCAGTGGGCACAACAATGTTCTCCTGCATTATTTGCACTGTCAACTGTCAGATTGCACTCACTATGAGCCACTTTACGTGGATACAACATCTCTTTGTCTGGGGCAGCATTGTGGCTTGGTACGCGTTCTTATTGCTTTATGGGATGGTATCTCCAATTTATTCAGGAAACGCCTACCAAATTCTTGTTGAAGCTCTTGGTCCAGCTCCTATCTACTGGTTTGCCATTATATTGGTAACAGTAGCCTGCAATCTTCCTTACTTGGCACACATATCATTTCAAAGATGCTTCAATCCCTTGGATCATCATATCATACAAGAAATTAAATACTACAGGAAAGATGTTGAGGATCAACAGATGTGGACAAGGGAGCGTTCTAAGGCAAGGCAAGAAACAAAGATTGGTTTCTCTGCTAGGGTGGATGCTAAGATCAGGCATTTGAGAGGAAGGCTGCATAAAATGCACTCGAACATGGTAACACAAAGTTCAATGCCTTCGCCATCTTAACATGTCAATTTGTTTTCCGTTATATTTTTGCTAAAATTTGTAGGCTGGACAATTTTCAATTTTCTATATTTTTTGATTCAATTCTCAATGATATCTTATGAGGGTTCGGTCAAGTTCCATGTATTACATCAAAAGCATCGGAGCGCATGTTTGTAAACTATGTACAAGATTGGAGAAGTTAACATCTTGTGAAAAATAGTTGATATGTAACATCTTCTTTCATCTCTTACACTGCTTCTCTATGGTCTGGAGTCAAGACTTAACTCTTAAATGTGATTAATTGAGGGATGGTAAACCTTTATGAGGTGGCCGATCTTGATTTTAGTTCTAGAACTTATAGTGGCCGAGTGATGAGAATGAAAAGGCGTGTAATGTGATTCAGTTATGATCTGCTCAACGGACCAAGCAAGAATTAGAGGACGTTCTCATGATTCAAGTCCCCAGTGGTTTTCCGTTAGTCACCTTCCACTACCTTATCATGTCACTTTAACGAATTGTTGGCAGTAAATGTAATACTTACTCGTGAAGGCAGACAAAAATTGCAGGTTGTCTGTACGTCTGCAGATAGAAGCAGCTTATACTGTTGTCAGCATTTGCTTGTACTCGAAAGAAGCCAATCTATTGCATTTGGTACTCGGTTTCTGTAGCATTCCTGTTCCAACACAAACTAGTATGTGTTAGGAAACGAAGTACTTGAAGACTGCCAAGCAAGTCCAAAACCAAAAAATTGTCTGGGAATTCTTAATGGAAGGATGAATAATGTAAAACATCAAATCATTTTGTTGGTGATGATTGGTGACAACCAAACTTGGTACTGTGTCCATTTGTTTCTAATGAGCCGATTTGTTCACTGCCTATTTTTGCATATAAATGTCTACAATTAACACAATCACTTCACATTTAAATGCTTTGCAGAAACATAAAAATGCACTATAAAATGACGTTCTTTTGTGCCAAACTAAATAACTAAATACCAATGTTGCCTTCCACCAATGTCCTTCTCATAAAGCAACTAAGCAAAACATGTTAGAAAGCAATGACATCGAAGTGATAAATGGCAACCTTGTTGGTAAGAAAGCAATTTTTTTCAGGCAGCAACTGCAACAATAAGCAAACCCAAAAGAATAATGACAACAAAAAATAAAAAGAAACCTTAGAAACAAACACTGCACATTTTCTCTCTCTTCAATAATATTTACAGAGAGAAAGTTCCTTTCATAATTTTCTCCCTCATCCCCTCCGTGTTCATCCCTCTTTCCCCTACATCCTTTATCCTGAATTATCTAAATAGGCCCAAAGATCGAATCTTTTCGTGTGATCTGTATTTTTGGAATTTTTAGACCTATTTGAAGGTTTAGGGTTTTGATTCTTGTAGTAAGAGACTGTAATTTGGATCAGAGTTGGGGTTTTTCCATTGAGCCTCACATTGGGAACAAGTTTCTATTGTGAAAATTGACTGGATTAAAACAGGTTCGCAACTAAATAAGACTGAAAGAAATAGTAATGAACACACAGATTTTATGTGGAAAACCAGTAAATTAGGGTAAAAACCAATGACAAGGATAGAAGAATTTTACTACTGAAAAATTAGAGAATTATAAGGAGAAAACTACACAAAACATTTTTTTGTGCTTCTCTCTCTTTTTTTCTCTCTCCTCACACCTCTCTTATTTTTGCATTGCCCATATGCCATTCTCTTTGCTCATCTCTTGCCTATTTATAGGCAAGAGGATGAGAATATGGCCAAGCATGGTAAGCACTGAAATGCCTACCATGTTTGACTTTCATTTTTGGTAGGCACTGAATGGTGCCTACCATATTTGACAATTCTCTCACTTGAAGATTTGATTGAGAGTCAATCAGATTTTCACAATTCATTCTACCTTGCCACTTCATATTGCTTACGTCTCTGTCAGGCCACACGAGGATCGACACCACATAAATTTGTCAGCGTTGATTGCTTTTCTCATAAAATCTGCCAAGTTATCCATTGTATGAATTTTCTGCATATTCACCGTTCCTTCTTCCACTTTCTCACGACCGAAGTGATACTGAACTCGAATGTGTTTTGTCTTTGAATGAAATGCTGGATTTCTTGCAAGATACAAAGCACTTTGGTTATCACAAAATTGAGTAATATTTTCTTGTTTATACCTAAGTTCTTCCAGCAACATCTTCAACTACACTGCTTCTTTACTGGCTTGTGTAGCTGCTACATATTCTGCTTCTGTTTTGACGTAGCCACAACTGACTGCAGTTTTGAAATCCATCTCACAGCTCCTTTAGCTATTGCAAACACATATCTTGTAGTTGATTTACTTTTATCAAGATCACCTGCATAATCAGCATCAACATATCCTCTGACAATAAAATCTGATCCTCCATAACA
>JAOQMS010000001.1:13685491-13729582 GCA_027563885.1 Erythroxylum longipes | reverse complement strand
TCTCTAGTTTACCAAAAATCAGAAACCAACTCATTTGGAGCTCTACCGATCCAGAAATCATCAAAATACTGAAGTATATTTAGTGGAATAACACCAGTTCATATTATTTAAGAGTACACACATTGTACCCACCCCACATTTTTCACATAATTTTTCTCACTTCATTTCATATGGACACATTTTTCACATAATTTTTCTCACTTCATTTCATATGGCTATGATTTTTGGTGGAGATGTAGAGCAGAAATGTATTACGAGTCCAATGGTTCAAGAATCAAGTCATTTGGGTGGCTAGAGAAGAAATTATGGCCAAAAGAATCCAATATGTTTTTATCCTCAATCATATTGAACTTACTTCGGGGCTATTGGCATAACTTTCTCTATAGGTATCAGATTTAGGTTTTCTTTAGATGGTTTGAAAGACGACTTCAAAAGCTACAAATTCCATGAAAATCTAGAAGACAAATTTTATCTTCTGAAGGGTCAAAAATGGGACAAAATATATGCAATGAACAATAACCCAGAAGAAGTTTATGAACAGTAACACAGAAGATGTTTTACAATTAGCATAACTTTTCTTACAGATATCGGATTTAGGTGTTCTTTATATGATTTGAAAGAGGACTTCAAGAGCCACAACTTCTATAAAAAACCTTGAAGACAAATGTTATCTTTTGAAGGGTCAAAAATAGGACATAAGATATACGATGAACAGTAACCCAGAAGAAGTTTATGAACAGTAACACAGAAGATGTCTTACAATTAGCATAACTTTTCCTACAGATATCGGATTTAGTTGTTTATATGTTTCGAAAGAGGACTTCAAGATATACAACTTTCATGAAGACCTCAAAGACCAATTCTATCTTCTTAGGGGTCAAAAATGGAATAGAATATAGGTATAGACGAAAAATAGAAGAAGCAAAATACAGAAGAAGATGACGTCATCACAGAAGAAACATAGAAGAAGATGACATCATCACAGAAGAAGCAAAACATAGAAGAAGCTAAAAGCAGAAGAAGTAAAACACAGAAGAAGATGATGTCATCACAGAAGAAACATAGAAGAAGATGATGTCATCACAGAAGAAACATAGAAGAAGATGACGTCATCACAGAAGAAACAAAACATAGAAGAAGCTAAAAGCAGAAGAAGCAAAACATAGAAGAAGATGACGTCATCACAGAAGAAACATAGAAGAAGATGACGTCATCACAGAAGAAGCAAAACATAGAAGATACATCTTCCTTTATAAGGACCATAACTTTCGGCTTAGATGTCCAAAAATTTTATGCTATATATCGTTGGAAAGATAAAAGAATGATCTATAATTCTCAAGAAGGAAACTTTGTCAAAATCTATCTAGATCAATCCAAAATTTCCCCCTAAAGTCCAAAGACGAATTTTACATTCATCCACCAATGTAATGCACCCAGTTCTCAACTTCATGAAATTTCGAGACTCTTAGAGACAGAATTTAAATTCAATTTCTTTAAGAGAAATGTAGCAATATGTTTCTAGTGTAATCCAAGCAAATAATCATCTCATTTGCATAACTAGAAAAAAGTTATGGCAAACATACCGAAGCACACTCAGTGAATATTTTCCAGATCACTACCAATTTTGTTTCTAAATCTTTCCTTATCGCAACTCATACCAAGATCACTCTTTCTACTCCCTTTACTTCTCATTTTCAATAAACTCACATTTAACATCAATTATACTTGGAAGTTGTCAATGAATGCATGTACCACTTTTTTTGTGTGAAAACATTCAATATTTATGCGCATATATGCTAACATTATGCATGAGCAAGAAAATGCATTTCCTTAATCTCTCTTTGAGCTCACATGTACTGAAATTTCAGGTCCTAACCCTTAATATGAGAACGGGATGTTACACTGGATTCTCTTGTACTGTGCCAACATTTTCTGCTTGCTCTTGATCTTTATCTTCCATGAAGATAACATCCCTGCTAATAACAATCTTGTGGGCAGTGGGATTCTACAGACGATACCCCTTTACTCCTTCAGCATATCCTAAGAAAATACATCTTCTGGATTTTGGATCCAACTTCGTAGTTTCTTGGGCATTAAACATCACATAGGCAGGACTTCCAAATATATGGAGGTTGGAATAATCCACTGGTTTACCAGTCCACATCTCCATCGGTGTTTTCAACTGAATTGCAGTTGATGGAGCTCGATTTACCACATAACTGGTGGTATTGACTGCTTCTGCCCAGAATTTCTTATCTAAGCTTGCAGTTTTCAACATCGCTCTTGTTCTTTCTAACAGAGTCCTATTCATCCGCTCTGCTACTCCATTTTATTAAGGAGTGTATGCCATCGTGAACTACCTTTTGATGCCTTCTTGTTTGCAGAATTCATCAAATTCTTTACCAGTATATTCACTTCCATTATCTGACCGCAAACACTTGATCTTCTTACCAGATTCGAGTTCTACCTGTGCTTTGTAAAATTTGAAAGTTGGAAACACATCTGCCTTCCCCTTGATAGGATACACCCAACATCTCCTCGAATAATCATCAATAAATGATACAAAGAAATTTGCTCCTCCTAAGGATGTAACTGGTGCTTGCCATACATTAGAGTGAATAAATTCTAGAATTTCTTTGCTTCTGAATTTGATGTGTTGAACTTCAATTGATGCTGTTTACTCACAATGCAATGCTCACAGAAAGGTAGTGATACCTTTGTGAGACCTGGAAGTAGATTCTTCTCTGTAAGTATCTCCATCCCTTGTTCTGACATATGTCCAAGCTTTCTATGCCACATCATTGCAGATTTATAATCTGAACTAGTCACTGTAACGGATGCCTCTCCTTCTTGCAAAGTTACTCCCTTCAGCATGTACAGATTTGCAACAATCTTTTCTGCTTTCATAAATACTAGCGCTTCTCTAATCACTTTCATGATCTTGTTTTGAATCTCAAATCTGAAACCGAGATCATCCTATTGTCCTACAGACAACAAATTCTTCTTCAGGCCCTCCACATGTCGCACTTTTTCAATAGTCTGAGTTGTCCCATCAGACATCTTTAACTTGATGGTACCGATACCGACGATCTTCAGAGCTTGATCATTACAACTGTATACAGATCCCTCAGAGACAGATTCATATTGATGAAACTAGTCTTTTCGAGAGGTCATATGAAAAGTAGCTGCTAAATCGAGAAGCCATACATCAACAAATCTTCTCTTTCCTCCAATAGTCGTTGCCACTTCACAGACCATTGCTCCTCCATCATCTGAAGTATTTGTCACATTTCCTTGAGGAATAGAATCTTTCTTATTTAGATTCCAACAATCCTTCTTCAGGTGTCCTTTCTTGCCACAATTGTAGCACTTGAAATTCTTCTTACTCTTGGATTTTGATCTACCATGACTATGACTCCCACTTGGGTCACGTTCCATTGATCTTCCTCTCGTCACCGCCAAGGCCTCTGCTTGTGCGAATTTGCCAACCTGTCTTCCTTACTTTTGTGCCGACTCTCTTCTTCCAGAATAGCAGCTGCAATATTGTTGAAGACTAGAGTGTCTGTGTTGTTTGTTAAATTGATGATGAGTTGATCATACGAATCTAGTAGACTTTGGAGTAGAAGTTCTGCACGTTCACTTAGCTCTATTGTGTGCCCCAATGATGTGAGTTGGGAAAATAGTATATTTAAAGTGTTTAAGTGCTCCGTCACCAAAGTGGATTCAGCCATACGTAAAGTGTATAGTTTCCTCTTCAGAAAATTTTTGTTGTGGAGTGATTTGGCCTCGTACAATTTTGTGAGGTCATCCCAAATTTCTTTTGCCATCTTCTTCTCCTCTATGCTTGACAACACTCCATCTGCTAGTGCCAGATGAAGATTTGCAATAGCATTCCCATCCATCTTATTCCACTTTTCATCTGTGACTCCAGCTGACCGTCCATTAATGGCTGCCAGACAATTATCTTTTCTCAAGATAGCTTTCATCTTAAGCTTCCACAATGAGAAATTACTCCCATTGAACTTTTCAATCTCAAATTTTGCGGCTATTGCTTTTATCACGAACAGAATTTAGCTCCTACTGTTTCACGTGAATAGTACTCATATGTATGAACAGTACTCCGTATAGATGAATAGTACCGTATGCATGAATAGTCACACCAGGTAAGTTCCTAGGAAAGAGAGGTGAGTCACAAACGAACACGCTTAAGTACCAAGTCTTTCTTTAGCCAGAACTTTCCTAGACATGCACTTCCACACTACCACACCAAAGCTCCACCGCACCAAATGAACCTTTTCTAAGAAAATCTTTTCTGATGTGGAAGATCAGTCAAAACTACTACCACAGAGCATACTCCGAATTTTCAAGAAAAACACACCTTGTCTCTGATACCACTTGTTGTGAAAATTGACTGGATTAGAGCAGGTTCGCAGCTAAATAGGACTGAAAGGAATAGTGATAAACACACAGATTTTACGTGAAAAACTCGTAAATTAGGGTAAAAATCACAGACAAGGATAGAAGAATTTTACTACTGAAAAATTGGAGAATTACAAGGAGAAAACTACACAAAATATTTTTTTGTGCTTCTCTCTCTTTTTCTCTCTCTCCTCACACCTTTCTTATTTTTGCACTGCCCATATGCCATTCTCTTTGTTCATCTCCTACCTATTTATAGGCAGGAGGATGAGAATATGGCCAAGCATGGTAGGCACCGAAATGCCTACCATGTTTGACTTTCATTTTTGGTAGGCACCGAATGGTGCCTACCATATTTGACGGTTTCGCCTCGGTCGTAAGATCGGTAACGGATCATTTGGAGAGATATATCTGGGTTTGCATAATTTCCAATCCCTTTCCTCTTCTCGTTTTTCTTTTTTGGTTTGTCAGACTTATGATTCTGATAGTTTATTGGGTTGCTTTATTCTTTTAGGTACTAACGTACAAACAAATGAGGAGGTTGCTATTAAACTTGTAAGTTTTCTTTCACTTGTTATTTAAAATTATGGCTTTTTTCTCATTTACTAGAAATTATGATTTGATTATCTACCTGTGCTTAGTTTTAGCTCCAATTGTGCTTGTTATTGTTAAGCTTTTTCATGCGCTTGTGATTTGATCTGTAGGCAATAGCAGCTTTTTCCTTTTCTTCTAGAAATAATTTTTAAGATGCGCATTTGCTGAAATGTGTCTTTGAATTAGTCAAACTAGTTGTTACAGTTAGTTAAAAGTTATAATCTCATTGTCAATGGCAGATTTTTTTTCAGATTTCATGAGAATGTTTCCTGTCTTTTAGCATATCAGTTATTCCTATTTCTGCATAAATTCAGATTTGATGCTTAATAAATAATAGAACTCCTTCCAGCCTTTTACGACTAGTGTTTAATTACCTTCTTAAGCCAACAAATTGGTATCAGAGCTCTCTTGATCTTAAGAGACCCTCTAAACCTATAAACCTATAACTCATAACTCATTCTACGCCTTCCCACACCACAAATCAAACATATTAATGGATTCAGAATCATCGTTTACTGTAATTACTCTGCCAGTGTTTGATGGTAGAAATTATTTAAGTTGGGTTGTTCAAACGGAGGCCTTTCATGAAGCGAATAACTTCTGGGAAGCTATAGATGAAAACTACAACGTTTCAGACTTGCCTACAAATTCAATGGTGGCTCAAATCAAAATTCACAAAGAAAAGAAGCAAAGGAAATCCAAAGCAAAAGCTTGCCTGTTTTTAGCAATCACACCAACAATTCTTTCCAGAATCATGAACCTCAAGACAAGCAAAGAAATTTGGGATTTCTTAAAGGAGGAATATGTGGGAAACGAAAGAATCAAAGGAATGCAAGTGCTCAACTTGATTAGAGAATTTGAGATACAAAAAATGGAGAAGTCAGAAACGATTAAGGATTACTCCAACAAGCTCATTGCTATTGCCAATAACGTAAGATTTCTTGGTTTTAATTTTGATGATTCTAGAATAGTTCAAAAAAATCTAGTAACCATCCCAGAAAGATTTGAGGCTACAATTTCATCACTCGAAAACTCAAAGGATTTGGAAAAAATCAGTTTGGCAAAATTGTTCACTGCATTACAAGCATAAGAATAAAGGAGACTCATGAGACAAGAAGGAACTGTGGAAGGCGCTTTTCCAGTAAAGTCATTCAACAAAAAGAGGATCAATAACAACAATGCTCAGAGTTTTTCACCATGTTCGTACTATAAGAAAACAAATCATCCAGAATACAAGTACTAGGGGAGGCCATACGTAAGATGCAACAAGTGTGGACAACTAGGACATGCTGAAAGGATATGTAAAGCACAACAACATGTGGAAGAAGTCAAGCAAGCTGTAAATAATCAACTTGAGGAGGAAGAGTTATTTACAGCATCATGCCTTGCCAACTACAATTCAAATGAAAGCTGGCTTATTGATAGTGCTTGCACAAATCACATGACCTTTGATAAAAGGATGTTCAAAGAAATTGATACAAGTTTTATCTCCAAAGTGTAAATTGGAAATGGAGACTACATTGAAGCAAAAGGAAAGGGGACTATAGAAATTAAAGGGCATTCAGGTTTGAAGTTAATTTTTGATGTCTTATATATTCCTACAATAAACAAAAATATGTTGAGTGTTTGTTATTTGCTTGATAAAGGATTGAAGGTACTATTTGAAAACGACTGTTGTATGATCAAGGATGCAATGGACAGAGAACTATTCAATATCAAAATGCAAAATAAAAGATTTGCATTGGATTTTATGAAAGAGAACCATGTTGGTGATGCTGAGGAAGATATAATTAACTTGAAGACCTCTATATATGATGAAAACAAAATGAGTTCTTCAAGTTCAAAAACATCTACAAGAAAGGCCAACAAGGTGGATCACTCCTTCATTATGGAAGATAAAGGAAGATTTGGTTGCTTGAAAATGACAGATGAAAAGTTCATGAGAAGCATAACAGCGAAATTGTGGGAGCACAAACAAAAAAGAAAAAGAAAAAGAAAAAAAAAGCTTAGAGTTTGTAGTATCAAAGCCAAGGAGGAGTATTGAAAACGTGTCTTTGAATCAGTCAAACTAGCTGTTATAGTTAGTTAAAAGTTATAATCTCATTATTAGTGGCAGATTTTTTTCAGATTTCATGAGATTGTTTCTTGTTTTTTAGCATATCAGTTATTCCTATTGCTGTATAAATTCAAATTTGATGCTTAATGAATAATAAAACTCCTTCTAGCCTTTTACGACTAGTGCTTAATTACCTTCTTAAGCCAATAGCATTTTTGGAATTCAGTGTATATGAGCTTCAGAATAGTGTCCAAGGTTAAGCAGTGACATCAGTCTACTTGTCCATATTTATTCGTTCAAGATGTCAGGGTCCTCCAGGCATGCTTTATAGTTGAATATCTTTAAATCTTAATGGGATGCATTTTGGTGAAGAGAAGTCTTCTAGCTGCTTATCTACTTGTTCCTAAAGTGGACATTTAAATGTGGCAATCATAAAGGGGATTCGTAGATTTGATAGGATCTAAATCGTGCCTTTTTGTATTTCACTCTATAAAACACTCAGCACAAATAACTAAATGATTATTTGTTTCTTCTTTTTGACATTGAATAGACTGAAGTATGTTTGATTAGGTTACATCAAACCATAGAATCCTATTAATTGACTTTCGTTAATGTGCAAGTCCTTTGTTTGCAAATTTACGGGCAATTGGGGATCCATTTGCAAACTCGTTCACCTTTTCTGAACCAGTACTTTCTGGTTGACTCATGGAGATTTTTGAATTGAAGTAGTCAAAAGATTGACGATAGACTTGGAGAATATGCCCTATGTCTGTCCATTACAAGATTCCTCTTTTTTGGCCCTTCATTTGATTCATTTTAAGAGGTTGAGCATCATATTCCTTGTAATTTCTCTTTGATAATATTATTATGCTGTAATTCAACAGCTTTAGTAGGTAAAATATATAAGTTCTGAGTAATTGATCAAATTTGTGCTCAATGTTTCGTTTCTTTTTTCCTTTTTCTTTTTGGTATTTATTGTATTGTATTGCTCATCAATTATCTGAATTTGTGTTTTCAAAATTTTGATGGGCTGTATTTATTGTAAAATTATATGCAGTCTTTGGCTCTCAGCTCAGCAGCCCAAGCCGCAAGATTTGTTGTCAGTAGCACGCATTGTTCACAACTCAGTAGCTCAGTAGCACAAGTAGCATGTTTTTTTTTTCTCTTTATTGTTAAGGTTGTTATTTTTTGTCTCCGTCGTACATATGGCGTATCGTTTGTAATAATGAGTTGTACAAAAGTTGTTTTATGTTTTCCATTTTACAGCACACCATGTATGTAAACACTTGTATATATTACTGCTTCTGTTAACGATGAATTATATGAGAAATTCTCTCATCCACTGCGTATTTCCCTCTTGCTGCTAAACCCTTTACTACATTACTACATTGCTTCTTATTCATATTCTGTTCATGGTATCAGAGATAGTCTCTTGAATCTGTGATTTTACCTACCCCTGTTTTGAAACTCAGTCACTTGTTCTTATTTTCCTGTCATGGCAAATGTTGATGAAGTTGTTGACCCCGCAAACAGATCCGCAAACGTGCCTTAGAATTTCGATGATCCTTTGTTCTTACAAGGATCCGATAACCCAGGAATGGCCCTTGTAACTGTGTTGCTCAACAACAATAACTTTCTCACATGGAACAGATCTATGAAGAGAGCTCTTGCAGCAAAGAACAAACTGGGTTTATCAATGGTTCTACAACAGAACTGACAGATGAAGCTGCTCGATCAAAATGGAGGAGAGTAGATGAAATGGTTAGCTCGTGGATAATCATCTCCATGCAGAAGGACATAGCGGAAACCTTCATTTACTCCACTTCTGCTAGACAAATCTGGCAATTTGGTGTGAGCAATGGCCCTCAGATTTACCAGATTCAGAGACAAATTTCTTCCATGGAGCAAGGTAATTCCTCTGTTGTCATGTATTACAGTAAAATGAAGAAACTATGGGAAGAACTAAATGTGTTACAACCTATTCCGCAATGTTCTTGCGGTGCTATAAGAGAATGCACTTGTAATGCTGCTGGAGAGTTTCTGGACATCATATCACAGACAAAGCTTATGCAATTTCTCATGGGTTTAAACGAAAGTTATGATAATGTTAGGAATCAAATTCTAGTCCTGGAACCAATGCCTTCAGTTAATAAAGCCTATTCAATGATTTTGAGGGTGGAAAAACAAAAGAATGTGCAAACTAATTTTTCAGAAAATGCTGAAATGAATGCTATGATGGTAAAAGGAATGAGATCAGGAACTGATGGCTACAAAACTAACTCATATGAGAAAAGAGAACTACAGAAGAAAGATGATAGGAGCTGTGATTATTGCAAGGGAGGAGGACATACCAAGGATACTTGTTTTAAACTACATGGGTACCCAGATTGGTACAAACAGCTAAAAAGGGACAGAGCTGCAAAAGGGCAAGTCAACTTGGTTAATAATCCTTTTGAAGATAACCACAGTGATGATGCAAAAGAATCAGTGATAAAATGGTCACCTACAATTACAGAGATGCTTCAACAAGAAATAGCCAAGGCTCTGAAGGAAAAGCAGGTGGCAGTACCAGATCAAGTAAACTTTGCTCAGCTCTCGGATTTGGCAAGTAATTCGGTTCTTGAACCTATATCTGATGAACATAAAGATGAATGGATTGTGGATACTGGTGCGACTAATCATATATGTGCATTTAAACATTCATTCACCTTCTAAAAACCTTCAACCAAAAATTTTTTTGTCCATCTACCTGAAGGAACTGTCAAACAAGTTAAGTCATATGGAGATGTGATCCTACGTGATAATGTGAGGTTGAAAAATGCTCTATACATTCCTAATTTTAAACACAACCTTCTGTCCGTGAGCAAACTAGTTGGAAGGGAATTCTTATGTTGTAGAGTTTACCCAAAGTTCTGTATTTTTCAGGACCTAAAGACTAATAAAGTTCTTGGAGTGGGAAAATTAAAGGGAAACTTATACATTCTTGATTCCAGTTCCTTCACACCAGAGGTCATACATAGATACTGCAACTTTCTCAACCTAGTACCTAGAGGAAATGATGTTTGTTGCTTAAATAATGTAGTTGATGTAAATGTTCCCACATGGCATCAAAGATTGGGACATCCTTCAGACATTGTACTTAAGCATTTACCTTTCATGAAGGGAATTGAATTTTCTGTTGATTGCAACATCTGTCCTCTTGCAAAACAAACCAGATTGCCTTTTTCACAAAGTAGCAACAATGCCAAGATGTTCTTAAATTAATTCATGTTGACATATGGGGACCATATAAACATCCTAGTATGACAGGAGCTCATTATTTCCTCACAATTGTAGATGATTTGAGCAGATATACATGGGTTTTTCTGATGAAGAATAAGAGTCAATATGCTTCTATTTTGAGAAATTTTATTACCATGGCTAAAATTCAGTTTGACAAATCCATTAAGAAGGTTAGAACTGATAATGGATTAGAGTTTGTAGGAGAAAAATGTCAACAGATTCTAAGAGAGCTTGGAGTTGTGCATGAAAAAACTTGTATTTACACACCTCAGCAAAATGGGGTAGTGGAAAGAAGACAGGTCCATACTCCAACTAGCAAGATCGTTGATGTTTCAATCTAACCTTCCGATAAATTTCTAGGGAGAAGCCATCTTACATGCCACTTTTCTTCTAAACCGACTACCTGCAACCATTCTTAAATGGAAAACTCCCTATGAGATTCTACATAAAAAGGAGCCTTCTTATGATAACCTTAAATGTTTCGGGTGTCTTTGTTTTGCAACAAACATTCTCCTCACAAGGACAAGTTTTCCCCGAGATCTTTTTGGAGCATTTTTCTGGTACATTCACCAGGACAAAAGGGATTCAAATTGTATGATCTAGACAATAACAGAATGTATGTGTCTAGAGATGTCATCTTTCATGAACATATCTATCCCTTTAAAACAAAGGAAAGCTATGTCGTTGTAATACCAAATAATCAAACACCTTTACCCATCATACCAGATAATTTGAATGAATCCATGGAAGAGGATGTTGTTTTTGATACTCCTATTGAACATACATAAGCAGAATCAGAAAATGATGTTGAACAACCTGAAATCAGTGATTCATTTTTTGCCACACCTCCACCTGAAACAGTCCCTATTAGACATAGCACAAGATTAAAAAAACCTCCAAGTTGGATGAGTGATTATTTATTAAACATTGCAGATGATGCATTAAGCGTCAAAACCATCTGAACATCAGTAAACTCACTAAGTACACTCTTCCTACTTACCCATACATTGTACCGAAACACTTATCAAATGCACATATATGTTTTGTTGCCAATTTATCTGAAATGCAGGAACCAAGATCATACCAGGAAGCAAAGGTCAATTCAAGATGGGTGAAGGCCATGAATGAAGAAATTAAAGCCTTAGAAAGAAATAAGACCTAGGAGATCACAGAATTACCAGTAGGTAAGAAGCCTATAGGGTGCAAATGGGTGTTTAAGGTGAAATTAAATGAAAAAGGAAAAGTTGACAGATTCAAGGC
The DNA here is from genome assembly GCA_027563885.1 of Erythroxylum longipes. Taxonomy (NCBI): domain Eukaryota; kingdom Viridiplantae; phylum Streptophyta; class Magnoliopsida; order Malpighiales; family Erythroxylaceae; genus Erythroxylum; species Erythroxylum longipes. The sequence continues at coordinate 13,717,971 of JAOQMS010000001.1, read as the reverse complement.
GAGATTGGTAGCAAAAGGCTACAATCAAATAGAAGGAGTAGACTTCCATGAGAGCTTCTCACCTGTGGCTAAGGTAGTGACTGTCAGGATATTTTTTGCCATTGTCGCAGCAAAATCATGGAATCTACATCAACTTGATATTAACAACGCATTCTTGCATGGTCATTTGGATGAAGAAGTGTTTATGACTTTACCAGAGGGATATGACAAAGCAAAACTAACCCAAGTGTGCAAGCTACGGAAATCGCTATATGGACTTAAACAAGCCTCTAGACAATGGAACACTGAAATGACTTCACAATTACAGCAGTATGGCTTCAGACAATCATGTCATGATAATTGTCTCTTTACACTCTCTAAATCCGATACATTCCTAGCTTTGTTGGTATATGTGGATGATGTTCTAATTACAGGAAACTCTGAAGAAGAAATTGCAGCAGTAAAGTCTTTTCTGGACACAAGGTTTACTATCAAAGATCTTCAACAAGCAAAATATTTCTTTGGTCTAGAAATAACCAGATCTGCAGATGGTATATATGTCAACCAAAGGAAATATGCTCTTGACTTGATTCAAGATGCAGGATTAATGGGCAGTAAACCTGTTGCTACACCATTAATGAAGGGCCACAAGATGAGCACTAAAGATGGTCCGAAATTAAAGGACCCATATTCATATAGAAAATTAGTAGGAAGATTACTCTATTTGGGATATACACGACCTGATTTGGCTCATGCAACACAACAGCTGAGCCAGTATGTCCATGATCCTATGGAGCTTCACTTGAAGAATGCTCTGCATGTTTTGAAATATATCAAGAATAGTCCTTCCTTAGGACTATATTTTCCAGCAAACAATTCCTTAAGATTGGAAGCTTTTTGTGATGCTGATTGGGGGTCCTGTGTTGATAGCCGAAAATCATTAACAGGGTACTACATTTTTCTTGGGAATTCACTTGTTAGTTGGAAGACCAAGAAGCAAACAACAGTGTCGAAGTCCTCAGCTGAAGCAGAGTACAGGTCCATGGTGTCAACAGTATGTGAGTTGCAATGGATCTCCCACATCTTGAGAGATTTTCGACTTCCAGTTTTAACTCCTATACCTCTTCACTGTGACAATCAAGCTGCGTTGCATATAACAGCCAATCCAGTTTTCCATGAAAGGACTAAGCATTTGGATAGTGATTGTCACGTTGTGCGGGAACAATTCAAGTTGTATTTTATTTCACCGCAAAAAATATCTTCCTCTTAGCAACTAGCAGATACTTTCACAAAGGTTATCAGTGCTCCAGTATTTCACAAGCTAGTTTCCAAGTTAGGCCTTCGTGATTATTACCAGGCCTTAACTTGAGGAGGGGATGTAAAATTATATGCAGTCTTTAGCTCTCAGCTCAGCAGTCCAAGCCGCAAGATTTGTTGTCAGTAGCACACATTATTCACAGCTCAGTAACTCAATAGCACAAGCAGCACGTTTTTTTTTTCTCTTTATTGTTAAGGTTGTTATTTTTTGTCTCTGTCGTACATATGGCGTATCGTTTGTAATAATGAGTTGTACAAAAGTTGTTTTATGTTTTCCATTTTACAGCACACCATGTATGTAAACCCTTGTATATATTACTGCTTCTATTAACGGTGAATGATATGAGAAATTCTCTCATCCACTACGTATTTCCCTCTTGCTGCTAAACCCTTCACTACATTACCACATTGCTTCTTATTCATATTCTGTTCATTTATTTTTTCTTTTCTTTGATCAGGAAAATGTCAAGACGAAGCATCCTCAACCGAAGTATGAATCTAAGCTGTATAAGATCCTACAAGGAGGAAGTAATGTCTGCTTTTCCTTTTGTTGTCTAGTTGATTTTTGTTTCTGATTTGAAAATTTTAAAATAGTTCCTTATTCTCTCTTTAATTTTGATAGCCAGAATACCAAATGTCAGATGGTTTGGTGTTGAAGGGGATTATAATGCCCTTGTGATGGACTTACTAGGACCTAGTCTTGAAGATTTATTCAACTTTTGCAGTAGGAAAATGTCTCCGAAGACTGTCCTTATGCTTGCTGATCAGATGGTATTCTTTTCTTTGTATTTATATTGTTCTTGCATCCTAGTGCTTTGTTGCTTTACTTATCTGGAAATTGCGGTATCTGTTTAGATCAATCGAGTTGAATTTGTTCATTCCAAATCATTCCTCCACCGAGATATCAAGCCAGTTAATTTCCTCGTGGGTTTAGGAAGGCTTGCAAATCAGGTGCGGTTTGAAGATTATTCTTATATTAGTTATTTTTCTCTTGTTCTCTTTGTTCTCAATTTAGTAATAGAGGCTTGCATTTAGGTCTATATCATTGACTTTGGTTTGGCTAAGAAGTACAGAGACAGTCAAACACATCAACATATTCCTTACAGGTTGGTTCTTTATAGCTGCAAGTAGATATTTCTTTTAACTGATTGTGAGCCTTGCACTTACAGGTCAATGGTTCATTTGGATGACTTTACAATGTCACATGTACCAAAGATCTGATTTGTTCTCTCAGTTTTTGTTGATAGATTCTTATTTGATTGTGTTTAGGCATATCAGTTCATCTTTGGTCATGATTGATGCTGGCTGATTGTGACTGATTTATATAATATCTTGTTTGCTTCTCGTTATCCATTGTTTGGCATTATCATGTTAACACTTAACAGTACTGGATGTTTTAGTAGATGCTTTGCTACCTACGGTGGTATTGTTGGTTTTTATTCCTGTACTAAGATTTAAATTTGTTTTCCTGATCTAGATATGAGATTCTTATGTCATATGCAGAGAAAATAAGAGTTTGACAGGAACTGCAAGATATGGTAGCATGAACACCCACCTTGGCATTGGTAATGGAATTAATACACGGCTCTACTTTTCCCTGTTGTCCTATAATTTAACCTTGAAGGGACTAATCGTGTGAAACTATATTTACTGATTTTACCTTATACTTTGTAGAACAAAGCCGCAGGGATGACTTGGAGTCCCTTGGATATGTTCTTATATATTTTTTGAGAGGAAGATGAAAATTCAACTCCTCAAACCTTCAATTGAATGGTGTGTTTGGTTATGACCATATATACTTTTAGTCTTCCGTGGCAGGGACTAAAAGCAGGAAATAAGAAGCAAAAATATGAGAAGATTAGTGAAAAGAAAGTACCAACTACCATTGAGGTGGATTATTTTACCTGGAATAATGAAAAATGCTATATCAGGGGTATACGTGTATGTTTATGTGCTCTAGGACTGATCAAAAATCATTGCTTTCACTTCAGACCTTATGTCGGGGTTATCCTACAGAATTTGCTTCATACTTCCACTACTGCCGGTCACTTCGTTTTGATGATAAACCTGATTATTCTTATCTGAAAAGACTCTTCCGTGATCTATTTATTCGTGAAGGTTTGAGCTTTTCTGTTAAAATTTTTCTCATAGATGTTATATGAATAGGCAGCTCAGGCATTTTCTAGGAACAAACATTTTTCAGCTACAGATTCTTGCTCTTCTTTTGTCAGGTTTCCAGTTTGACTATGTCTTTGATTGGACAATTTTGAAATATCAGCAATCACAGATTGCTAACCCTCCTACCCGTGCATTTGTGAGTGGCAGTATACCCCTTTCATTTTTCTATCTGATCTCTGTACCTTATATGTTGTGCAAAATAACCTAAAGTTGCTTCACTTACCTCTTCTCCAGGTTCCAGGTGCTGGGCCAGGTTCTGGCATGGCTCCTGCTGGTGCTATTGCTGATAGGCAGTCAGGTGACTGTTCTGCTTCTGCTCTTTGGCGTTTTTACTTACTATTGCTTTTGAGGAATGGATTTATCTGAAAAGACTGTTTGTCACTTATTTTAAGGTGGAGAAGAAGGTAAAACTGGTTGGTCGTCAACCGATCTAACTCGAAGGAGAAATTCTGGACCAATTACAGGTCCTGGAAATTTATCTAAACAAAATAATCCAACCACAAATGATCTACCTCTATCAAAAGATGGAACCGTAAGCATTTTTTTCTTTTTTTGAGGAGTTAAGAACTGCAAGCGCTTTATCTCCGCTCTCATTGACAAAACGACAGAAATGTACTATGAACATGTTTGGCTTGACATCCTCATAGAAATATCCTTACCTGTATCGTACATCATTCTCAGGGTAAATTGGACATCACGGACATCACTGCTGGATGGCTCTTAAGCTTTTGCTGTTTATGCATGTTATTATGTAGTGTTGACACTAGATTTGAAGTTCTTGAGTTATATTGGGTGATTAATGTTTTACTGTCCTATCACTAAATATTCTTCCAGTGATTCAATCCAATGCTTCAATGGCTGCAGATATCCAGCTCAAATTTTCTGCAATCCAGTGCATGACTAGGCAACCAGTCGTCCCTAGTAGCCAAGATGCTGTGCTTGTCGGGAATGACTGTGATCCTGTTTGCACACGTACTACAGAAGCTAGTCCTGCAGTACTGTACAAAATTTCTAGTGGTCAGAGAAGTTCACCAGTTGTATCTGCAGAACAGAAGCGTTCATTTTCGGCCCGAAACACTTCAACCATAAAAGCATTTGAGTCGACTCTTCGAGGCATTGGGAGCCTGCATTTCAACAACGATGAGAGGTTACGTTATTAGCAAATGCCATCTCATACTGATGGTCATGCACAAAGAAAGGATCTATACATTACTAGACGTTAACCTTACATACTTTTACTCGGCACGGAAACGTCTTTACCATTTCAATATCTCATGGCTGAGGCAAAAGCTTGCCGCTGTTATAGTTGTACTAATAAATCTTTTCTCATCCATTGTTTCTGATGAGTTGGATCATAAAGATAGAATACTACAATTCCTAGATGGATATTGCAAACGTTATTTTAAGTTATTCTTCATGCACGCGCTTCTAGGTCACCACACGTCTTCGACGATTCAAAACCTCAATAACTTATTATTGACTTCACTCTTCCGAATTGCACGGATATATTAAACCGGCAAGGGAACATGATAGAGACAATTGCATGGAGCAACTTCTTGCCCTTTATCTGTTTCATCTTTTTGTATTTCCAAGTGTTCTTGTGAATGCCCTGTAACTCTCCAGGCAATTGACAGCAAAATGTGATGTAAAGATTGTTATGAATGAATGAACTAATGTGCTCAGTGTCACAATTTTCTTCTTTCTCCCGCAGTATGAAGTTGAACTATAAACGAAAAAGGAAAGCGCACCAATGTTCTACTGAATCCAGAGTTTCATACGCTAGAAGATGGACATAGTTTTTGTCTTATTGTACATTAGACCTCATGCCTCTGTTGTCTTCTGACCCAGAATTTGAGGCTTTCGAGGCAAAACCTAATCCATTGCTTGAATATAATCAGAACAATCTATGCAAGTTCCATTTTTATTTATAAAATGTTGCATGTAACTGCTACCATATCAACTATAAACTATCAGTTTACTTTCAATTATTTACAAGGCAGCGGATGGGGATTTTAAAAAAAGGAGCAAAAAGATGATTTCTTTATTTTAGTTCATGAGGCTCGCCAACTCATGTTGCGTTGCCCAAGACTTGGTTTTTAAATTAGGAGCTGCTGCAAAATCTCTAGCGTCTGATGAAATTTATATGTTGAAACCACGATGCAGTCGCACAAGATAATTAATGAAATATGAGATCAGTTTCAAGAAACATCAATTCAGTATAGATCAAAGATAAAGATTTGCCTTGCGTGGACTCGTAAGAAAAAGAGAGACTAAACTGGGCTCTCATTTTCTATCCAAGTCCAACACAGGAATGCACACATCAGAGAGATTTTTTTTTCCTTCGAAAACAGGTAGGTAGGAAGGAAAGAATCTGGGAATATATATGTATGATGACTGATCAATCAAACCCATCCATGGACCACTTTACTGCAGGTGTCCTTGATCCATCTAAAACTCTTCCTGAATGATACTTTCATTCTCCCCTCCATAGCATAGACCTTGTAGCTAGCAACCCTTTTTTTCCTCTGCAACTCAGGATCAGTAAAGCTCCAACTTTTTGAGGATAACCCAAGATTGCCTTTCCCTTTCTTGATCTTTACTTCTTTGCACAGTTGATTTGGCTGCACAGACCCTGCATAACTAACACTGTAAGACCTTAAGTCTTGCATGCTTGTTGGAGCTGCCATGTCTGCATAGTAGCTCTCCATCTGCATCCTCTCACCTCTGCATGACTTAGATCTGAAGTTATCCATTGATCAATAGTTGCTGAAGAGAAAAAAAATACGCACAGCTTCAGGAACTCACGAAGAGATTGAAGGTTTCAAGATTTAAGGGTTAGGCAACGGAGAGAGAGAAAACTTCGTGCTCTGGGATAGCTTTTCCTGTAAGGACGGTGGTGGAAACGGCGCTCGTGCGATAATTTAAGTCCCATAAACGCATTATACTTTATATATTTCCAGTTTTTGTGTTGAAAATGGGGAACACTCTACTTAGAAATAAATGAGATCCGGACTCTTTATTAAAAAAATTTTAATATATTTTTATTAAAAAATAATGTCAAAACATATTTAACATAAAGAAAATATGTAGATTAATTAATTAATTAAAATTTTATTTTAATATAAATTGACAATTTAAGATAGTTATAATAAATAATTAGTTTACATTTAATTTAAGTAATTCAAATCAAATTTAAAAGTTAAAATAGATTTTTAGATTAATAATATTTAATAAAAATATAAAAAGAAAATTTTAAAAAAATTACTTAAATACGAGTTCAAAATGATTCAACATGTATTCATGTCATGCGGGGGGTAGCATGAGAGCTGGTGGCGGAGTTTGAATGGTCTATGGTATGATGTGCGCACAACATTCGCATGTGATAATTATTGCATTGAAATCATTGATATAAACGTGAGTAAAGGAGACTGTGTGGAAGTGGAAATAGTTCAATTTGCATTTTAGTTGTTTATTAATTACTTCTTTTTGTAATTTAAGGAATTATATGATATAAAGAAAAGACTGAGAATTATATTTATTCCTCTTGATTTTATAAACATATCAACTCGATTCACTTAGAACAGAGATTTATTTAGCATCATATCCACTTTATTTAAACAGTCAATCAATAATTAGGCTCCCCTGTTCCTTCTCTTAACTTGGAGTGGATCTCCATGCTTTTAATAGTTGGAAAAATCTTTGCATAGTCGTACCCAAGAACTCTTACAGAAGGGGTTACAATCCAAGAGAAAAAGAGTTCACAAGTAAAACAAAACTTCCCAACTGATGCAACAAAACAAAACTTTCTAACTGATGCATAACATCATAAATCTAACAGGGACTTTGCAATCTCTTTAACTTGCAACTATGAAGGATCGGTTTGGAGAACCTTCTATTTTTCAGATCGTTAAATTAACACAACTAAACAGCAAAAGGATAAAGATAAGAGAAAAGTTCAAAACAGTACTAGCAAAACATCAATTCCTTTTCTCAACAAGCACCAAAAATTATCCCATCACAGGAGATCCGCAACATTTGATGGTAGCTCCTCGATGGTCACATTATAGAACTTCTGGATATCAAATAACATTCTTTCATCATCCCTTGTCACAAAGTTTATGGCCACACCTTTTCTTCCAAACCGACCGCTTCGTCCAATTCGATGAAGGTAGTTTTCAGGTTGAGTCGGCAGATCATAATTTATGACGAGGGATACTTGCTGGACATCAATACCACGAGCCAAAAGATCTGTGGTAATGAGGACACGAGATGAACCAGAGCGGAACTCTCGCATGATGATATCACGAGTGTTCTGGTCCATATCTCCATGAGTAGCTGAGACTGTGTGATCACGGCTTCGCATCTTATCAGTAAGCCAGTCAACCTTGCGTCTTGTGTTGACAAAAATGACGCTCTGGGTGATGGCCAGGGTCTCATAGAGATCACAGAGTGTCTCAAGCTTCCAGTCTTCCTTCTCCACATTGACATAAAACTGTTTGATGCCTTCAAGAGTAAGCTCATCTCGCTTAACCAAGATCCTAACTGGCTTGTTCATGAACTTCCTGGTGATTTCAAGAGCTTCAGGAGGCATAGTAGCAGAGAACACACCCACCTGAACCTTCGACGGCAGCAGCTGAAAAATGTCATAAATCTGACAAGAAAACAGGTATTAGAAGATGAGGGCAAAGACTGGGTTCATTTAACTTCATCTCAGGTAAAGGTGATTACTAATATCAAACCTGATCCTTAAATCCCCGCGAAAGCATTTCATCAGCTTCATCCAATACGAACATCCTAATATTATCAGGTCTAAGGGACTGCCTCCTTAACATGTCAAATACACGACCAGGAGTGCCAACAACAACATGGACACCAGCTTGAAGGATTCGCTGATCCTCGCGAACACTAGTTCCACCCACACAAGCATGAACTTTAACACCGAGATAATCACCAAGTGCTCGCATAACCTTCTCAATCTGTTGTGCAAGCTCCCTAGTGGGAGCCAAAACTAGTGCCTGACATTGGACTAGACTATAGTCAAGTTGCTGGAGGATGCCAGAGCAAAAAGTTGCTGTTTTCCCAGTTCCAGATTGAGCCTGCTGAATTACATCCAGGCCCTTGCAAAATGGAACAATTCCTCTTTGTTGGATTGCAGAAGGCTTCTCAAAACCTTTGTCATACCAATCAGGAATTCAAGACTGAGTTAACTTCCAATTAAAAAAACAAATAGCTGAAAAATGTCCAAACAAAAGTTAAATGTAATCACCATATGCATAAATGCCCCTCAGAAGGTTCTCTTGCAATCCCATAGCATCGAAACTGTCATAAACTTCATCATATGAAGTGAAAAAATCTTGTCCTTCATTGGACAGTCTGCAATGTAAGTGAAAGCAACATGAAGATCAGTATCAAATCCCACATACTCTCACCAATTACCATCATAGAGCAGAAGTTATAAAGAAGAAAAATACACTTCACTCATTTTTGCATCAAATTGTCGAGCATCAAACTGAGATCCTTCTGGTGCCAAACCCGCCATGACTGAAGAAATAGAAGACATTATCCACAGGTTTGAGCAATTTCAAGAATCATATAGAGAGTACTTGGAACACCCCAGGATTAGCATAAAACATAGGGACCAAAAAGAAAATGTAAGGAATATGATGCATGACACCTACTGAGCGTGGAAATATTGTCCCCAAATCACTGGGTGAAGAAAGGAGAGTGTGACAGAAGAGCCAAACTTGCAAACCAACATGAAAAGAAGTACAAGCATTAAACTCCCGTCTCAATTTCCGGAGAAGAGATGAATAGGGCACACAGATATCTGATATTTAAGACAGCATCAGATGCTGCCTTGCCCACTTCCCCAAAATACTAAGTTAAATGTCATGGGATTTATTAGCCACCAAAGACGTAGACATATAGTTATAACATGTGGCAATTTCGCAACATGAATTATTTCATGTATTACAAGAAAGAAATATGTATTTTTTCTAGCTCCTTGAATGAATCAAAGGTAGGACAACATCACTAAGACGATACCGATCTTTAAAGCTACAAAAGGATGTCTTCAAACCGTTATTATTCTATGTACATAATCCGCAGATTCAGGGTGTTGAGCAAATTAAGAACAGTGACCAAAATGCATTCAACCTGACCTTGATAATCCAATGATAAGTTAGATAATTATATTCTTTTTTTTTATGGAACGTCCAAATATGTCGAGAAACTTGTTATCAGATAAAAGGGGCCACTACCAAAAAGAACACAGAACAAAAGGTAATCATAGAGCAACTTACATGCTTCTACGTAAATTCCTCATAAACAATGAAAGAATCAGTTCTATAAACAACCAGATGCGCAAAAAATGTTACGCATGCAATTCAAACTACTCCATTCAGAAAGTTCATCGCTAAAAAGCCCCTCATCTAACAGCATTAACGTAGATCCTAAAAACAAAACAAAAAAATCAGACCGAAGTAAAAGATCAAATCTTCTCACTAAAAAATCAATAAAGATTGAATTGCTACCGGTTAAAAAAGCATACAGAACAAACCCAGATCCAACACAACAAAACCACTTCCCCTGAAGAAAATAAAAAAGGGGAAAATCATCGGCATCAATCCAAAAAGCAAGCATATTTACAGATTGTATAACGATCACCGTTAAAATAAAACCATCACAGATCCCTCCATAAGCTCCATACTAGAAACAAGCAAAAGTTAAAAACCCACCTACCAATTGACTGAGACTTGGAAGTTTTCTGATCGTAGAGTGAGAAAATTAGGGTTTCAAATCGCGAACTCGGACCTGCGCCGGGAGTTTTTATAAAGCGCAAAAAGAGTTGTGTATGTTTTGCTAGGTTTACGCGAACCTTACTTTCATGTTATTTCCTATTAGATCCCAATGTTTCTCGTACTTTACAATATAGTCCTCTATTAACATTTAGCATAAATTATTATCATGATTATGACCATCGTGGTCATTGTCATTATCATCGTCATTTTTTCCATGTAAATTGTTTGAAAATAGTTGCGTACCATTAACCGGATCATACAGACGAATTTCCACTTCTTCTTCTTTGTCGTCGTCACTCAGTCCGAAATCTTGTAAAAAAGTGAAGTTTGGAAAAGTTCGATAGTGCGCAACCTTACCTCTACATAATAGAAAGGTTATTTTTGATAGATTCACATACAAATAAGACAATATATAAATGATACAGGTTAAAAAAAAGTTAAAACTAGAACAAAAAACAAATTCTATGTAACTAAAATTTCAATAAATACGTAAATAAAATAGGGTTAAAAGATTAAAAACGTAAAAAAAAAGATAAAAGGTTGATGTATCAAGTAAGAAAAAAAAATCTAATAGACTTATACTGTTAGTGGCATACGGCTAGTAAAGGAAATATCACGAAAATAAAATAAGTGAAAGAAAAAGCATACTTGATAAATGTATTTCCACTTAAGGCTATAGAGATGTAGCTTATTCTACCCTACATCAATATAGAATTAACATAAAAAAGGATAAACACATACCTTCTTAAAATGACTGTCGTGTGATCCTTCTAAAATTCAGAAAACTTCCTGAACGTCATGCAGTTATACGTGTAACTCGGATCATAATTGTAAATAAAGTATGTTATTCAAAGTAAAATAATTAACTTTATGCAAATATAATCACCAAAGAGCATGTCCTAAATCCTTAGCAACAGATTGAGGTTTGGAATTTTACAATTTGTTGTCAATAACTCAAATGAGAGAAGCAATAATAAATTTCTACTTATTTATTATTACTGTTATTGTTATTTATTACAGAAAACAAACAATACAGACGTTAGTTGATTATGTTTTACTTTTTACTTTTTACTTTTTAATTTATAATTTTTGCAAATAAAAAACGTTTATTTGATTATTAATGTCAATATATTTATTTCTATTATTGATGATAATTATATATTAGATAAAATTTAAAGATAAATTATTTTAAATTTATTAAATTCATTTTAATATATAATATATCTTAAGAAATTATTAATAAAAATTATATTAAAATAAATAATTTATAAATTAATATTTATTTTAAATATATTTTACTATTAACACAAATTTTATTTAAAATTTATAAAATATGGAGATGTTTTAATTTTACTTATTTTGTTAATAATTATTAATTTAATTTAATTTAACTATAAAATTAAATAAATTATTAAATAAAAAATTATTCATAACTTTTTAAAAATTAATTTTAATTTAATAAATATATTATTAAATTAAATTATTCATAATTTTTATTAATAATTAATATATTAAATGATTAAATAATATATATTTAATTGATAATAAATTAGATTTAAAAAATATACAAAAAATAAATTTTTATGATTTTCATAAATTTTGAAAACAAAAAAATCAAAACAAAAAACAAAAACTAAATAGTTTTTTAGACTAAATTTGAAAACAAATATTAAAGAAAAACAAAACAAAAACAAACAACTTATATAAGATGGAATTTCATAATAGAGATTGAAATATTATAAAATGAAGCAAAACAAAGAGATGAGACAATACAAAAAGATAATTCTAAATCACCCATTCCCACAAATTATTTGTAGAAACATTTTGCAAAGAGATTCTTCTAATAGTACATTAGCCATCAATTGAACCTATAATGCCCATCAATCACTCAAAAATTTTCATCCTTTATTATTTATTTACTATATAAATACAAAATATTTTTTTATATTACTTTATTCAAAAAATTATTTTTATTATTTATTTTCATCCTTATATATATATATAATAATAATTATATCATATTTGTATGTGGGTCTACTGGAAACAGCCTCTCTACTTATGTAGAGGTAAGGCTATGTACCATCAGACCTCTCAAACCAAGCATTGGTGTGGAATTCAACTAAGTGTTGATGATGATTATTGGAGCTGAGTACATTAGACATTGAAGATATATAGTCACATAAGACCCACAAAATAAAGACAAAAATACAAATATTACACTTATGACAAATTTGCATTATTTTAATTAATTAATGTATATACTCACCTTTTACAAGCAATAATGAATCTTATGAACAAAACTCTTATTTGAACACAACAAAGATATTTCATATGATTTTTTCACAGTAACAAACCCTCAAGTCATTTACCAATAGTAAATATCTATAAGAAATTTACAATTTGAATGTTTGTTAAAGATTCTTATAATAATGTCACCATTAAAAGTATAATTAAAATATTAACTTTTATATTATTACATTGATAAAAATGTTAACCAATACTAGGCTTAGCATTTGATATCCATAGCTTCATCTTATTATTACAATTAGTGCAATCAATATAGGAAATCTAAAATATAAATATGGATAATGATAACCATTAAATGAAATACAATCAATATACCACATATAATAACAATAGAAAATACTAATAGTGTTTTACCATTGAACATAATGATTTATCTCAGAAAAATTGAGAATAAATCTTTTTAGATTTCACTAAATTATTGAAACATCTATATATAACAATATTGAATCCATTAACGACACTTTTACACTCCTCTTATGTCAAGTATATACCAAATGTATAAGCAATAAAAGACATATATAATTTATTTCCACCCATATTTCTCTTAATTCTATCACCATATCATCATATGAATATATCAATCATTAGAAGCTAAGAGCCCTAAATGACAGAACCAAATTATTCTGAAAGCTCAAAGATGTGATAATTAACAACATATTAAACTAAAAGATTATGGTAACTTTTTTTGGAAATAAAAATTTTTCATTAACTCTATCTAACACAAGCAACCATTACATCATAAGCTAGATTAACTTATATCTTGACAATCCTCTCACATACACACCCTTCAAAGGAGTTTTTGGTTCATAGGTTCCATCTTTCTCTTATAGAGTGGTTTAAGTTCTCATGCACCTTACAAGCTGTTATAATTTACTTGATCTAGTAAACAATTATATGAGCTAAATTATGTTTATCCATGTTGGCCCCTTTGAATATTATATAGTTCATTTCTCTCTATATAGAGTATATTGTACAATTGAAAGTAACTTTTATATAGAAATTATCCCCTCCTATTTTCTTTTGATATTCATATGATCATCTTAATGTATATTCCCAATCTGATCCTACATAGAAGATACTAAGTAGTTATTGCATTCTTGACCAGATAGATTGAATGTAGTGGCACTAGAAGTAAGATGGGGTATGGTTTGAGGTGTTAAGGAGCATAAATGGTATGGTTTGACATGTTAAGCTGCATAAATTACATATAAAATCAATTAAACCATTTATTTTTTTCTTTATTTGTGAGCATGCCTCTTATGACTAACCAAGTTATAAAGGATGCTTTAGGAATCAAAAATTTCTTCTATACTATGTTATACTAAGGAATTCCTGAGGAATCAGACCTTAAGAGATTGAGACATGATGAATTAGTGAATCTATGACTTTTTTCCTTTGTCCAAATAACCTTTTCCTCTTCAAAAGTATCAGGAAGGTGGCTTGGAAAGTAATTCCTTAACCTATTATTAGCTCCTCTGAAGAGACTGGACCAGTTGTTTTCATGAATAACTACTTTAACTCTTGCATCCAAAGGAATTATGCATATTAATTGGTTTAATTCTCCTTTTAAAATTAAAGGACTATGGGTAGCCCAGTTATCAAACCAAAACCAAGTTGAATTACCATTTCCAACTATGTTTCTTATGAAAGGATATATCTAATCCCTTTTCTTTAGGATTTGAATGAAGTTTTAAAAGTGTACATGTTTCATTCTGACCTGCAAGAAGCTAGCAGTCTTGAGATAGTATTCATTTACTCACTTAGACCACCAGGCTTCTTTATCTTTATACAACCTTCATATTCTTTTAGCCACGAGTGCAATTTGGATCAGCTGAATTAAGTATAGTTCTAAGCCCCTTTCTTGTTTTGTCCAACATAGGTCCTCCCATTTAACTTTAATTCCCTTTGAACTGTCTAATTTTCCTGACCAAAAAAAAGTTCTTTATACATCTTTTCAATTCCTTGATTATCTTCTAAAATAAAAGGAGATGTGTACTACAATGTGTGTGTAGATTTCTCAAAACTGAAGAGATGAGTTGCAATCTCCATGTATTAGATAAAAACTTGTTTTTCTAGGTATTGAATTTATTTTTAAATTTCTCTAGTGCTCCAAACAATCTCCAAACTTGTTCTTTCTAGATGTGTTAGAACTCCTAAGTGTTTTAGGGGAAGATGGTGTTGAGTTAATCCAATAATAGACCTAGGTGAATTAGGATTTGTTACATCTGCAGAGACGTAGATCGTGCTCTTTTGAGTACTAATCTTTAATGTAGATATCTTAACGAAAGTGCCCACAAAATTGCACAATAGTTGTAGAGAATTTTGAATAGCTCCATTGAACATGATAAGATTATTTGTACAAGCTATATGTGTAAGCTTCATCTCTTTAAATTTGTGATGGTAAACAAAGTTAAGGTTGTTGTCAATATGATGCTAGATCAATCTAGAAAGGATTTCAATTGATATTGAGAATAGGTAGGGGAAAGTGGAGATCCTCTACCTTATTCCATTAGCACCTTTAAACATTTTGGAGGGGCTTCCATTTATAAGGATTCTGTATGAGGTGGTAAAGATACTTGCATATATCCAATTTATGAACTTAGGAAAACAAACCATCTTAGACTTTTCATAATGAACTCCCATCTTCTTATGTCAAATGTCTTCATAAAGTCAATCTTGATAGCACAACTTCTAATTGATCATTTTAGGTCATAATCTTTGATTAAATTTTGCACCATCAAAATGTTATTAGATATAGTCCAACCAGGAATAAAGGCCCCTTGTGAAATGTGTATGATGTGTTTAAGAGATTCCTTTAACCTTACTACAATTGTTTTTGGAATCACCTTACAGGCAATGTTACAGTAGAAGATAAGACGAAAATCCCTCATAAAATTTAGATTTGGCGTTTTTGGAATCAAGTATAAGTGTGTGTTGTTCATCTCCTTCAGCAACTTACAACTGGTTTGTAATTCCTAAACCACTTTAAAAACCAATTTTCCTGTTATGAACTAAGTGACTTGAAAGAAATAGGTATGAAACCCATTTGGTCCTGAGTTGGGCTAAACATTACCTATTTAGTCTTTTGTATAGTCATATGTTTGATAATATCTTTTCTGATCTCCTATGGTACTCCCAAGAAGTAGCTTGATGTTTTTTTCACCTAAATTCCTTAAATCTATTCCCCAGCAAATTCTAAAAGTATTTAACAACCAATTCCTTAGTTCTATCATTTTTAGTACAGGCATTACCTTCATCATCTAATAGGAAATTGATCTTATTTTTTGTTTCTTTTAGTAATGATTGAATTGTGTAATAATTTAGTGTTTCTATCTCCCTACTTAATCCATATGACTCTAGACTTTTGTAAGAGTAAAGAGTTGTGGTCATGAAAAGTATTATTATAATATTTAATTTTCTCAGCTTTCAAGAATTTTAGCTCTTTATTATAAGGGTCCTGATAACATTTCTCTTTAATACTTTTCAAGTTATGCTCAACAATTTATAGTCTAATAGAGGTTTTAGGTCTTGTGCTCACTTGGAATTCCTTTATCTTCTCCTTATATAACCTTATCTCTTTCATTAGCTAGAATAATTTGAAACCTATTATATCCATATTCCAAAGTTCCTATACCAAATCCAGAAAGCCTTCCTTAGAGGTAAAGAAGTTGAAAATTTTAAAAGGGATTTAGTAGGTGAAGAAAAGGATAAATGCAGCAATTTTATAAAGTAATGATCTGAATATAAAAAAGATCCAGGAATGTTCTTCATCCATATTTGATTGACTAGTACTATGTCTAAATTTTTCTTGATGAAATAAAAAACCTGACCCAATTATTTTCCTAGGTCTTTCATCTTAACTCTAGGTCCTTGTGCTTCAGTCGGGTGCACAATACAGTTAAAATTCCCACTAGCATCTAAGATTTTGACATAGAACTATCAATGGATTGCAAATCCTACCACAATTTAACTATCTGAAACTTAAAAGTTAGAAGCACAGAGGATTGTGATATCAAAATTTTCTTTTATCCCTTCCACCTTGCAAAAGAAGTGCAAGAATTGATCAAAAGTGAGAAGCTTGGATATCTGAACAAGTTTTAAGTCAACCCAATATTATTCTTCCATAGTAGCGATGCCTATGATTAGTAATAAAAGTCTAACTGCTACCAAAGCATTTCATACATTTATGGAATTTAGGGCCTTTTTTAAGTCTCCAATAAACCAAAAAGCACATGCTTTTTCTTTAAAATAGGTTTTTAATAGCTTTTTTTAAAGAGGTTCATTAGACCTCTAATATTCGAAAAGAACGTATTCATAAGGAAAGATCTTGTTTCAGGTATTACTTACCGCCATTATTGATCCCCTTTTCCTCCTTCCTAATCTTCTTTTTAAAGTTAAAGTTACCTCTGTGAATTTCTCCTATAAATTCAATGTCTAATCAAATCCTAATTAATTCTCTTCCTCTTTGTCTAATTCTTCATTAATAGTAGTGATGTGAGGATTAATATCTTATTTCTCCTTGACATTAGAAGTTCCTGGATCAACTATAGGTGTAATAGCTACTACTACCTTAGTCATTTTTTTAGCAATGTTTTCTCCCTTATTATTTTACACATATGTTGTTCAGGAGTGTTATCCCTAAAATTGCTTCTTGGTGAGTTGAGTTCTCTGGCTTCTCTGTCACCATAAGCTCATAAAAGCTTATAAAGGTAAATATATTGCCTATAGGTCTCCAAACATTGCCTTTTGATTTAGTTCTCCAGTTATAAGTCATCTAAATTTCAGATATACTAAGCTCCCCATTTTCATCAAGCCTCATTACATGTATAATGCCGGAGGTTCTTCATTCTTTTTAATCTTGATGCATATGGAGGATAATTGTCCTCACTTGCCTATGATGTTGGGGACGTATGACCATAAATTCTTGAACCTGTGGAAAAAAAAACTACATTAGTCCCATAACTATAAGTTTCTAAAGTAAAAGGTTTTAATTGGCAAATCTTTATTTCACATCACTTAGCCCCTTTATTTTCTTAGTTAATATCAAATTTATTTATGCATGAATTTTTGTTTTACAATTGTTGCTTCACTTTCTATATTCAATACTTATAAAACAGGTTAAATCATATATTTAACAAAGGTGATAACATATATATTTGAATTATAATCTTTATTTTAAGGGGCTAAGATCCTCCTTTTTCCTTCTCTAACTATTCCTAGGATTGATAAAAAGCTTTAAACAATGTTATTTGACATATTTAATCACTAATTAAAGTTAAAGTGACTCCTAGCAAAGCAAAGAAGAAGTGACAATAAGAAACAAGTTTGAATATAGGATTGCAGAGCTTAAGATTACTTATCATTTTTCTTTTACACCCTTTACAAAGAATAATGAAGTGGTAAGAATTTTCAGGAAGCAAATAATACATGAAATTAGAGGAATTAATAGTTGGGTCCTCCTAGAGTTTGATGAATAGTGTGTAGATTCTTTGCACTTTTAGGATTGGTCTAAGAGGAAGAGAAAGTAGCGCTCTATCTTGACGTCTGCGAAACTAGTGTTTTGTTCCTAAGAAGTTTCAATTAGATGCGAGAGAGAAGGAAGCTAAACTAGGGATTTAGGTGTTCTATTATTTTGTATTTTGTTTTAAATTTTTAAATATTAGTTTATTAATGTAGAAATTGAAGTACACCTATCATTATATGTCAAATATATTAAATTGACATAGCCAACCTCGTTAGTGCCATTAATGTGAAGTCTAACAGTAGATTTTTTTGTTAAAATTAAAAGTTAGAGCATTTTATGGTCGCTTTGTTAAATTATAGCTAAAATTATAAAATTCAATAAAACCTAAAATTTTATATGATTAACCCTTTAAAAATATGCCCTATAAAGAAGCAGCATAAAAGCATAAAACATAATCTAACTAGTATAAGTTAAATATTGCTAATGTACATATGGCACAATTTGATTGGTCTATCAAAAAATAAACAGATAGACAAACTTCTGTGTATGTTGAGAAACACATTTTGCTTGTCTATGTTCCATCGAATGAGAACCTACCAACAATTCAAACTTAACTTATTAGACGGTCCAGGTTATACCATTTTACGTTTTTTATTGTGCCTTTTAAACTACGATCCATGTTTCTAAATTAGTGACTAAATGAAGGAGTCAATTAATGGCCACGATGTCCTTTTAGAAGAGTAAGAATTCTCCTATCTGTGACCCCTTTAGCGAACTTTCCCTTTTTTCTTTTGAAAGGCTACAAATAGTCCTTTTTAAACCTTATAATAATCGCTTTTTTAATCTAATTTTCTCATTAATTTTAAGGATGACAATTAAAAGCAGATCTAGCCTGGCCTAACCCAAAAACTTGGGCTTATTTTTCAATTTTTGACTTTGAATCAGACTAGAACTCGAACTGTTATATTCAATCTAGCTTAAAGTTTGAAACTTTTTAAGAAAAAATTTTGTTTTCAAATTTTAAATTAAAAAATTTTGAACTGAACTCAAGTCCACCCTCAACTTGACCGTTGTCATAATTAATTATTTTGAGCCAAGTATTCAGTCACATTTTAATTGCACACGTTATTTTCTAGCCCTTCATATTCATCAGTCTTTTTTAATCCATCTCCATCTTTTTATCATTTTGCCCATAGTTTTGAGCTACATTTAGATGTTATGCCGTTTCAAGCTTTCCCAAAAACCCTTCGTATTTCTTTTCTTTTGACTTTGGAATGTCATTTTCTCCTTTTATTTTATATGTTTTCTCTTTTGGACAAGCTCTTGGCATTATTATTTTATGCCTTAAATTTCAACATTTAGTTTTTTATTTTATCAAAACAAGCCCTCTTTTCTATGCTCCTTCACTTTGGTCCTTCCTCATTTTCCTTTAGTCCTTCTACTATATTTTTTCAATTTCCAATCCAATACTAACTCCTATTTATAAATACAAATATCAATTTTATATTCATATTAACCTATAATTCCTTAAATGAAATTAATGATTACAAAAATAAGTTATTATACAACAAAATTAAATTAAGGATAAATTATTAAAAAGAGTTGAACCTTAATTTTATTTATTAGCTTAAAATTTACAAAATGGTGCTAAAATATTCTAACTTCCAATTTTTTACAAAAATAACTTACTATTAGAGTTCCATTTAATGGTGCTAATGTGGATCTACCAAACACATGATTAAATTAATGGTGCTAATGTGGATATACCAAATACGTGGCTAACATGTGTCTTACTTATTTCACGTCAAATATAATAATAGCAACAACAATCTAAAGAAAGTCTTGCTGATATATGAGGTCTAGAGAGGTCTAATAGTACTTCTAACTAATAGAGAGATTGTACTTATGGCACATCAGATAAAAATTAAAAATAAAAATTACTTTATCAGTGGAAAAATTGACCCAATAAATGAGTTGTATCAGATATCTAAAAAAGAAAACCTATTAATAGTAAGAATTTTCATAGGAAATTATTGGAGAATATGTTTTTGCTTATTTGTAGCTTGTAATACGTAGCACAGGCCTTATTACGTATCTATGATCGTACATGAAAGGATTAAAAACTAAGAAATGCGGAATACCTGATTTCTGTTCCATCTCTGATTCCGAAGTAGTTTTTAGGTACCAAACGAGCTCCAATCTCTCGGTACCTTTATAGAAAGTATGCACTAGCACGTGGTTTAGGCCTTTCTACAGTTTTTTCAATACGTAAGTTCTCTTAACGAGTCGGAGAACTATATGCTTACGATTGATATGAGCAACTGCAGGAAACCATAACTTATTTATATAGCTTCCATATTAGGCTTCCCCATCATAAGGCCGATATAGACCAGGTCCACACTAAAAAGGATCCATTTTTCTCCTAGACTTCGACCCATTAATCTAGATCATTTATTAGGCCACTTTATTACCCTTATCTGGATCAAATTATGTAACTTAACCAATAATTTATTGAAAAAAAATTACAATTAATAACTGTCCACTTTATAGGAAAATTACAAAATTGCCCTTAGTGGCAAAAATGTCTTACAATCTCCCCCTTGGACAATTATTAATTGCAGTTTTAATCAAGTTCAAAACAAAAACTCGGTTAAGTTACGCTACTGTATTGGTACCAAAATTTTAAAAACATTTGATCCAAAGGTAATGAAAGTCCTACATTCCGTCCTACAAGGATTTCGATACCAAAAAATATCAGACACATGTGTCATGTGTGACACAGGTTCAATATAATCACAAATATCTAATACCATACTAACATGAATGGGAAAATGGAGTATGGTAGACTAGAATGATACCTTTATGATCTAATACATATCATATTTGTCTATAGGTCTCGATTTCTCTAACTTTGTGCTAAACTGTAGCAGAGAAATCCTATTTTCTCTCACCAAATGATAAACAACATTAGAGAAAACTTGTTTCCTCTCACCAGATGCTAAACAGCATTAGAGAACTTTTATGGGATTAAAAACTTATATCCCCCTATGTCATATGAAACTTTAAGGATATCCGTATAAACTTTATGTGTTTAATGACATAAGCTCAAGGTCAATCTTTATAAATGCCCAATGACCTTTAAAATGCTTAAGATCAACATAAATCTTAAGACTTCCACATGTATTATGACTATATACAAAATCAGTTATTACTGAGGATAAAAAATATGATCATCTTTATTAATAATGATAATGTCATAATACAACAAAATATACAATTATTTAAGGAGCAAAATACAGTGATCCCTAACTACTGCTACTTAAGGACTTCAACACGCCCATATCTGATACATGTCTAGCAAATACTAGTGGGCGAAGTTCTTTAGTCAGCGGATCAGATAACATCTCTTCAGTCTTGTTGTGCTCCATTTCAACGTCACCCTTTTAGATCAGCTCCTTTATGGTCAAATACTTGACCTCCAAATGCTTAGAACCTATGATACTCTTGTTGTTGTTACTGAACAACACTACAACAAGATTATCACAATACAACCGTATGAGTCTAGTAATTGAATCCACCAGAGACAACTCAGAAATCAAGTTTCTAAGTCAAACCCCTTACGTAGCAGCTTCATAACATACAACAAAATCTGCATACATGGTCGAGGAAGTCACCAGTTTCTGCTTGACACTCTTTCACAATACCGCACCATCTGCCAACATGAAAATGTATCCTAAAGTGGACTTGCGATCATTTGGACACAGCAAAATCGGAGTTCGTATACCCTGTAAGGTTCAAATCGTTGACTTTCCTATATGTCAACGTAAATCCTTGGTGCCCTTTAGGTTCTTAACACCTGTTTGACTGCATTCCAATAGCCCACACCTGGGTTATCCAAATATCGACCTAGCAGTCATACAACAAATGCAATGTCCAATCTAGTGCACACCTGGGCATACATTAGGCTACTAACAGCACTAGAATACGGAATATTCTTCATAGCCTCTCTCTCAACCTCATTCTTTGGACACTGTGCCGAAGATAATCTCTCTCCATTAGAGATAGGGGCTACAACAGGTTTACATTCAGCCATATTAAACCTTTGTAGCACTCATTCAATGTATGCACTTTACGAAAGGCTCAATGAGTGTTAAGATCTGTCCTAGTGAATCTGTATACCAAGGACAAAAGATGCTTCACCCAAATCCTTCATGTCAAAATGTTTGGCCAAAAGTTGCTTAATTTCATGCAACATGGTCAAATCATTTGACGTAAGCAAGATATCATCGACATACAGTAGAATGAAGATGATCTTGCTCCCCCTGACCTTATAGTATAAGCATCTTTCGACTTTATTCTCCACAAAGCCAAATGAGGTGAAAACCTCATCAAACTTTAGGTACCACTGTCTAGAAGCTTGTTTGAAACCATATATTGATTTATTCAACTTGCAAACCTTATTAGTTGCATCCTGATCCTGAAATCCTCTATGCTGCTCCATATAGACCTCCTCATAAAGGTCACCATTCAAGAAAGCGGTCTTAACATCCATTTGATGTAGCTCCATATCATAATGAGCTACTAATTCCATAAATTGCTCTAAATGCATCCTTTGAGGACATAGGAGAGAAGGTAGCATTGAAGTCAACTCCTTCTCTCTGAGTGAATCTCCTGGCAACTAGACGCCTTAAATTGCTCAACGCTGTGTGTCCTTCTTGGTCTTAAATAGCCATTTGCAACTAATAGGCCTACAATGTTGAGGTAAATCAATAAGCTCCCATACCTTATTATACCTCATAGATTGCATCTCGTCCTTCATTGCTTCCCACCACATATTCGCATAAAGTCCAGAAATGGCATTTGAAAAAGTAGTTGGATCCACAACATGTCCAATGTCATAGTCTTGCTCACCCAGATAGACTATGTAATTTGATGAGATAGCAGGTCACCTCTCTTTATTGGATCTGTGCAACTGCATAGGCTCTTATACCTCAAAAACCTCTTCCTAAATAGGTGTAGATTCCTGTGCTTGCTCAGGCACGGTACTCGGGCCTTCATACACCGGAGCTGACTATATCAGAGGTGGATACAAAATGATCATAGTATCCGTCCTGCTAACTTCTGGAGGATGTAAGGATCCTCCCTCAGCATAGACATTGTATTCTAGGAACTTTGCCATTTGTGATTCTACCATTCTAATCCCTCCCTCTCTATAGTAAAATCTATAGCCCTTAAAGTGGTCAAAATAACCCACTAAATAGCAATGAGTTGAACGAGGTTGCAATTTGCTCTCATAAGGATTATACAACCTCACCTCAGCAGGGCAGCCCCACGCACAAATACGTGCAAGGCTCGGCTTCCTTCCAACCCAAAATTCAAAAGGCGTCTTTGATACTAACTTGCTCAAGACTCTATTCAAGATATATAATGCCATCTTGATG
This sequence comes from Erythroxylum longipes, assembly GCA_027563885.1. Taxonomy (NCBI): domain Eukaryota; kingdom Viridiplantae; phylum Streptophyta; class Magnoliopsida; order Malpighiales; family Erythroxylaceae; genus Erythroxylum; species Erythroxylum longipes. The sequence continues at coordinate 13,694,485 of JAOQMS010000001.1, read as the reverse complement.
GCTTCACCCCAAAGGTATTCTAATAGGTTAGTCATGCTCTGCATTGACCTCATCATGTCCTTTAGGGTGTGATTACGCCTTTCGGCCACACCATTTTTCTTAGGACTATCTAGCATAGTGAACTGAGTCACTATTCCAACTGATTCCAAATACCTGGAAAATAGACCTTTTTCTTGTCCTGGAACCCCATGTTTGCTATAGTATTCCCCTCCTTTATCATATCTAACAACCTTTATTGATTTTTCCAATTGGTTTTCAACTTTAGTCTTAAAGATCTTAAATTTATCAAGAAATTCAGACTTCTTTTTAAGCAAGAACACATAACTATAATGGGAATAATCATCTATAAATGTCATGAAGTATCTGGCATTGCACAACGTGACCGTATAAGGACCACTAACATCTGTATGTATGAGGTCCAATAAGCCTGAAGTATGAGTTAAGCCCTTCTTCTTTATTTTGGTTAACTTACTCCTATAACAATTGACACATTTCTCCAGATCACTGAAGTCCAGAGTTGGGAGAATGTTATCCTTTATCAGTCTCTCAACCTTCTCCCTAGAAATGTGGCCAAGATGTTTATGCCGCAATATGTACCATGTGTCCTTTCTGAAGGTTCTCTTTTGAGTAATAGGTTTGATAACATAAGAAGAGCCATACATTTCATTAGGAGTAAGAAACATACCATATAATCCATAGAATAAGAACGCAGTACCGATATGTCTTGTATTGACAGAAATATTTACAACTACATTATCAAATACAAAATTATAACCTTCCTTATCCAAAACTGATACAGATATTAGATTCCGTCTAAAAGATGATATATAAAATATGTCCCGTAAATACAGTACAAACCCTATATTGAGGTTTAATCCTATATCTCCTACATACAAAATGTCCACCTCCTCATTGTTGCCGATCATCAGCTTCTGCTCCCCTCTAGTTGGCCTTCTCCTGGATATGAACCCCTGCATCATGGAAGCAACATGGTTAGAAGCTCCACTATCTAACCACCAAGAACTTGATGTGATTATAGCCACATTGGATTCATGAATCATAAAGGCCGAGGAGTTATTTGACAGCTCCTGTTTGACCTTCCAAAGCTTGTACTTCAGGCAATCAGACTCCCTTTACCCCTTCTTTTTACAAAAGAAGCATCTCATACTCTTAAGGTCATGTGAGCCCTTCGTAATGCTCGACTGCCCACTCTGAATCTAAGGAGAGGGTTTAGGTTTCTTACCCTTACCCTTAGGCTATTGGGGTTTAGCCTTCCCCTTACCCTTCGCAGCTGCAAACATAGTTGTATGAGGAGAGCTCTTGATCTTCTCCTCTGTTGCAGCACACCAAGAAATCAAGGCATTGTTGTCCCAGATCTCATCCTGTGAGATGTAGGAAGTGGCCAACATCTCAAACTCATGAGGAAGATTGTTCAGTGCCTGATATGCTATCAACGAGTCAGTGATTGGTATATACAGTGCCTCCAGCCTGCTCGAAAGGTGCACCATCCAGATGATATATTCTCGCACGCCTCCCTCTCTAATGTACCTCATAGAGAATAGTTCCTTGATCAAGGTGCTCTGATCAGCATGAGAAGAGACCTTGTATCTCTGGGATATGCTGTCCATGAACTCCCATGCTATGGTCGTGTCCGCCAATCCACTCAATAGATGATCCAATATCGACCTCTTAATGTTTAAATAGCACATCCTATTTAACCTTTCCCAGGTTGTCATAGCTGCTCTGTCAGCTTTTGAGCTGACATCTGTAAGTGGAGAAGGCCGCTCGATGTGCATGGCCATACTGACGTCTGCATCTCCAATGCGAACTCCACGTCCTTCTTTCACTTCTTGAAATTGAAACCATTCAAGGTTTCAATGGTGACAACATTGTTGTTGATCGAAAAGGTGACTGAAAAATAGAAAAGATAATGTCAAGATCAGTATAAATGCAGGATAACAACGATACTTTAAAGCATTAAGAAAGTATCTATACCGAGAATCTGATCACGCATATTATGAAACATCTTTAGGTTGAATACATAATATATGCAATTAGACACTCACATAAAAGCGAACAGAGTACAAACCATTAACTCTCATGACACCACCACCTTTGGGGTGAATAGATCATTTAAGCAATGACTTTCCTCCATCTGATGCCTTTATGAACATCTCAAAACCCTATGTAAGGCCAACACCTTTGGGCAGAATAACCAAACATAAGGCCAGAGACATCACCCAACATGTAGGTAGAACAATCCAAAATACTAGCTTGAAAGGCCAGACATCACCCAACATGTAGGTAGAACAATCCAAAATACTGACTTAAAAGGCCACTTTGGTAATTACACTCTCATCAGTATCCCAGAAAGTCCACTAACATAGGGGATACAACTTTATGTCATCCTTACATTCTATATGGGCATAATATATGTGAAAATTAATTATAAATGCAAAAATAAAATGCACAGTCAAATAATCACATACAAAAACTGAAAACATTGTTTTTAAACTTTGTTTGAGATTTCTATTTAAAAATTCTCAATGAGAGTGTCCATCGTACTTTTTCGAATACCGAACCTACCACACGAGGCAAAAAGCTTCAAGTGTCTCCCTTATGTGCAATTCGGAGCACGAAAATGCACTCAAAATCAACTTTAAAACAACTTTAAAAAACTTTTCTGAAATCCAATTACCAATGTAATAAATCCAGAAAATTAAAAAAATCACTTTAAAAAATTGCTTAACTTGAAAACTAACCCAAAAATATCCTAGATAGCTTTATGGGAATTTCTGAAAATTTTCTTTTTTTGTCATTATAGATTGTATGACTAACGTGGCGGCACATGTCAACCGCGCGTATCTGGTGCACACGCAGGCACTGACGAGCGCCAAAAGCATTTGGCGCGTGCGCATCAAGTGCCCTCCATACGTATACTTGCCTACTGTATGGTGCGTGCAATACACACGCCACCATGTATCCTCCATCCAATATGCCACGTGTATAGATGGATGTGGCGCGTGCGTGACACTTGCCCATCGTCCCATGCTCGAGGGAGCACTTGCCTCATGCGCAACACGCGACTGTCACTTGCTAGAGCGACGTGGAAGCGTCTAGTTGATGTGTGCACCACATGCGCCAACCATACGTCACTACCCTGTGGCACCACATGCTCAACATTCGCCGTCCCTCTAACGTTGGAAGTGATTTTCGGCATCCCTAAATGCTATTTTTGCTCCCTTTGGCCAGTTTTCGATTCGTTTTTCATAGCTAACCTCATTTATACCATTTTTACGTAATTATATACATAAAAAACTAAAAAATAATCAAAAATGGAGAAAAATAATATGAGATGAAAAATAAAAAAACCTTCGTTTTCGGTAATCCGATCACGTAACCGCTCTAATACCACGTGTAATACGTAGCACAGGCCTTGTTACGTATCCAGGATCATATATGAAAGGATTAAAAATGAAGGAATGCAGAATACCTGATTTCGGTTCCATCTCTGATTCCGAAGCAGTTTCTGGGCACCAAACAAGCTCCAATCTCTCGGGACCTTTACGGAAAGTATTTACCGACACGTAGTTTAGGCCTTTCTATAGTTTTCTCAATACATAAGTTCTCTTAACGAGTCAAGGAACGGTATGCTTACGATTGATATGTGCAACTCCAAGAGACCATAACCTATTTATATAGGTTCTATATCTGGTTTCCCCATCACAAGACTGATATAGACTAGGTCCATACTAAAAGTGATCCATTTTTTACCTGAACTTTAACTCGTTAATCTAGATCATTTATTGGGCCACTTTATTACCCTTATTTGGATCAAATTACGTAACTTAACCAATAATTTATTGAAAAACCAAAATTACAATTAATAATTGTCAACTTTATAGGAAAAATACAAAATTGCCCTTATGGACAAAAATGTCTTACACAACTCACAGAAGAATGGAAATTTTGTGGTTTTCAAAGTTATGGTCCTAAAGAAGTTATTAGAGTTTGCATAGAGGTAAAGAATTTGGTTAATGAAACCATAAAAAAGGGGCTTTAAGCTAGAAACCATTAAAATCGATGGCAGCCAAAGTAGTGGTTGATTGATTATTACGTGGAGTATTGCAAGAAAAGCAAGTGTACTAGCAGATATTGAAACCAACCTAACTTTGAGTTATGTTTAAGGGTTCTGGAATAATGGTGTTCTCAAAGGCTTGTATAATAGGTAATCTTTCAACTCACACCTAAAAGAAATGAAAGCAAGACAATGAGGGTTTGTACTAAGGCTTTTAAATATAAAGAAATGATTTGAAGGTGTTTAAAGTGATGTGAAAAAGAAAGTATATTAACTAGTGTTTTATACAAAGAGCAAGATGGTGTGATTAGTGAAGCATTTTATGGAAAGAAAGTGTTAGTTTATAGGTTTAGGAATTTTAAACTTTAAATTTTAAATTAAATTTTTTATTTTTATTTGATGTGGCATGAGTAAGATACGTGTCAACTACATGTTCAGTAGATTTGTTGACATGATTTGCCACATTAATATCGATAATTAGTAGTCTAACAATGGACTATTTTTATAAAAATTGAAAGTATAAACAATTTGGTGCCATTTTTAAAATTTCGAGTTAAAATTGTAACGATGAGTAAATTTCAATAATATTTTTATAATTTACCCTTAAATTAATTAGATGCAAATTAGTTATGAAAGAAAATTAATAAAAAGATTAAGAAATAAAACCAAAGTAAGAAAATATTGAATCTAACTAAAGGAAAATCAAATTGGAAAAATACAAATACCAAAATTGTTAATAAAGTTGAATTATTATTTTCGTTTTTAATTTTAGAAAATGAAAGGTACAAAAAATATGTAACAAAAAAAAACTTCAAGATTTAAATTATTATAATATTTTTTACAATCTTGTCTTGGTCATTTCAATGATCTACGGCTCAATATTGCATAAATGTTATATACCATATGTTTAATTCATAACTATCATACTCTAAAGGAAATTTAATTTTTAGTATTAAAAAATTTATCAATCTTCAAACTAATTTTTGGAAGAAATTTTAAATATTTTTAAATATTTTGTGATATTCTTAATTTTGTATTTATATGATAATTAAATGATCTTTTTCATATTAATTGTAGTTTTTATTTATATGTGAAATATGTGAAAAATAATATTTAAAAAATAAATTAATTTTTGTTATTTTAAATTTTTATTGTTATGATTTTTAAGACATATTCAACGTAAAATTATATATTATACAATACAATATATTAAAGGACTCTTTTGTAATTTTAAAAAATAAAAACTATTTTAATTTAAAAAATTACCCAAAATAATACCTGGTATTAACCGGTGTGGATATAACATTATTCAGGAGGGAGGTTATCACCATGAGTCAAATCCTCTTTTTTCCTATGCCTTAATCTCATCATAAAACTAAGGTGATAGCCCTTTAAATCACGTAAACTAAGGGTCTTTCCTTACACATTCTCCACATTGACAAGAAATCTAATTAAGGTGATAGCCCTTTAAATCACGTAAACTAAGGGTCTTTCCTTACACATTCTCCACATTGACAAGTAATCTAATTACATATCCTTACATGTCCACTAGAAAATTTAAACCCAGATAAGTGGAAACACTTCAATTCTAGTAGAAAGCAGCTTGAGAATCATATGAGAAACACATAAGAAAATATAAATGCCTAGAAAGGGAAGACGAGTTGTTAATTTATGATACTTACAAATTAGCCACATATTTCCTTATCAATTCCTTCTAACTCACCAATCATTTTGCTCCCCCAGACAGAATCGTTTTGACTTAAACTATGGTTAATACTTCACCCCTTTAAATTCAACACAATTATACTAGTTAATGAGGGGGATTACTTCGTGCCATAATAAGAAACAATGAACCACCAAAATGTGCGCGACAATACTAGTGCATACACTGATTCACCTCAAACTCTTAACACAATAAAGCAACATTTCAACAAATAAGTTTGGAACATTCACCTTAGTCTAAACCAGTTGTAAGGATGACAATAGGCACCCATGGGCCAGATTTAGGTGTTTTCAATAGACCGGCTCAGGTCGACCTAAGGCTCAATTATTTTAAACAAAACGACATCATTTTGTTTAGAAGAATTAAACCTTAGGTAGGCTTGGTCCTAGGTAGCTCAGGCCCTGACTCAATTAAAAGAAAATATTATTTTACACTTTTTATTTTTAAAAATTGGCATGATCGGCCCATTACCATCCCTAGCCAGTTGGCATTAGAACATAAATCTGTAACATATTAAATATATTGCTAATAAGTTAACAAATAATAGAAAGCTGATCAAAATTTCTGACTTTTTATTGCTTTCAACAAAGTTTTCAACTTTATATTTCTAAAAAAATTTAATAGTAGTCAAAAACTGAACTCAATTCAATCACAATAAATTGTAAACCCTAACTCAGTATCTATTTTTTGTTTGTGCATTCTCTTCACTTTTTGTTTTTCAAATCATCACATACCTCTTCAACACCTGAGAGCTCCGACTACTGTCGCCGACCTCACCCCATGCACCTCCTTAAAAGTCACCCCGGTCCTAAGCCCCGCCACCATGCTAGTCGAAACAAAGGTCACTTCGAGAGTCGAACTTTCACCGAAGTTGATCGCCAACACCCTTTGCACGGCAGTCTCACTTAGGTCCACTTAAGCAAGACTTCAGCCTTCAGCCTTCAGCCTTCAACCTTCAGCGACCCTCGAAGTGTTTACCTTACACACTCAAAGAAACAATGCTACGAAAGCAATAAGAAATAAAGGAAACAACAGGGAAACAACAGAGATACGGTAAAACTAACCTTTATATTACTTTCCCTCAAAATAATACAAAGAATGCTCTCTTTCTGAATGAATTGAGAGGAAAGCTCGAATGAGCTATATGTAGGCATTCTAACTTGAATGCCAAGTTACATTCAGAATCCCACTCAAACTGAACTGCCTAAAACCATGCTAAGATCACTTCTATCTCTATCAAATTACATCACGTGGACCAATTAGGTGACATCCCCATCTAAATAGGACTCTAAATGATAAGATAGAATCTACAAGATAACAGAAAGATAGAGTTTACGTTCAACTAGGAAATTAGCATTCTTATCCTCGAAGATCTCCACTATCTTCAGATGTTGAGTCCCACTATAACTTTAACTCTTCGTCATAGCCACATCATCTAAGATCTCCCCACGATCTCTATCCACTGATGATCCAGTGTGATCTTGCCAAAGCTCACATAGCACACTGGCCTGATCCAATGCTTCCCACAACAAGTCCATTAGTCGTGATCCATCCATCTGAGCATGGCTAAGTCCTTAGTCCATCAAGTCCTTAGCTTGGGTCGATTCAATCTCCATAAGGTCCGAGACTCTTCCAAAATTTGCACCAAGTTTGATCCTACTTGCCTACGTCTGCCTTAATGTTTTCGCATACCTCCCTCATACTTGTAATCCAACTAACTTCCCCATAAGGCTCATCGTGAAGATCGCTAAGAAGTGCTCCGAAGTTTAAAGGTCTAACACTAGTCCACGCATCGTCCCTATTAGTCACAACCACGACGCCGCTCTCCATCATCACATAAATCAAACCCACAACTCCTATCTCATTATCTTAGATTCGGCCTAAGTGAATCGACGAATTTAAGATCCAATTTACTTTTAGCTTTAAGGTATCGCTCGGCGCGAAAGAGTACATGGCAGGGAGGAGTCCAACAGAGACTCTGGTAACAGAGGTGGCAAGATATAGTGAACAGGTATAGAAGGTCAAGTTTTCGCCCCAAAACTGCTGTTGTCGAAAAGATTCTTCGATGAAGAGGTACTCTAGTGAGGTTGGGAGTTGGTAGAGCATGAGGACTGGCAAGTTAAGGTCTTGGTATGGATTGTACGATCTCCTTTAATGTGATCGGGTAGGGTCGAATTTGTGATCGAAGTGAGAGTTAATAATTAGTTGTCTAAAGAGAGTCTTCTTGGCTAATTATTAAATTTTAAAAATGTTCTGGGCATGAGTCAGTACTGAATTATTATATGATAATTTTGCAAAATATTGCATATACTTTTTATTAAATTAAGAGAAAATTTGGAAAGACTTTAAAGAAAATTTTTTTCATGCATAAAAAAATTAGGAAGTTTATAAAATAATTTTCAATTAAGTTTTTTATCCAAAAATGTGCATTTTGATTCTTAAAAGAATTTAAAGAAGTGTTGAAATTTTTTATTTGAAGTACACTAATTAACTAATGTTAACTTTTTCAGTACATTGGTTGATGTAAAAATATGTGTTCAATATATAGGTCGATTAGGGTAGTATGTTGGTTGATTAATTGTATTTATATAGTAAAACAATATGGTTGAGAAGGAAGATATATTTGTACTAAGATTTTTATTATTATGTTGGTTGATATATTGTATATATTGGTCAATCAATATACTATAATTGTTAACTAATAAATATGCTATTAGCCATTATAATAATTGATTTTTTTTCTAACGACTATTTTTATGTTATTATAAGTAGAAATAGACCACATATGAGATGTGAGTGGTTGGTTGCACATATCAGAAAGTTGCTAAGAGCTTTGAAAGAATAGAGAGTGTATATATATATAGATTACATGACATATATTGTGCCTTTGTTTATTAATGTGAGTAAAGAAGGAATTTTTTAATTGTATAATTATTTCAATCAAGGAAATTACTTGGGATTTACTTTATGGGGTTCCTTTAACCTTGAAGAAAATTTTTAAAGGCCTACTCTTCACCGTGGTAAAGTGATTCGCTTACTTCATCTTTTTGGTTTTGCCTTTGGATGTCGAATCAAAATTTTAATTCCAAGGATTGCAATATAGGATGCAACCTCGAGTCGTCTCACTTAATCGGAACCTAATGCAATGGATCTAATCTAGCCTAAATGTCATGAAATGCAACTAAATTGGTTA
>JAOQMS010000001.1:13599784-13665634 GCA_027563885.1 Erythroxylum longipes | reverse complement strand
TTATATGTGAAATATCTGAAAATTATTATTATTTCATATTAATTGTGATTATTATTTATTATTTTGATTTTTAGAGATATGGTTAAAAATATAGAGTACAATTGTACAATATGATAATAAACTATTTTGCAATTTTTAAAAAAATTTAAGGATTATTTTATAAATTTAAAAAATTATCCAAAAAAGTAGTTAGTATTGATCGTACTAATATAATACCATACTAGAATTCAATCTGGTACAAAATTTGGTACAGCATTCTTAACATTGATGTATACTATATAAATCAAACAAAGCCTCTTTACTCTTCCCAACTCTACAGTGGTCGGGATTTGGACCGATAATAAAAGAAAGCCGTTTTACACTCGGAAAAGTAAAAGGAGACTATAAACATCTTAAACCCTCAAACCTTAAGCCCTTAAACCCTAGTTGGAGGAAGAGGAAAACCAACCACTGCCAACGAAAGCTCTACTTTTCAAGAATACTCACATCTCAAGTCACCTACTCAATTAACCCAACTGGGGTTTCCATATTGTTTCTTGCGGTGCCTACGCTCCTTTTCTGATCCCAGTTTTTTTTTTTTGTTTTTGTTCTTTTGATGGTTTGTTTCTTCTGATTCTTGCTGTTGCAGGGGGAATGACGCTATTGGTTTCAGATATTATATCCTTCGATATAATTTTTTTCTGAAATTATAGTTATAGTTTTTAAATTATACTTCGAACTAATACGTTTTTGATTATACGTTTAGTTATAGATACAGAGGCGTAGTTGGATTTTTTTGTTCGTTGCAGATGGCACTGGAATACTGTTTCAGTCTCGACTGTGCAATCAAGAGGTTGATTGCCCGGTGCCCAGAGCTTGTAAATTCGAAGCTTAGTGAAATTTTAGGAAAGGTATTGATCAGTTCTGGTTTGAATTTTATAAAGTATAATAGAAAGAAAGTAGCTTTGGTAGTGGAATTTATGCGAGTTGTGCATGCAGGACGAGATGATGGTGGAAGAAGCAGTAGTGAAGTTGTTGGCAGAGTTGTTTCCAAACCCAAAGTACACCATTCCTTTGTGGCGATGCTTTCGGCCAATAGTTCGCAAGATTGTTGAAAGAGTTGTGGTAATGCTTGGGCAGTGCAACCTGAGTTCTGACTTGGGTGAAATGGCCGATGAAGAAATTATTTATGTTGTTGAGTCCTGTGATAGGAGTGGGAAGGGTATGGTGCTTCACGAGCTAGCTTGCTTGGCTTTCTGTCGTGCCCTTGAATTGGATCGCTGTTTATGGGGGTAAACTAAAATAACTTGAATTCTTTCTTTTTTATTTTTTTTTGAATTTCAGTTTGTTAATGATTGTGCTATCAGTAAAAGTTTCTTGTATTTTTGTATTTGTTCTAATGCAAGATACGTGGTCATGAATATCTTTTATCTGAGTGCTGGCATAAAATTGTCTACCTTTCTGTAAAAGATTTCTTAGAGCTATAGCTCATTCTCTTCTCCAGTTATCACTGAGCTGCGTGCGAGACAAAACAATATCTGCACAATCAAAGGCTTTATACTTTGTGAATGTATTTGGATATCAGTTTTTTGTGGCCATTTGTCATCAGTCATGAGGAGTTGAAACCTATTTCAATTGTTTGGATGAACACTTTTAGAATTTTTTTTGCTTATATTTTTATGCACTCACTCTAAAGGACACAGGCTGCTATAGTGAAACAAAATTGAAGTTTGTTGTCATGCTTTGGTATGTTCATATAATACTTGAGATTTCTACATGTTTAATTGGGTTCATGGCCTTGCTTCTGAGTTGTATAGTTTGAAGCTTCCTGCCTTTTGTTATTGCAACTAACCAGTTACATTGTCCTTTTCCTATTCTTCATTTGACTGTGTATATGTACTGTTACCATTTATTTTTCAGCAGTTTCTTGTTTTTAGTTTTAATTAATTGTCATGATCATGTAGTGCAATATTTCTCTTCTGCTTTAAACTACTTGTATGCTGTATTAAACTGCTGGATTTATTCGATGGGTGGTGTCTGATTTTACTGAAATAATAAAAACGTATTTAAGTTGTATAAATTCTTCTTGCTGCTGGGAATTCCATATGCAACTACTTGGTCACTTATTGCAGGCTTGTATCAGCTTACTTCAAATTTGCTCCGCCACCTTTCCAGCGCTTTTTGAGGAATGCAACAGTTCATGATCCATCCAAGGTAGTTATTAATTTGCAATTAGAAGCTGAAAGTTATGGTTTTAATTATCTGCGACATAATTTTGTAGTCTCTCTCTTTTTTCTGCACGTTTGCTTTTACTTGCTTCTGTGTAGAACCTGTGCTACTATGTTGGTGTCTAAGCTAAGGGATTCACACTTTTCCTTTCATGTTTTGAGTTTGATCCTGTACTTAATGAGTCATTTCCTAGTGTTGGGAGAAAGTATTATTGGTATATATTATTAGTCCTCTATCTTTAACTTTCATTTAGAGCACCAGGCTTTAGGTGAAAGATTGACAAGTGTTTCTTATGCAATGATGTTGCCAAACAACCTTATGCTTTGCAATTGTGTTCAATCTTTTTCTTTTTATATACAAGTAGCCATGTGTTAGGTAATTGCAATCTTCTTATTTATACTTTCAAGTGGAATGAACAATTTTCTCACCTTTTTCAGGTTGTAGCCAACTTACTTGCTGCCCGCATATCTTACCGTCTTCTTCTCTTGGAACCTGATTACTTCTCTCAATGTTGGGATTGGTCTTGTTTTCTGGAACTTGTAAAGAATTCTGTAAATCTTGACTTAGTTCCTGCTGCTGAACATACAAAGGAGATTGCAGATATAAGATGGTGTGGAATACAAGTATTATCTGTTGTATTAAAAATAGGTGACAGAGCAATTGCTGATTTCCATTTTGATGCTGAAGAAGCTGCTTCTTGTTTAATGCGGTTAGTTTTTAAAATTTTTATAGAATACTTTTCTGAATTTTATTGGTAGTTCCATCTTTATAATACTCTCAAGTTATTTTCCAATTTCAGCTGGGAGGAATTTTGTCAGGATGTAGCTATAGAGAAGGTTGGCTTATATACTGAATCCTCTGATAAAGTTGGATCTAGAGCCACCGACTTCAATCAACAGAATTGCTTGGAGTCTTTTGGTGTTAGCTCATTTACTGCATCACATATTTGTGAGACTGAACCGATGAGCAAGAGTCGGAGGATGCTCACATGGTAAGAAATATGAATTTGTTCTCTTCGGTATTTATGGAGGATTAATAATTTCTTTGTCATTTTCTTACAGCCATTGTTAACATTTTCAATTTTCCTCACTAAGGGGGATAATTATATGAGGTTTTTCTAGAAGCATATAATTATGTTCATTGTATTTGACTTTGTTTTTGGAACTTTCTACATTTAAAATATGTCTCCATGTTTTTTCCAGTTTTGGGTGATGTGGCCCAAAAACTGATTACTTTTCTTGATCATGTTTGTTAACACGAGAGTTTTTCACTTCTGATATTGCTTTTTATTTTTTGTGTAATTCAGTGATGGAAAATCAATTGATAATGTATTTGTGATAACATCTTCGGTAATGAAGAGCTTTGAGATGGCTGTTTTAGCTGTGCGTCAAAAATGGCCTGTTCTATTGTATGGCCCTGCTGGTGCTGGGAAAACTGCTATTATTAACAAGTTGGCCAGGGATGCAGGGACAGAAGGTATTTATTATCAGAGTAGAAACTCAACATATCATGTTTTAATTCTAATGGAGTAAATCTGAAGCTCATCTTTTTTTCTAATTATTTCTTGAAACTTCTGTCATATGCATTCATCTCCATTCAGACCAATGGAATTCCTAAACTGAGGCCCATCTGTTCTGGTTGACTTCGAATAATGTTTGAAGGAGTTACCTCTTGAAAATACAGACATAGGATATGGATATGACATAACAAATCCTTATTGGCAAAGATGATATAAGAAAAGTCATTAAATGGCACCAGAGGTGTTTAACTTGACTAGATAATTGGTCTTCACTTTATACTCTTGTTACTGAAGTGCCCTTTTGATGTGAAGCTCATATTATCATTAGTCTTCATGAGCAATTTGGTTGATTCCTATATATAAAGAATTCCCTTCATGTTTTTGTAGATAGAAAATACTTTATATGATTATAGGCTGATTGATAGCTTGCAATGCACTTCACTTCATATCCTGTTATGTGATATTTGCCCCTTTATATGGTTGGTAGTAATTTTCCTGACTATTCTTTCTTCCTTTCTCCTCATCCTTCTTTTCTTTAAAAAAGTTCTCTCTATTCATATGGATGATCAACTTGATGGCAAAACATTACTTGGGAGTTATGTTTGTACCGAGCAACCTGGTGAATTCAGGTGGCAACCAGGGTCACTTATCCAGGTTTTTGTCCTTTAAGAGAAATGATTGTAGTTTTACCATTTCATTTATGGATACCTAATTAAGGTGTTGTGCAATACTCTGCATTTTCCATAGGCTGCACTGAATGGATTTTGGGTTGTCTTTGAGGACATTGACAAAGCAGCGCCAGATGTTCAGTCTATATTACTACCTTTACTTGAAGGTGCAAGCTCCTTTATAACTAGTCATGGGGAGGTATTACCCTTTTTCCGGTGGTATTTATATTGAAAATTTCTTATTTATTAATGGAATGACTGCTCAACATTGAAAACTCAAAAGACGCATGCTAAAACTCATCACATGAATCAGATGGTGATACCTATATGCTTAATATTGATTATGGTATCATGTGTTGCTATGAGATCTATTGACATTGATATTATGGACTCCTTGTTTTGTTAAATTGTACATATATTATTTAAAGAAATAAACAAAGAAGTAAAACTAGTAGAGTTCCTAGGCCTTTCAAATATGTTCAGACATTCCTTTGTCTAAGAGCTGATTGGAGCTCTCCTGCTTTCCTCCCAAGGTGCAGCTATTGTTTATCAAATTTTAATTGCTTTATAGCTTCCTTCTTCATATGTGCAAACACTTGCATTGGCTTGGTTCCCTTCTCTACTGTATCAGGTATTCTTATTTTTTATGATGTTTATACCTGAAATGTTTGAATATTTCAGGAAATAAGGGTAGCAGAAAGTTTCCGACTGTTCTCTACCATTACCACTTCCAAGAGTGATATATCTCGCGGTGCTGAAGGTTTTTATATTGCATCTCAGTTGTTTTTTGTAGATTTCTTTTGAGGTTCCTAGTTCGTGTGGTGCGTTATTAATGTCATAATCTGTAATATCTTTGCATTGAAGTTGGAAACTTACTCAGCAATCTTTGGAGGAAAGTGATGATTGGCCCTCCCAACACTGATGATCTACTAAATATAGTAAAAGCCTGGTTTCCAGATTTGGAGCCTCTTGCAGGAAAATTAGTAGGTGAGAGATAAAAGGATGTCATAGTGTTTTGTTTCCCAGTTCACCATATTCTTCATCTTAAAGTAATATTATTCTTGCAGAAACATTAGAAAGAGTGAACTCTGCTCTTCTCATTTCTCCCAATAGATTCTCATCAAGGTATTGGGTTGTTCATTGTGCATGCCTTGCAAGTTAATTCAATATAAAATCTGTTATTGCAACTTTTGGATCTTTGTGCAGGGATCTGCTTAAGTTGTGCAAACGAATTGTGGCATTTGGTTTTGAAGATGTTGGCAAATTGCTGACTGCTTATCAGTGTCATTGTATATACCAAGAGGTCTGATATCATCATATGCACCTTTCAGGCATTATTATGTATTCTGTAATGGGATTGAATGGTTTCATATTATGCTTTTTATTTTCCTTAATGAATTTTTTGCTACTGCTTTTAGGCCGTGGATATATTTACATCATTTCTGGTGTCTGTTGATAATCGTCTGACAGTAATGAAAGACATTGCAAAATTGTGGGCTATTCCAATTCCAGATACTGGAGTAATTTATCCTTATAAGCCCGAAATTCAGGTCTCTGTTGTGTTAGTTGTAATCCTATCCTGACTGTCTATATGCTGTTGCATGAAAATAATATGTTAAAATAAATGCAGGGTTCATTTATAGAACTTAGAATTGGACGAGTTACTTTGCAACGTTCTGAAACTGCGGTTGGTGAAAGCATTTGAGATTATTTCATTTCAGTTTAACTAATTTCTTCACTTATCGACTAATAATTCTTTTGGTTCTTACAGTTGCGTGGCCATGAGAGTCTTGTTAAGATGTGTAGTTCCTTGAATGTTCTTGAGAAAATAGCCTGCTCTATTAAGTATAATGAGCCTGTTCTTTTAGTTGGTGAAACTGGAACTGGGAAGACTACCCTTGTACAGAATCTAGCCATGATGCTTGGTCAGAGGCTTAGTGTCTTGGTAGGTAATCATATGTATCTTTGTCTCTGTTTCTTGAAATTGTTCCTGTTGTGGTGCATATTGAGACTTATATTGCAATTAATTCCACTTTATCTGTCGCAGAATTTGAGTCAGCAAAGTGATGTCGCAGATTTATTAGGAGGATTTAAGCCCATGGATCCACAGTCAATATGTATTCCTTTGTACAAGGAGTTTGTGGATTTATTCTCAAAGACATTCTCTGTGAAGGTTTTTTTTTTCAAAACATGATTGCTCGTTTGATTTTTTGTTGTGGGCATAAACATTTTCTGGCATATTGTGATTTGCAGGAAAATGATAAACTCTTTGCTTTCTTACAAAAGCAACTGAGCTCTAAAAACTGGAAAAATTTGTTGAGTGGGTTCAAGAAATATGTTGATAATTTTGAAAAGAAAGTTAAAATTGAACGAACTGGCTCTGGGAAGAAGCGAAAGAAACCTTTGGATGAAGAAGAAAAGGTTCAAGCTTGGGAAAAATTTTCTGTGAAACTTGTAACGGCCTGTGGACAAATAGGAGTATCATCTGGAATGATATTTTCATTTGTAGAAGGGGCTTTTGTTACTGCTCTCAGAAAAGGTGAGTGGATTTTGCTTGACGAGGTCAACTTGGCTCCTCCTGAGACCTTGCAGAGACTTATTGGTGTTCTTGAAGGAGAGTTTGGATCACTTTGTTTGCCTGAAAGAGGGGATGCCAGTCATATACCCCGACATCCTAATTTCCGGATATTTGCCTGTATGAACCCCGCAACTGATGCTGGGAAGCGGGACTTGCCTCATTCTTTACGAAGTAGATTTACAGAGTACTTTGTTCATGATTTCTTGGATAGAGAAGACTTGAGATTATTTATTAGGAAGTTTATGGAGGAATGCCAGTCTGATAGAAGACTGGAGGAGAACATGATTGACTTCTATGAATCAGCAAAAAGGATTTCTGAAGAAAGGTTACAAGATGGAGCTAATCAGAAGCCACAATACAGTTTAAGGTCTTTATACCGTGCACTTGAATATATCAATAAGGGAAAAGCGAAATTTGGATTACAGAAAGCAATTTATGATGGGTTCTCCATGTTTTTCCTCAATTTGTTGGATAGGCCAAGTGCCAAGATAATGAAAAAGATGATCATACATACTTTGTTAAGGGGGAAAAAGCCTCCAACTGCACCTATTGATTATTATTTGATGGTTAAAGCGAGCTCCATGTGTGGTGATTTCTTGGAGAATTATGTACTGACAAAGAGTGTTACAAAACAACTTGAGAACTTGGCACGTGCTGTTTTTATCAAGAGATACCCTGTTCTCTTGCAGGGTCCAACTTCCAGTGGGAAAACTAGCCTTGTTCAGTATCTTGCTGCAAGAACTGGTCATGAATTTGTACGCATAAATAATCATGAGCATACTGATTTACAGGAGTATTTGGGTTGTTATATTTCTGATGCTCATGGAAAGCTCATATTTCACGAGGGTGTATTGGTTCGGGCTGTTCGGAATGGTTATTGGATAGTTTTAGATGAGCTAAATCTTGCTCCATCTGATGTGTTGGAGGCAATGAACCGATTGTTAGATGACAATAGAGAACTCTACGTACCTGAACTTCGTGAAACCATTAGAGCACATCCAAATTTTATGCTTTTTGCCACTCAAAATCCACCAAATATTTATGGTGGCCGTAAAATACTTTCTCGAGCATTTCGGAACCGATTTGTGGAGATTCATGTGGATGAAATCCCAGAAAATGAGTTGATCACAATAATAGAAAAAAGAGGTAAAATTCCTGGAAGCCGTGCTAAGTTGATGGTTGAAGTCATGAAGGAGTTGCAATTGCTGAGGCAGAGTAGCAAAGTATTTGCTGGAAAACATGGATTTATAACTCCTAGAGATTTGTTTCGTTGGGCTAATCGTTTGAGAACCTTTGGATATTCGAAAGAAGTTATGGCTGAACATGGCTACTATCTTCTAGCAGACAGGTTGCGAGATGAAAGAGAGAGAAGTGTTGTACAAGAAGTTTTGGAAAAGGTTCTCCGTGTGAAGATTGCCAATGATGACTTGTACAAGGTACTTTAGCCTTGTTATTTGAGTTTGCATTTGCTGTTTACAAAGTATCTGGGTATATTTTTCTTTTTAAATGTAGGTTTATTGCATGTTACATTTGCATTAAACATTTGTTTGAACCTTTCGAGTGTGAATATCATTTTATCATTTGGTGTTCAATCTATCGATGGTAGTAATTGAAACAGAAGTGGATGCATACCAAACATCTGCCTTTCTCATCTGCATTTCATCTGGTTAGTGAATTAGTGTATCATTGATGCGCATTCCCAAAAGGAAAAAAATTGATTGATCTCCATAAAAGAATTTGAATGTGAATTTATCTCTTGAATTACTTGAATATATCAAAAGGACAAAACGGATTAGCATTGGGGATCAACCAAATAGTTTATAGTGATAACATAGGCAACCAAATAGTGGCTTTTTTTTTTTGAGAAATAACCAAGGAGTTGTTTAATTATCATTTTATCTTTTGAATATCTTGACTAGGAAGAATATATCAAAATGAAAAAATGGATTAACATTAGGGACCAAATAGTTTATATTGATAACATAGGCAACAGAGGAGTGGTGTGAGATATGTAGTTATTGGAAATATATCAAGTATTTATGTCATTGTTTGTAGATAATTTAGAAATTCGGATCATCTTTTGGTCCTGCATTTGCAAGTGTCTATAATAGGATTTGCATGTTGATGGCATTAGCTTTTTGTGCTTTACAGGCAATAGCATTATTGTCTACCGATCATGTTGATATCTATTGCTCCTATTCATAAAGTCGTCTTCTTTATTTCATTTGATTAGCATTGTGATATGTTCTCTTTATTGTGGGTGTTGCGAGAGATTGTAAGTTACTTATTGCTTGTTGTTCTTCCTGCATTGTGATATGTTCTCTTTATTGTGGGTGTTGCCGTGTTGCGAGAGATTGTAGGTTACTTATTGCTTGTTGTTCTTCCTGCATTGTGATTTGTTCTTTTTATTGTGGGTGTTGTGAGAGATTGTAGGTTACTTATTGCATGTTGATTGTCTCTCTCTCCAAAGGGCTGTCTTGTGCTCGTCCTACTTTTCAGCAATGCCATTCTATTGTTGCACCTTGTTTAAAGATTCAATATGGTCTTTTTGTCATTGCACCTTGTTTAAAGGTGCAATATGGTTGTTTTGTCATTGATATCATATTTATGTTCTTTCAATCTTCCCTATCTTGATCAGGGAGCAGTAGAGCTGGACCCAAAATCAGTTGGAAAGGACATTGACAATTTTGGAGAGTATGAAACCTCTAGATTTTTCAGCAGTCATGAATTTATATTTTTCTTCGAATTTTATTAACTGAAGTATGTGGTTCTTGCAGTGTGATGTTGACTAGAAGTATGAGAAGATTGTACTTTCTTGTGAAGTGCTGTTATGAGTTACGTGAGCCTGTTCTACTAGTTGGTGAAACTGGTGGTGGGAAGACTACTGTCTGTCAACTATTGAGTAGATCATTGGGAGCGAGGTTGCATATATTGAATTGTCACCAGTACACAGAAACATCTGACTTCCTTGGGGTTTGTGTTCTATATTGTTGATACTCTTTGTTGCTTTTGTTCTTTGAGCATTGGTTGTTTTAATCCCATCGGAAGTGTTTTTTGTCATTCAAAATAATCTTGACCTGCTTGACAGGGGTTCTATCCTATCAGAGAGAGATCAAGACTAATGTCTGAATTTGAGAATATAACTGAGAAATTAATGCTGTCAAAGGCCTCAAGCATCTTCTCTGAGGGCATGGTGGGCAAGTGTTATTCATGCTATATCTTATCTTTGCATCTATATTTGGGTAATATATAAGATGGCATCACATGCATTCTTTGGATGCAGAAAATTTCTCCTGACATTCACCAAGCTCCTGCTACTCTTGATCGACTTGCATCTGTGATAACTTCATATAGACATGGCTGGATTTCATGTCCTGATTTTACTGCCAGGGATCTTGATTGGCTTGAACAGATGAAATTAGAACTGACTGAGTTGCATCAGAAATGGCAGGCAATTTTTATGTGGCAAGATGGGCCTCTTGTGCAAGCAATGAAAGAAGGTGATCTGTTTCTTGTGGATGAAATTTCATTAGCCGATGACAGTGTGCTGGAGAGACTAAATAGTGTCTTGGAGCCTGAAAGAAAACTGGTTAGAATGCTCCTATCAATTTGTTCCTAGTTGCTTCAGTGACAGTGATTTATCAGTTAATTGCTATCCAACAGTGGAAAAATCTTTTTGAATTACTTCAAATCATTATTGCAGAGTTCATCATTGCTTTTTATGACTTCAAATCATATTGTAGATTTTGACAGTTAATCTGGCATGAATCCTCCTGGGCTTAATTTATTTGTAGGTTTTTACAGGACTGCTACTGCAAGGCATATGTTTTGATATACTTGATGTTTAGTCACTGTAAATAATATATTGCAGTGGCAGCTGTTCAATTTACTATATTATTTAGTGGAATCAGAGACTTAAGCATTCAGCTTTTTCTTCATTTATGAACTTTGATGTTTGTGTTATTTTCAGGCCTTGGCAGAGAAAGGAGGTTCCGTAATGGAAGAAATTACTGCTCATGAAAATTTTTTTGTGCTTTCAACGATGAATCCTGGTGGTGATTATGGCAAAAAGGAGTTATCTCCAGCTCTCCGTAACCGTTTTACTGAGATTTGGGTCCCTCCTGTTAGTGACATTGACGAACTTAGAGATATTGCTAAAAAGAGGTTTGTCTATTTGAAGACAACTGAGGAGTGCATAGAGAAGTAAACCGAATATTTTGTGCCTGAATTTTTCTATTTCGTTTCATTTTTGATCTTCAGGTTCCAAAGTCCAGAACTGTCATACATTGTGGATTCACTGCTAAAATTCTGGGAGGTACATTATATTTAAATCCTTGATCTGAAAAGATTATAAACTTTCTAATCTTCAGTTCAGACAATATTGCTTGACAATATTTTATTCTGGTTTGAATGTGTAACCTCGGTCAGATCTCAAACTTGCTACTGCATATGATATACAGGCTGAGAGCCTGATTTTAAATTATGTAGTTCATATAGTCTTGTAGCTGAGCTTTTTCTTTCCCCTTTTAATTTCAAAGGAACAATTTAGTTACTTTTCTGTCAATATGTCCATTTTTCCCTACAGTGGTTCAACCAACTACAGACAGGGAAAATGCTTACTGTGAGGGATCTGCTATCATGGATTGAATTTATTAATGTGACCAAAGGAAGTTTGGGACCTGATGATGCTTTCCTTCATGGCCTTTTCCTTGTTATGCTTGATGGGTTGAGTCTAGGTAATCCCTGCTATATTTACAGATGTAATTGTTTGAATTTGCTTGTTAAGGACTATATCTCAGATTATGGAAGGTACTATATTTTAGTATCACCCTGAGTTTATTGCAATTGGTTCTTGTTTTCGTGATTGTTTTGGATTAAAAGACATGATAGATAAGGGTGGAAAGGAGGAGCTTAACAGAATGACTGGTAATAGTTGCTTACCTATAAATGGGGATTCAGTTGATACAATAACTTCTTCTCTGAAGTCTTCCTCTCGAGTGGAGGCATAAATTATATGGTGCTCATTTGTCAAAGGAAAAAGGAAACTGATTCCCGCTGAAAGCCTGAGTGAATTTGTGATCACTAGAGCTAACTCATACTTGGCATGTTCTTTATTTAATTATACCTGTAACAAAATCATAGCTCATTTATATATGTTTTGTTCTTTCATGAAATACTGGATTAGTGGGGCATATGTTTCAGTTGACTTATAGGTTTAGCTATATGTAAAAACCACCTCTTCTAGAAGTGTTTTGAAACTATCCATCTCACATGAAGTATGATCCACCTGTGCCCTACCTTTGCGGTACATCTAACTACTTGCTTCTTACACTAGTGTGTAAGTTTCACCTGTTGGTTGATACTAGTTTCTGTTTTACCTTTTTTTTTTTTCAATTTGGTTCGATCTTAAGTTTTGCTCCTCCAATTGCCCCTATTGCATCCAGCATTAACTTGTTTCATATTTGGCTGTAATTACTCATTTGTTGTATATTACTTTCAGGTACCGGAATTTCTACAAGGGATGCTTTGCTGCTGAGGAAGGAAAGTTTCTCTTTTATTTTAAAGCAACTTAAGGTGTGGTATTGGGCTTCTTTGTTTTAGTTGTGCTTGACTCTGGTGTAACTGTATAGAGCAGAAGTTCTTATCTCCATATTTGGGTTTGTTTTGGATCATAGCTTGCCTCTCTCCCATCCTTGATGCAGTTACCATGGGATGGTTTCTATATTTTCTCTCTATTTCTTGGTCTTGAAATTGAAGTTTTACTAGGTATCAAGGGAAGCTTCTATCTAGCGTACAATAAGCTGTTAATTCTAGCTTAGAATGCTCTGTTTTATAGTATATGGCTTCTTCATTTGGTGTGCCGAGAAAAATATCCGAACAGGAAATATAAGTAAATGTGAAATCTTTATGTATTCTACTTCTTGTTTTTGTTATTTAGATTAATGCTATATTGTTAAACCAATCTGTGATCTTTTCTGCAAAATGGAAACTGTTAAGGATTTTTCTATTCTTGTTGCAGCTGGATCATACCCAATTTCATATGGAGGATTATGGTTGGGAAGATCATGGATCATCTACAGATAACTCATTGAATACTGATATGCTACATAACAAACTATTTGGCATCCATCCATTTTATATTGAAAAAGGTAGTTTATTAATCACCTCTCTTCTTATTAACAGTGTTAACGCGTTGTGTTCATGATTTTGGTGTTTTCACTTGCAGGCATGCTATTTAACTATAGTATCATGTACTCATTTCCCAACTAGTGAACTGTCTGGGAAAATAGTTTTAACGTACTGTTGCATCATAATAATCAGCATTGCTGTATGCATATTTTATTCAACGTTGTCTTCTTCTTACTGGTTTAACATATATCTAGGTTTGAAAGAGTGTGAGG
Organism: Erythroxylum longipes; assembly: GCA_027563885.1. Taxonomy (NCBI): domain Eukaryota; kingdom Viridiplantae; phylum Streptophyta; class Magnoliopsida; order Malpighiales; family Erythroxylaceae; genus Erythroxylum; species Erythroxylum longipes. The sequence continues at coordinate 13,652,260 of JAOQMS010000001.1, read as the reverse complement.
CTAGGGGATTTGAATTTTTGGCACCGACTACACGTCGAAATGCTCTACGAGTACTGCGGGCAATGCAGCTTGCAAAGCCAGGTATGCCTTGTCCTCTAATTCGCATCATCATAACCACCCTCCAATAAAATGTAACATTAACAGATGCGATGAAAATTGACTTCATTCATACTCATCTGTTTGGTGTTTCATCATGTTTACTGTGTTTGATTCTTGATGCTTGCAGTTTTACTGGAAGGCAGCCCTGGGGTAGGTAAAACAAGTTTAGTTTGTGCCCTGGGCAAGTATTCTGGTCATAAAGTTGTGCGCATAAACTTATCTGAGCAGGTTTGCCGTCTCCTCGTCCCTTTCCTTTCCTTTCAAGTATAACCTATATGTTTCTTGTTTTCCTGCATTCAGCAAAATGTTCTTTGATGTAGACTGACTTGATGGATTTGCTGGGGTCAGACCTACCATTAGAGAGTGAGGAAGGAATGAAATTTATCTGGTCTGATGGAATCTTGCTGCAGGTAACATTCTGTACCTTAAAGCTCTTGTCATGCTAATAGTTAGGATTGTTATTAAACTAATGTTGCAACATTTTGGCAGGCTTTAAAGGATGGTTCTTGGGTTTTGCTTGATGAACTCAATCTAGCTCCACAATCTGTGTTGGAGGTATTAGCTGAATAACTTCTGGATCTTTTCTGCGTCTGCTGTGAATTAGTTCCCCCTCACATGTTCTATGTTTATGTTAATGCTTGCTCGTAATAATTTTTTTAATCAGGGTTTGAATTCTATATTGGATCACCGTGCTGAGTTGTTTATTCCAGAGCTTGGCCTTACATATAAATGCCCATCATCTTTTAGAGTCTTTGCATGTCAGAATCCATTTTCCCAAGGTGGGGGTCGGAAAGGTCTTCCCCGGTCCTTTCTCAACCGTTTCACAAAGGTTGGTATTGAAGATTTTTGATCAATTTGTGATATCTAAAATGTAAAGCTTGATGTTGGATGTACAAGTTTACATTTGTCTTATCGGTTATTGTTGGTTTCAGGTGTATGTAGATGAATTATCTGAAAATGATTATCTTTTCATTTGTCGCTCTCTTTACCCTGCAATCCCTAGAGCTCTACTATCTAAGCTTATTTTTTTCAACAAAAGATTACACGAAGATACCATGTTATACCACAAGTTTGCTCAAAGTGGCTCCCCTTGGGAATTTAATTTGCGTGATGTGATCCGTTCATGTCAGATCATTCAAGGTACAAATTTATTCTTTATGTGAGTTTCTTCAACTTCTTTAGTCATGGTGTTCTTATGGTGGTTAATTGCTGCTTTTCTATTTTTTGACCTTATTCAATGTAGAAGCTCCTGCTATGTCAAAGGTTGATTCCTTTGTCAATGTGCTCTATGTACAAAGAATGCGTACTGTAGCAGACCGCAATGAAGTTGCACAGCTTTATGAACAGGTTTTTGGGGAGAAACTGTTCATAAATCCTCACCCACGGGTGCAACTAAATCCTGAATATTTGACTGTGGGGATGACTTCAATTAAAAGAAATTCTTTTCAATCATCGAAATTTGTGAACAGCCCTCTGCATATTACGCCTGACATTCGATGCACTTTAGAAGCTGTTATGCATTGTGTACAACATCAATGGATGTGCATCTTGGTTGGCCCATCATCTTCTGGAAAGACATCATTGATCAGATTGTTGGCTCAACTCACAGGCAATTCACTAAATGAATTAAACCTTTCGTCTGCAACTGACATATCTGAGTTGCTAGGAAGCTTTGAGCAGTATAACACCTACCGTAATTTCAGGGCTGTGGTTGCACAAGTTGAGCGGTATATTAATGAATACCGCTGTTTGTGGTTGCAATCTACAAAGGCAGCATTAACTAATGGAAAGAATGAGATATTAACGAGATGGCTTAATTTCTTGTCTAGTGTGTGTCCTTTCTTTGTGGAAAACTCTACTTTTGACCTTAAAACCTGGGGAAGAATTGGTGACTCTCTTAGTTTGTTAATTGAGATCATTGAAGGACTAAAGTTGGATGTGGCAACCCATGGCCTACCTGTTTCTTGGTCAAGTGGAGAAGTGAGCAGAACCATGAAAGCAATTTTGAAGTTGCAAGTTGATCAGCAAAATCAGTCAGTTCCAGTGAAGTTTGAATGGGTTACAGGATCACTTATCAAAGCAATCGAGAATGGGGAATGGGTGGTTCTGAAGAATGCAAATCTCTGTAGTCCCACGGTAATTTGTAAGCCAAAAATTTATTTACTTAGAGAATCTCATGTCATTGTTTTCGTCATCTTATTTTTGCTTTCTTTGACCTTTTTAGGTTCTTGATAGAATCAACTCATTGGTGGAATCTAGTGGATCGATTACAATAAATGAGCGTGGTATTGTTGATGGGGCCCCAATGGTTGTACATCCACATTCTAATTTTCGGATATTCCTTACAGTTAATCCATCCTATGGTGAAGTGTCTCGTGCAATGCGAAATAGGGGAGTAGAAATTTTTATGATGCAGCCATACTGGTTAGTTGACGAGGAAAGTGACTTTAGCTGGACCAAGCAAGAACTGAGGGATGCAAAACAATTTCTGGTGTTATCTGGTGTCCCGTTTGCTAAATTAGTTGATTCAATGGCCAAAGCCCATGTGCATACTAGAAATGAAGGTCTAAAATTCAACACACAAGTCACGTACCTTGAACTGACACATTGGGTTCAATTATTCCAACAGCTTCTTGTTAATGGCCATCAGCCTTTTTGGAGCCTCCAAACCAGTTGGGAGCATACATATCTCTCTTCATTTGGTGAGCCTGAGGGGCAGGATATCGTCAATCATGCAAAAGTTAAGTACCTATCGAAAGCTACATTATCAAAATCGGAGTTTCACATGGAATTTCCTTTGTACATGCCCGGGGGATGGCCAGTTCCATTGAAGGTGAGGGATTTCACATGGTACTCTAGGGAAACTTCTATCAAACAGAATTGTATGTACTTGGAGTACCTTGTGGCTCTGTGTGAACTGGGAGAATCATGGAGCAGGGGCAACAAGAGCCTAAGTTTGTTTTCTACTGCCCATGCTGAAACCAGCTTGATTGACACGGAGATGGTTCCTGAGCTCATTTTTCCAAAGGCTTCAGAATGGAAGATTTCTAATTTTTTTGAGGACACAGAATTTGATTTGAAGTCAATGAAAAAGATGATATGTTTTGCTGCCAACTGGGCAATTGAGCAGGCAACTGTGTGTGATTATAAGCTTTATCTTCTCCGCTTAAGCTGGCTCGGTTCAAAATTTCAGTGCCTCAATCATTTTTTGACTTCTTTTTGTTGCTTCCTAGAGCAGGAAATTAATCATCCCATCTGGAAATGCATTTTTCACTGCCAAAGTGAGCTTTTACCGCTTCTTGGTGTCAATGTGAACATGCAACCAATACCACTGCTTTCACTTGATTTGGTTAATTTTACTGCATCGTGCAACATGGCAAAAACTTATAGTAAGCTTCTCCACAATGCTATAGAATGCATAAGCCTTCTGAGGCTTTCTATTCAGCAGTGGAATGTGCAAACCAGATACAGTTTTACTTATGAAACTCGACATTTCAAGCCAGTCTTGGATTCTCTGCAAGAGCTGGAGATGGAGATTATGGATATACTGATCGAATCTCCATCCTTTGATATGCTACTCAAACTCTATAAAGACCTTCTGGAAGATCATTTAGTTTTCTGGGATGCTTTTACCTCATTGCATTTTGAATTTTTGCTGATTTCTTGGCGTTCTTTGGAAAAGGACATTTCAAAGTTTTGTGAATTCTGTCCAAGAGCTGCTAGAAGTGTGTTGCTGGTAAGCTCAAAAATGATCTCAGGGTAATCAACTTCTGCTCCCTCAAGCCTAAATAGCTTCTGTTTTTGGTACAGATGGCAAGTCAAAATCTTGATGAAGTCTTCAATCAACAACCAGACCTACCCTTGATATGGATTTATGGTGGTCATCCAATTTTACCATCTTCTGAAAAATTGTATTATAAACAGCAAGAACTTTTGGAGCTATGTGAGACAATTTGGCCTACTAGGACAAGTCAATTTAAGCAGAGTATGACATCAGTGCACACTGGTTCCATCATTACTTTTGAGTTAGTGCATTCCTTCATTTATGTTCTTCTCTTGAACTAATTTCTGTTAAAAATGTTTTCTGCAGTTAATGATCATTTTATTGAGGTTGCTGCTTCTTTGAGTCCTGAGCTTCGGTTTCTTGCCGTGCAAGGTAGAATCTACTCATTCATAAAGTTACCTGCTTGTTTGACTAGTTAATATATACTACACCACTGATTCACATACTGGTTGGGTTGAGTTGAATGGAATGCTTCTTTTTAATAAAACACGAAGCCAGTACCTGTGGGTTTGCACTGGAGTGTTTGGTCAAATTGAAATCTAGTACATGGTGCTAACTTGCAGTTCATATTTACTTGGTCGTTGTTTGGAAAGAAGAATATGGGATAGTGGTGATCTTTTCTGAACTTTTATCCAAACCTATTGGCATATTCATATGAAAAACTAGAATATTAGCTTATGTGCTATAGCCTTGCATGCTCTCAGTAGTGTGAAATTCTGAAACTTCATTCATTTGTTTTAATCAAGTCTAACTTTCTAAGTTCATTATCAGTCTCCCTATGAATCTTTTCACATGGTTTTCTTTGTAGGAATTTGCATGTCATCATATATTATTAGTAACTGTGATGAAGATGCTGACCAAGTTGTACAGCAGCTGGAGGAGATGACTCAGGTTTATTCCCTGACATTTTTCTATAAATGATTTATTCCCTGACATTTTTCTATAAATGATCTGTTTTCTTTATCTTTTCTGATACTGAAGTTGATGGTATTTGATTATCTCAGATGCTGTTGGAAAGATTTAGTCATGAAAAGCACAAATTGAAGGCAAAGCTGCAATCTCATGATCATGCTGTTTTTGAGGAGAATATAACTTCTTGTTGTGATTTCAACCTGGAATTATTGTCCACATGTTCTGGCTTCTTTAGCTGGCAAGAGACAGTGTCTATCGTTGTTGACACCAGTCTTTTCCTAGACATGGAGTTACTTCAAAAACTTTCTTCTATTGTTTTGGTAGATCCCAGAGGATCAAGGCAGGTAAGATCAATGGCTTAATTTCTTTTATCTGCCGCATTTTTTTCCCTCCCTTGGTGGCTATCAACTCTACTTGAAATAATTTTGATTTTTTCTTTTCTGTAAGGTAGCCAATAAATAACTTCAGAGGCAGCACTGCTCTTGTTTTCATTTAGTTGTCTGGAAATTCCTTGAGCTTTCTGTTTTTTACATTGATATCATTTTGTCTGAAACGCTGAGGGCTCTTTTGAACTGGGTAAATAACCTATGTGAGGTTTCATCTTGGATAAAATACATGCTGTGCTGGCCTACAATAGTTTCTGAAATTGGTATTGGCTTTTTTGACAACATCCTTGGATACTGTGTTGTGGAGCTTACATATGTTAAAGTTGGATATTATGTTGCCTTCTCTCTTTGGAATAAGATTTTAATAGTTAGATATGCGTGTTTCATAGATAGCTGGCAAAGTTTATAATATGCTTATTCCTTAAATTTTACTTCTTTTTGGTGATTCATTTAGTTGTCTCTTGTTACTGTTAGGCATTGGGCGTTGTACTGAACATGCTGGACTCTGCTTTGAAGTACCCCTTGGCCTTTTCAACAAGGCCTCCTCAAAACTTTATTCCTCATCAAAAGATCTTGTGGACACTTGATGCGTGGACATCAGTTGATGCTGGTTAGTGGAATTTTATCTTAGACATATTCCCATGCATTTTTTTTTCTATAAACTGAATTTAAGTTCTCTGTTACTTTTCAGCGAATGGAAAAATCACCAATTACATTCTTGAGATGTGGTCATGCTGGCATTTATCTTTGTGGGACTACTGTCCTGATTTTGTGAAGGTATCGACAGTAGCAATTGATATTTTAATAGTGATTTAGGAGGAATCTTACACCGTGGGCTGCTCATTGGCTTGCAGAAATGGTCTCTCAATGATGTTCATGATTTTCCACACCCTGCTATGCTCATTCAACCTGTTGGAGCAGCATCTGTCATGCATATACTGTAAGAAACCTCATTTATATGATGATAAATAGTTGCGAAATACTTCATGCTGTGAATCCTTGCATATTGCCTTAATACAGGCTTTTGTACTGATTATACTTAAATATGTACTGTAGATTTGTTGGTAATTGTCTGAGGAGAATATATTGTTACTTTTTCTTGGTCCGATGGGATAAATTTACAGTTTGGGTTTTACAAATTACAGATCTTTTCTCCTTAACATAATCAGATTGGAGAGATAACAACATCAATTTGATTCTGAATTATCCCTTACTTCATTGCAAGTTAAATGATGTCTCTCTTGTTAAAACTAGGTTGGCAACATATGCCCCTTTCTTCAGAAACTAGTTCTAACAGAGGCATTTGAATAAGTTGTGTTTGTTATATCAATTGTTTCTGTGTTTTGCAGTTGCATTCTCTTTTCTTTTTACTCATTCTTTTTTTATTAGCAGGCAAGCTACATGTCCTATAAAGGACTATTCTGTGCATGCTTTGAAACTGAAAGTTGCTTCATGCAATTTCTGGCGAAGTTCTTTACTGGGCACAAAGTCACCTAGTTCTCTCTTATTTCTTGCTCGTGGTCTTTTTGAACAGGTAGCTTAGTCTCTATTACTTGGATTTTTTCTATCATTGTTATATTGGCATTAATTTGTTATGTTGGATCCTTCCAGATTATGTATGTCCATGAAAGGGCATTCAGTTATGATAAGTTTGCGGAAGTCAAGTCTATCTTATTGTCCTTCCAGAAATATGCAGCTACCGTAAGCCCTTTCTAGAATTTCTTCTCTAGCATAACGTGTTCTTTTGGTGTGTTTGTGGTTTGAAGCTGTGATAGCCAAGTTGCTCATTAAGGTTTCAATGAGTGACTTAACAGCAGCTGATTCATTGCAAGTATAACAGAATAATTCCAATGTCATCTTTTTATGGCAATCAGATAGATGACATGAGGCGCTTGAGCTCACTAATTGAGTCATCAAGCCATCAAGGATTAAGTGCCTCACTTCAACATTTCATTGAGCCTGTGGTTAAGGATCTTTATCATCCCACCTCCTCCTCTGGTAATTAATGTCTGGTTTTTTTCACTAAGGATACATTTTCATCTGATCTGAACAGCATTTACTAATATGTTTCTTTTATTTTGCATTCTTTATCCTGGCAGAAGAGTTTCAATTGAATATTGGCTATGCTTGGTTACGAATTGGTGGCTTGCGTTTTCATCTGTTGCTTTCTTGTGATGATTTGGATCCTGCCCTGAAATACTCTTGCAAGAATTCTCAACTGAAAGAAAAGATTTCATCCCTTGAACTTGAAGTCAAGGTAAATTGCACTCCACTTTTTCTAGATTCTTATTTAGTTAGAATTTAGATGCTTTTAATTCAACTTGAGGTTAATATATATTCCTACTGAAAAAGATGTGCATCAAGTTTTTGGATTTTCTGTTCCAGCTACATAAATGTGCCACATCTATTTTCTATCCTTATGTAGTCATTTTATAGTAATAGATTCCTGATATGTATTTATCCATGCATTTATTAATTATGATGTTTTCTTTCTAGGTGCGACAAGAATGTAACTATCTGGCTGGATGGTCTTCCTCAAAGACAGCTGATGAAAAGAAAGCAGATGCGTTGCAAAAGCTTAAAGCTGAGCATAAGAGGCTGCAGCAGAAGGTCTAGATTTTCTCTTTCCTATATAATATTTAATGGAATATATATTGAATTGAAAAATAATAATGTTTAATGTTCAATTTGTTGACAACTGATAAATCAATAGAAAAATGCTTGCCATTCGATTGTCACTTGTTCTGTAAATCAGAAAAAATTGATTAGTTGAAAATTGGATAAATATTTTTCATTTTTGCAATTTAATACCAAACTTCAACATCCAACTCTTTTATTAGGAGCATTAAGTTTGTTGGATCATGTAACAATAGTTTTTTTTTTTTGAAAAGATGTGCGAGAAGGATTTGCAAACCTTGTAAAGTTCTGCATAATATTGGTTTTTTGTCGACCTTCTGTTGAATTTTATTTTCATATCTATTAATCTTGAACCAAAAAATGTGTACTGCTATGAAGGACATGATGATTAGTCTAAATCATGCTAGGTCTTTTATGGCTTCCCTTTTCTCTGACCTTCATTCTTTAGACCACAGAATCAATAAGATCACTTTTTGACAAGACATGCAGTCCTGATTATACATTTTGAAGTATTTAATCTAATTTCCGCTAATTTTTCAGTCTTCTAAATCAGATTCTGCTATTATTGTCGGATTAGTGAAAATCTATTATTTCCATTGTTCAGTTTGCGCTTAATCAATTCGCTGTTACATGATTTGTTTTGTTATCAGATGGTATTCCGTTCTGATCCTTCAAAATATAAAGCTCTAAGGAAAGAATGCAAGGAGTTCTATAAGTTGGTCAGGGCAATACTGAATCTCATAAATGACATTGACAATATGGAGTTGCAGCAGCTTGTTGACCAAGCATACAACTGGCAGGTATGTGTTTATGATGGCTGCAGCATACTCTGGAGATCTACTGCAGCATGTTTTTATATCATTTCTCCTTTTAATTTTCAGGAAACTGCAACCTGTTTTATCCATAGACTGTCAGATGAATATAAAGAATATATTGATGTTACTCAACCAGTTCAAGTTGCAGTGTATGAGATAAAATTAGGACTCTCCTTGCTTCTGACTGGTGCCTTGCAGAAAAAGTTTCTGAATCAGATTCAAGAACATAACTTGGATAAAGTCATGGTATCTCTCTCTCTTCTCCGTTCCCAAAAGTTAAAAGAGGCGACTTTTATTTGATTAGACATGATCTGTTTGTTCTCATAGACTGACACAGCAATGTTACAGGAATCAATTTATTCATTCATGAGGTTTCCTGGAGGATTTGCCTTTGATACCGTATCTTCTGATAGTATGAATAGTTCTACTTATTTCTCGAAGTTGGAAACAAGTTTGCTAGAAAAGCTGGTTTCTGTATCAGATGTCAATTCTGAAAAGGTGGCAACGTCTCTACATATATTATTTGGACTCTGATAGTTCCTTTAATTGCTCATCTTTATAACCCTCTGAACCATATTCTCCTCAGATTGCTCAATTTTATGTCCAAAATGTTTTGATGGAAACCCCTTAGGTTTCTAGGATATGCCGTTTGTAATTCAGATAATCTGAATGATTTGACAATGTATTAGGTATCCTCACTGCATCTCAAAACTGTGCTTCACTCGAATGTGCTTGCTCACATTGCACGATACGTATCTGTTGTTCATAGGATTGATTGTGCTTCCTTCAAGGTGATGTGATTGCTCTTTTTGAGTTGTATTGACAGAGTTCAATTGTGCAGTATCCTCTTACTGATGCTCCTGTGTATATTTGAACCAGATGATGTGTAAAATATTTGGTGAATTTGCTAGCACGTGGATGGTTATTAAAGCTAATATGAAAAGCAAAGAAGGCCATGATGCTCAAGAATACAAGTTTAGGCCCCGTGCATTTGAGATCAAGAGTGTTGTTGACATTGATATATCTTCACTTGGTAATTTGTTTAACAATGATAGTTTCACAGAGTGGCAAGAGTTGCTTTATGAAGAAGAATCTTCAGTACAGGTGACGTTTCAAATCTCTCACACACATACTCTCTCTCACTCTGTCTCTCCAAGTATAAGACTTTTTCTTCTTCTACTCAGATGGAAACCAGAGATGACTTTGAAAACTTAGGAGACCGGAAATTTTTTGAGGAACCATGCCTGAATGACATGATCAACATGCATAACCGGTTATTTGGCTCTTTTAATCTTGTCCAACATGTAAGTTCTCTACATTTTCCAGTATTCATTTGAATAGAATAGAGTGTTGTGGTTCATTGATTCTATATTGTAAAAGTGTGATGATTTGTCACCAATCAGTTTCCATGTACCGTCTCTCTTGTGCAACTTAACTGTTCTGAGAGTTTCAGTATTAGAGCCAACTGTAATCCTCCCCCACCCTTTTGCATTCACAAGAGATAGGGGAAGCATACTGTGGAACTTTCAACAGTTTTGCATACACAATTGCACACTTATGCAGATAGAAGTTGGAAATTGTGTGTCCATTTATGATACTTTTCCTTTTTGTCTATGATTATATTATGGACAGCCTCAAAAGTTCCTCATGTCCGATTCTGAGAGGTTGCTTTTGTTCACCAACTCATATGCACTTGGTGGAGAAATGATTAAAGGTAATCAAAGGATGTAACCTTTTGATCCTAAAAATGTTCTGCTTTTCCTTTGAGGAGACACAGATATCACTTCTCCTCTTATTTATTCTCTTTCAGGTTTTAAAGGTCTGCATGCTTCGTCTTTGGATGCTAAACTTGTCCCAGAACATCTGTTCCGCCTCTGTTTGGAGTACAAACAAATTTTTGGTTTATCCAATGAGATAGCTTCAAAATACAATTTTTACAAGGTTCTTGGTTGATAAATTTTTTATCTGTATGGGGAAGTAATTTTGTTTGTAATCTCCTTTTTTTGACTTATTTCCTTAAATTACATAGGATTCAAATGCTCCAGTAATGGCTAAAATGGTGAAGTTACTTGCTACTCTTCGACAGCGAATTCTTGTCCTTCTCAACGAGTGGGAAGATCATCCCGGTCTTCAGAAAATCATGGATGCAATTGAAATGCTTTTGGCTATTCCTTTGGATACACCTCTAGCCAAGGTTGTAATTATAGCTAATTCTTTTAGTCTTTCTGGATCTTGTTTTACGAGCAGTTAACCCATAAGGAAAGCATGAACTGAGGAGATGTTTGTTGCATTTGATGTTCAGTAATAATTTGACATATTAGATTAGCTAAATTTTGACGCTATCTTGGAATGTGGAATGGGGCTGTCTAAGATTATTATTTTTATGTGGACCATCGCATGTGCTACTTGACCTACACCTTCATTTTGTTCTAAAGCCAGTGCATTGATCTCTCTGTCTAAGAATTATACATATGCCTACTTTTTACAAGAGCATTGGTGCTCTTTGTTTAAAGCTTCAATGTTGGCCACTGACGGTTGTTTATTTGATAAGGCTCTGTCTGGGTTGCAATTCCTACTTAATAGAGCCAGGGTACTACAGGAAGGTGTATCAAAATTCCCTCTATCAGGTGCATAACTTTGAATACTCAATATTGATGGATAAAACATTTTTAATTTGTTTTTGAAATTTGATAAAACATTTTTAATTATTCTGTTATAGCCCTTGATGTATTTTTTTTACAATTTCTTTGTTACAATTATATTTTTCCACTTAATGGCATGTAGAGCTCTTGGAACCTGTTATTCCGCTGGTATGCTCATGGCAAAAGATGGAATTTGACTCTTGGCCAGCGCTACTCGATGAGGTTCATTATCAATATGAGATCAATGCTGCTAAGGCAAGTCAAATTTTGTGTATGTGTGAATGTCTTTTGGTTGTAAAATAGACCGGATAGTTAGCAATTGGAGACATGAGTCTAATGGAAATGGCTTACGTGGAAGCTATCAAACAATACCTGGCTTTTTTCCTGCTAAAATAACCTAAGAGAACGTGAATCCTTTCAGTGACGAAGTTCTCCTAAGTATAGGGAGGAAACTCAATATTTGAATTACTAAGTGTAATCCTGTTCTATAAAGCTCACCTTTAATAGTGGCTAATAAATACAGTGCTTTCCTCTATTTCCTTGTTTCAATTGCTTATAGCTGTTTGCTTTATTGCAGTTATGGTTTCCTCTATATTCAGTCTTGCATCACAGACATTCTACTGATCTTGCTGCATATGAGCAATCTACTGTTGAAAGGCACTCTCTGATCTCATGCAGTTTGAAATTTTAGTTTACTTTTTATTCAGGATTTTTTCCTTATTTCATTTTTAATTCTACTGCCTTTGATGTTTCACACCTAATATAAGTGGATTTCACAGTTTAGAGGAGTTCATTCAAACTTCTAGCATCGGCGAATTTGGAAAACGCCTTCAGCTTCTTTTTGCTTTCCACGGTCAAATCACTACAGGAAGATGCTTGGGAGTGGAAGCATTTACAAGGTAACATTGTACCTGTTCATTCCTAGAAAAGCTTTGTCAATTTCATACATGGAAGACAGTCATCATCTCTATGCCTTTGCTGCTAGGTTAAGCAGCCTATCAGTGTACTAATCATAATTTAATCATGCAGCCCGTGGCAGGAGATAAATCTGAAAATTTTATACAACGCATTTGGATACTATGTGCAATTCTTGCCATTGTAAGGGCTCTGTGCAGTCATGGTTTTGTTTTGAGAAAATTTAGGTAGCTTTTCTTCTTATCCTGCATTTGTACGTTTTTCAGAGTATCACAGCACATTGAAGTTAACAGAAGAAATATTGAGAAGGAATTGACTGAAATGTTGAAGCTATGCCGGTGGGAAAGAACTGAGGCTTTCTTGTCTGTTGAAAACTCAAAGAGGACCCGTCAAAAGCTAAAGAAACTGATTCAAAAGTACACCGTAAGTAAATTTCATGTACACATTTTCTTTTTATTTTTCTTGGGATTAGTTTCTTTTTAGTTCTAGTTTGTGCAAAATAAAAGAAGGGGTTTGATTGAACCCTAATTAATCAAATTTCAAGCCCTCTTTTTAATGTTTTGTTGTTTTTTATCAATCCTAACATATTTTCACTAACTTCAGCATGTAAGCCGGCTTGTACAAGTGAATGTATACTACCTTTTCTTGACTATTAACACCAGAATTATTAGCAAAGTGCTGTTTTGCTTTTATGCCTAGTAGATATGGAACTGCATTTCAGCATCACTGAGATGTAGATCATTGAATCAATGGGCCAAAGTTGATTTGTTTTACATTTCCGTAATACCAATTTGGTTCTTTATGATTATGCCTATTTTCCTCTTGTCTCCCTTAAAGAACTGTTGCCATTTAACCAGATATTTGGCAGCAACTTTTGAACAAGAAAAATGGGAGACTGAAATAATTAGGTTGCTGCCTGATGTGAGCTTTTAACCCAAGGATACTTATTTTGTTTGCATACATTGTGCAGGTTCTGCTGCAACAGCCTGTAATGCTTATTTTCAATCAAGAAGTGGAACGGAAAGGAACATGTATTCACTCTCTGAGACTGCTTAACGGCTCAGAGAAGAATGTTGCATTACTTGAAACTGTTAACAGGTTAGATTGTTTGTCAACATGGTATTATTGCTTAATAATTGATCGTGTGGTCTATTTTTAACTTGTCTTTAGTGCAGGTCTAAGTGGTTAGTTGATTGGAGTAGAAAAATGAAGCAAACTCAACTGAACTTGCATTCTGACAGGAACTTAGATTTGAGCTTTCTGGATAATGAAGGTTATCTTTTTCTTTGTTCTTAGCACATATCCCTTGTTTTTGAGATTTTATATGTGTCTATGTTATGAGCTTGATTATCAGAGCAGTCAGTGACTCACTATTTTGTGCAGAAGTTAGGACTATCGGGCAACTGTCCTTGGCTTACCAATCTGCTTGCCTTCTACACGAGGAACGATGGGATGATGTGTGTCAGACGCTGGACAGAATTTTTAGGACTACCATAGAATGTGACAAGCTTTGGAAAGATACCAAAACAAATATAGGAAAGAAGAGGGCCTTTGCTGAACTTCTAAAGCTGTTAGAAAGCAGTGGGTTGCATAAGCACAAATTTGAAATTATGAAGGTAATAATAAATATGTGACTTTTTGCTTCTGAGATTTATGTTTTAAGAATAAGACTAAGCTCTTCTTGATTTTTATGCTTGCAAATAGATATGCAACAATTCCAAGTGGTTGTTTGTTCAACCATCCTATGATTCGGAGCATTTGTTACTGACACAAAGTAGATTATTTCATGGGGCATCTGATGTATCAACTACCAATGAATTTCAATGTCTGCCCGGTGAAGAAGCATATAGTATCTGGAAACAAGCTAATGAATTTTATTTTAAAAGCTTAGCCAGTGCAAAGCATTTGCAATTGGTTTGTCTGAAACCCCACGAAGATATCACGTATGAACAGGTAACTAATAGGCTAGATTTTCACCGTTTGTGGTCAGCAGTTGATTGTTAATTTTATCCTTTGACTGCTTTCAGCATTGTTGCTATTTTCTTTTATATTTTATTGTTTGGGTCTAATTTTCTATAAACTGCAGTCCCCCTTGTAAATAAGGTGCAATGTTAATATGGGGTTCAGCTGACAGCTGAATATTTCATACTTTTTAAAGACCTAATGGTTAATTAAGGGAGTGTTTGATCTACCTTTGCTTTTTTATGTATAGGCTTGCAGGGCAATATCTTTTGTTAACCATCTCATAGATGTACAACAAACTCAACGTGCTTCTTCTTATGCTTTTGCTGAGCATCTGAAGTGTCTAAGGAAATGTGTAGCTGCTTTGGAAAATTCATATACGAGGTGTATTGGCAGTGATCAGAGCACAAGTATTGAGTGTTCTATTGCAAGAAATCAGAGCTACCTCTTTGAATGCATGTGGAATCAGAAGGTTACTTACCTGTTAAATAGTTGTAGGTCATGCATTCCATTTCATCTGACACTAACTTGATACTTCTTTCGCAGAAATTGTTTGATGGTTTAGCAGCCATGCTGTTTGATGAAGCATTATTGCTTAAAACTGTGGAAAGCACCCATTTGACATCATGCCAAAATTTGAAGCTTGCAGCTGATCGTTTTCTTAAATTTGTTGAGAAATGTTCTCCAATCATACAAAAATCTAAGGTGCAAATTCTTTAGTTTGTATTTAAAAATGCTAATGTTGCATTTTTCTTATAAAATTTCTTGCACAGGACTCTTTGGATAACTATCTTCTAGACCATGTTGATGCCATATCTGCTAGTGTCTCCCATCCATATGTTATCTCAAAACAAATGGAACAGTTAATGCTCAAAAACTTCCAAGTCATTATGGACTTTGAGGAGCAGCTCCTTGATTTCAGAAAGCAAGATTCTGACAGAAGCTTAGTCATAGAGGTTCTGCTTGGTCATTTTGGAGATGCATTCGTGAAGGTATTTTTCACTTTGCGTCCAATGCTTACAATTGACAGCAATGAGTTATTTCTCACAACTGGATTATAATACAGAAAACTAGGATCACAAGATCAACTTCTGATCTATTTGACTGAAAAATCTATGTTCCAATCAGGATAGATACCCCAATGCACTTATACTAAATCATTTGTCAATGATCTTCTTCTCCCGCACAGCAGAAACTTGGAACAATTGATATGAATTACCACATAACTTGCTCTAGGGATTGTTTTTTTTCCATCTATCCCTTAAGGAATAAATGCAGGTGGACTATGTAAACCCAAGAGAACTACATTACCCTTCTTTCTGATTTTTTATTGCTGAACATAGCGTGCCAATCCCCACTTTTGTTAACCCGACATAACCAAATGGACAAATGATTTTGTTCTGTATTTTGTTTCAATCAGGCAAAAAACTCTTACACTTGACTTTTTCCGCAGGCAAAGTTGTTAGCTCAACAATTCTCTTCAATGATTGAGGCACAAAACAAGTTAAGGAAATCTTGTGAAGTATCACACTATGGCGACAACAATTATTCTGACCTTGAAGATGGTTTTAGCAAAGCCATCAAGAAAACATTTGAACTTATCAAGGATGCACTAAGATCAATGAGTAATGAATGTACTCTTCCGGTTGACTCATCAACGAAATTCACCTCATGGGAGTATCTATTCAAATCATCTAGGGAAAATGTCAACATAGAAGAATTATGCAAAAATATACTTGAAACGATTTCTCTTGCCGTAAGTTCATTCAACATTTTCCTTATGTGTCCTTTGTTTCAGACGTCTATATGTCTGTTTGACAAGTGCTTCTTATTGTATCTTGATGTGTTTGCTTAGGACAAAATGGTAAACCAGTCAAGTGCTGATACTTCGCATGCCTCCTTCAGTGTTGGAACTTGTTTTGAATATCTTCATTCTGTTATAGACCTGATAATGCTTCTCTGCGAAGGTTTACTTCAACGTCTTTTAGAAATGCATAAAACAGTAAGTTGGCATCATTCAACATGTTCATTAACTTTCCATTTAACCTATGTTTCATAGCTGTAAGTTCCAGAAATCATCTATTTATGTGGTTAATATGTGTATGTAGGTATCTGTAATGACTCATGTGCTAGCCAGTGTTCTTTCTTCTTTGTTCTCCAATGGGTTTGGTATTCCTTCTGAAAGTCAGGCAGATGATGTCAGCCATGATGCATCTCAAGAAGCAACAGGAATTGGTATGGGGGAGGGTTCTGGACTTAATGATGTCAGTGATCAGATAACTGATGAGGATCAACTGATTGGGACTTCTGAGAAGGTACGCCGTCTTACCGTGTTACTTTCTTTTCATAGAACAAGTTAGCATTGAATGATATTTCTAATTATTTCTTCAGCCAGGGGAAGAACAAAATGACTTGGATAAATTGCCTAGTAAGAATGACAAAGGAGTTGAGATGGAACAGGATTTTGATGCTGATGCATTTAGTGTTAGTGAGGACTCGGCAGAGGAGAATGACGAAGACAATGGAACGCATAGTGAGGATGAGCAACTGGAATCTGCAATGGGTGAAACTGGAGATGACAGTGAAGTTGTTAAGGAGAAACCTTGGGATAAGGAGCAAGATGAGAATCCTGATAATGCAGGTGAGAAGTATGAATCTGGGACATCAGTGCATGATAGAGATGCAAGCAATAGAGAGGTTAGGGCTAAGGAGGATTCTGCTGCTACCGATTGTGATGAACCTGAGAAGCTTGATTCAGATGAACCTGACAAACCAACTGATGAGTTTGGAGATCAGGATGATGCTGGTGATCAAAAAGAGAGTGCAGATGGCATGAACCTGGATAAAGAGGAAGTTTCTGCTGATCCAGCTGGAGTAAAGCCTGATGAGTTGAATCTAGGTTCTGATGAGGACATGGATGTGGATGGAGACATGAATGAAAAAGAGGGATTAGATTCCCAGGAAGACCTAAGTCCCGAAGTGGATGATGAATCCACCAAGAATGTGAATCCTGATGAAGATAATACAGATAATTTTGATTCTATGGATGAGGCAGATACTGAAAGACTGGATGGAACTTCAGAAACAAATGATGCAGGCAAGGATGGGGAGGAAAATTCAGGAATGAATACAACAGGTACAAGAGAAGATGCATTTGGACCAGGAATTTCAGACTTGAATGGTCATGAACAGAAGGCAGATTCTGCAACTCAAGCATATGGCGAGTCCCAGGCATCTAATTCGGAAAATATTGCCCCTGACACAAACATGTCTAATGCTTATGAAGCTTATAATAACCTCGTTCTCCAGAGAAGCTTACCTTCTGATAATATGTCTGAAACGGACATAATGCTGTCAAATCAATCAAACAATGGAAGTTTCACTGATCAACAGAAGCAACAGATTTCTCCAGAAGAGTTTCGATCTCGTCAAGAATCTCAAGTGAACCCTTATAGGAACGTAGGGAATGCATTTGAAGAGTGGAAAGAGAGAGTTAAAGTATCTGTTGATCTTCCGGATGGTAATAACAAGTTAGGAAGTGAGGAAGAGGACCAGAATGCTGATGAGTACGGATATGTTCCAGAGTTTGAGAAAGGAACAGCTCAGGCTTTGGGAACTGCTTCTTCTGAGCAGATTGATGCCAATGTCAATGACAAGAACCCAAATGAGGATATCCATGCAGATCAAAGAGATGATATTGCCACTATGGAGATTGAGAAACAAAATTCTGAAGATTGGCAACTAAAACATTGTACAGCAACCCTGAAAAATAATTCAGAGAAACAACTACAATTCTCAAATTTTGAGAAGTCAACTGAAGCAAGTTCTCCTGAAGTTGATGAGCCTGATGATTGTGATCCAACCCCAGGCAGTCTGTCTGGGAGCTTTGTTTCTGTTAGTAAATCATATTTGGGTGAAGATATACATCAATTCAGCAAACTCTCTGTTAATGACAAAAAGGAAAAGGCCGAAGATCAAGAAGTTTCTTTTGATACAAGAAGTGACTCTTATATTCTTTGGAAAAGGTATGAGCTGCGGACAGCAAGATTGTCCCAGGAGTTGGCTGAACAATTGCGTCTTGTTATGGAACCCACTTTGGCCAGCAAGCTTCAAGGGGATTATAAGACTGGCAAGCGAATCAACATGAAGAAGGTGAATCACATTTGACATGTTTTATCAATTCTGTAGGTGTTAGATTTGTTCTCGTTTTGTTCTTTCTTCTGATTTTTTTCTGTGTATGCATAGGTAATTCCCTATATAGCTAGCCACTACCGGAAAGATAAAATATGGCTGAGACGGACCCGACCTAACAAACGTGATTATCAAGTTATCATTGCTATTGATGATTCTCGTAGTATGTCTGAGAGTCGCTGTGGAGATGTTGCGGTTGAAGCCTTGATCACCGTTTGTCGTGCAATGTCTCAGCTGGAAATGGGGAACCTGGCTGTTGCAAGTTTTGGAAAGAAAGGAAACATAAGGTTGCTGCATGATTTTGATCAACCTTTTACAGGAGAAGCTGGGGTCAAGGTTGGTGTTCTGTCATTTATATTTTGATTTTTGGGTGAAGATGAAATTGTATTTTTCTTTATTTGTTTACGAGCATAGCTTTTCATTGAAAAGTGAAACATTTATATCATGTGACATTCGCTGTTGGGGTTTCCTTTGTGGGATGCAGATCATCTCCAATTTGACTTTCAGGCAAGATAACACAATTGTAGATGAACCTGTGGTTGATCTCTTGAAATATCTGAACAAAATGCTGGATGCTGCCGTTTCTAGAGCACGGCTTCCTTCTGGGCAGAATCCACTACAACAGCTTGTCTTGATTATTGCAGATGGTCGGTTTCACGAAAAGGTACTTATCTTTAACCATATGTGAAAATTAAGATAAAAATTGTGGAATCAGGGCTGTCATCTCTCTTTGTTAATTGAGTGTGTAGATGTGAATTCCTTATTTTCTATTCAAAACTTGATTACTCTATGTAGGAGAAGTTGAAGCGGTGTGTCAGGGATTTCTTAAGTCAGAAGCGCATGGTTGCCTTTCTACTACTTGATAGCCCCGACGAATCAATTATGAACCACATGGTATTTCTTATTGTTTATTCCTTGATGGACAAGGGTATTACTAGTCCTGAAGTTCAAAGTAACTTTTCATGTAGTCTTAATTATTTTTTTCACATTTGTCCTAAAATCACTAATGGACATGTTGGTCATTTCATTAGAGATAATAATTAAACTTGAAGATGATATGTATCTGTTACATTTTCAATTTGCTTTCCGACTCATTTGTCAGAAACAAAAGAATTATCATTGGTTTGTAAAATTTGATGAAGTTTTATAATTGGAAGTAAACTTGTCCGTTTCTTGGAGTTCAATATCCATACATCTTCAACTAAATGGTCTTCCAATATCTCTTTTCCGCTTACATGTTTGCATGGTTTTCAGGAGGCATCTTTTGTGGGTGAAGGTGAAAAAAGGGTGCTTAAATTCACAAAATACCTGGATTCTTTTCCCTTTCCGTTTTATCTAGTCTTGAGGAATATTGAATCACTTCCAAGGACCCTTGCCGATCTTTTGAGACAGGTAACGAAAGTTTCCTACTTGCTGAAATAACTATATTGGACCATAATGAGTTACTTGCATCATGAGCTATCTAATTTGGCTCATTTTCTTTATGGTGGCAGTGGTTTGAATTAATGCAGCACTCAAAGGATTAATTGGTTCTTATTGAAGACCTTTGCTTTCTTTCATGAGCAAAAAGCTTACCTGCATCATGAGGTCCAAGGAGATGATGATTTAAGTTAGACAGAGAACTGAGACGACCGACAGCAATTGGTTTCAAATAATTGAGACTGATTGTTTCCGTAGATAGAATAGCTGCTTTCAATCCCTGAAGTGAGGGTGGAAGCAGATTGCATGGCAACATTTTATAGACTAGAAGTGTATAATTTAGTAGTTCTGTTAACTAAAAGATTGGAAGAATGACGACCTATTCAGAAATGCTTTTTTAATTCTAAACATGCCAATTGAAGAGTGTGATAGAAAATGTATCTACTAGAAAGAGAATAGCTAATGACGCTACCCAAAGGTTGGGTGGCCGGAAAAAGCAACATTGATTGCAACCTTGGCTTTTCAAGTTGCTGTAGGTCCACCAGGTGGAGTTTGGGAAGGAGAAGCTCATGACGATCGCTGTTCAGTAGACATTTTCTGTGAAAAAGGGTATCAAAGTTGTATATTAGCTGTATACCGATTTAGAAAAGTTAATTTCTTGGTGCTTCAAAGGTTGTGTAATTCTCTTAGTATAGAATTTTAGGAGATTATATTCATTTCTTATGAGTAGTTTTTTCTCCTCCTCTAAATCCTAAATTATCTGGAAATAAGATAATAAATTTCCCTTGGGAAATTTTAGAAAAATTCTGTATCTTTCATTGCAATTTCTAGCACTCTTCACTACTGTAATCTCCAGTGATGGACCATGGTTATGGAGTTCTATGACACCTCTTTACTTATATTTGCATGTTTCTCCCAAAAATAAAAGAGAATCGGGAGGCTGTTCGACTAAACTTGTTTTTAAGGTTAAAGATGCAGGTCAAGTGTAAGAAACAAAAATAAAAGCTGGAACACAAGGAGGAAAATTAGTCAAAATATGCCAATCAATCGCAAACTCAGCGGCAGGAATTGGACTACCATAGCACTGTTGCGCTGTAGTGTGGAAACTGTTATGCTATGATAAAAGATGTTACTGAAAATGAAAATCTTGTTCCAATACATAAAACTGACCATGGAAATGAACTGCATGGTCATTTTGTCCTTTGTCAAGCACACATCCTTTTCCATCCCTGGTATCACTAGTATTAGATTGTTTGTATCCTTCATGATGATTAAACTGTCACATAAACTTTTGAAAAATAAATCAAATCTCAATAACCCCCCAGTTTTCATTAAATGATACAAAATCAATTTAGCACAAGAAATAATTCGGTCTAAAAATAAAAGAGAATATTTTAGCTAAAATTTATCATCGTACTTTCAAAAGGAAGCTAATATTTATGAATCATAAAATGGAGTGGCTGGAAGGAAAAATAATTATCATTTAAACACCACTAAAGCACTCATTTTCCATCATAATGTATCAAATTAGTATTAGGGAGAAGTTACTCCCACGTGTACATATATGATCAATAAGAAGCCATTAAGTGTCCAACATTCCAAAACTCTCATTTTTATCTAGAAATCAAGCCTTCTAATAATCTTATGCCTAAGATTTTTTTATTGTACTAAAAGTTTTCATGTTTATGATCCTCAAAGGGGAAAATTGGAGCCTAGAGCAATCAAATATTTCTTCTTAGGATACTTACCTAGTCAAGAGAGTTATAAATGTTATCATCCACCTTCTAAGAAAACTTATGTATATGTTGATATAACATTTTTCAAAGATGTACTCTATCATTCCCAACCTTATCTTCAAAAGTTTTTTGTATCTAGGGAAGATAAGAAAAAAGAAAACATCCTAGAAATTTTGTTTGAAATCTCTCTTTTACCATCTTTATCTCTACCATCATTCAATTTTATGGCATAATCATTTGAGTAAAATAAGGAACCTAATCTTTTGAGTATATGACAAATGATAAATTTGATATAGATACTACTATTGATAAAAGGTGATTTGAGATGGTGTACTTTAGAAGGCTAAATGATGGTCCTAACCTAAAGACAGTCTAATAATATGCGTCAAATCATTCACAAATAAATAAGGTCAGTGAGATATCTAAACTTATCTAATATGAACTTTCTAGTAAAACATAGACCCAACATGATAATAGTGAGTTACCTATCGCTTTAATAAAAGGAACTCAAGAATGTACCAAGCGGCCTTCATATACTTTATCCCATACTCTATCCTTCCATTCCACCTTCCTACAAAATCTTCCATATCAACCTAAATATTATTACCATACCTTATGCTTTATCTGAGAAATTATCTAAAGAAGAATGGAGGAAAGCCATACAAGTTGAGATGGATGCAGTAGGAGAAAATAAAACCTAGGAGATAATATAATTGTTGAAGGGAAAACATAGTGGGATATAAATGGGTATTCGCTTTAAAGTATAAGGTTGATGGATATTTGGAGAGGCATAAGGCAGGAATAGTGGCAAAATGATAAACTCAAACATACAGAGTGGATTACATATAACACTTTGCCCCTGTTGCAAAGATGAACACAATAAGATTGATTTTATCCTTAACAACTAACTTTGATTTGGAATTACATCAATTTGATATTAAAAAAAACACACATTTCTCTATAGTGACTTAGAAGAAGAAAGATACATAGATATTCCTCCTAAATTCAGAAACAATATGGCAAGTAATAAAGTTTCCAAGTTAAAAAGATTCTTTATGGTTTAAAGAAATCACCAAGGTATGGTTGGGAAGATTTGCCAAGGTAATGATAGTTATGAGATATAAACAAAGCCAAGGTGATCATATACTATTTATTAAACTTATACTATTTAAATTTAAGGGAGTTACAACATTGTTAGTTAAGAAGGAGAGACAATCTTTGAAGGAATGTTTAACTCGAGAGTTTGAATTAAGGAGTTAGGTAATGTTAAGTTTTTCTAGTGATTGAATTAGCTCATTCCAAATTAGGGATCTTCATCTAATAATAAAAATATATAATTTATCTTTGTTGATAGCCTAAAAAGGATTCAATCCATTAGGCCTAAAATTGAAAAGACCCAAATACTATAAGTCCTAAAAGTCATTTGGCTAAGGAATTAATAGACACGAGAATCAGTTGAGAAGTCTAGGATTCAAAATTTCAGACAGTTGATACATTGTTGACATGTAATTTAAAAACAATAGTGCATGAAGGCAGTTAGTCAGGACGTGGACAAAATAGGAAGTGAGTTGGAAGTTAAGAAGTTATAGGAAAAATGCTTGAGGCTGTTAAAGTTAGGAGAATAATGTGTGGTAAGCATTTAATTAGAATGTGGTCATAATGGGAAGTGATTGGAATTTGAGTAGTTACAGGAAAAATGCTTAAGGCAATTGAAGTTGAGAGGATTATATAAATTTATCAGCATTATAACACAAAAGACGCATAAACATACAGACAGACAATCAAACTACTCCAACAAAAATACCTGATTGTCATTTCAAGTTTCCTTTCCAATATATAATCAATCTCTATCATTATCTCAAATTTTCTTTATAGTTTGTACTTTTCTTTTGCCTAAATCAAATAATATCTTTAGTTCAAATCTTATTTCAATATTTTTTAGCATCTTTGTAGCTTAGAATTTCATTTTCTATGTTTTTTGAAGCTTGCCTATATCGTTGATAAGAAATGTGGTACAAATTCTAGGAGAATTCCTTCCTAACACATTTTAATTCCATATTGATCACAAAAAGCAACCAATAATTTGGCATGTTGGATGGGACTCCATGCTACATACAAGGAATGGAGACGAAATAATTGTGCCTTCATCCTAGAGGAAGAAGTCCCTATTACAGTAGGGAATGAAGGCTTTGTATCCCAAATTATTGAAAATTTTAAGAAGGTAACATTGTTTTCAACTAAGTCTCCATTTGGAGAGAATTCAAAATTACCGTAACCACCGACACAACATGATGTTGTTCATATAAGTGAGATTCCATAATTAAATCCCAATATGCTCTCTACGGCTGAAGTAATCAAAATACTAATAAAGATGGTACACAAACTTTCTAATTTTTTGGTAGAATTCTCCTTTTTTAGCTAGGCAAATCTCTAAAGGGCTCTGTCGGCATCCTACAACAAATGCAGTGGAAGTTGGCAAGTTTAGTCACCCCAGCTTCTTCTGCTATGAATGAAAGATACACTCCTCCTTGTAAAAGAGAAGATGTTCCTGCTACACCTATGCGTATTAATCCTAGAAATGACAGACATGTGGTTAGGCCTCAAGCTCCTAGAAGACAAGGGTTTGGTTTTGAAGTTAATGTCAACGAACCAAATTATAGTTTAAGGGGCAACCTTATATTTATAAATTGTAATCCTATTATTGCTCCTCCAAAAATAAGACTACATGTTGATAAAGAAGTTATAAGATAAGCTATTCAAGAACTGTATAGGCCTAGTTTGAGGTAGCTTAGCCACTTAAAATTATATAAGCCTTATCTAGAGCATTTTGACCTTGAAAATCTTATCCCTATAGCTATAGAATTTTTTGAATTTAATTAAGTACATTCTTAGATTTACCATTCAATATGGTGAATCAATTATTTATGAAAATTTCAATATTTTCAAGCTTAGATTGTTTCCAAATTTGTTAACAGGAACGACTTTCTCCTGGTATACTTTTTGCCTAAAAATTCTATCCTATCATAGGCTAAAATGGAGAGATTATTTCATACTTTGTTTTTTCAAACTGAACTAGAAGTCAATATAGTTGAATTGTCTAAAGTTACTCAAAAAAATAGCAAAAATGTTAACATGTTCATCACTTGATTCAAGAAGATGAGAAGTTGATGTTGAATTACACTCCCAAATATCGAGTATGTGAAGTTAGCTCAAAAGGGCCTCGATATTAAACTTCAAAAAAATTCAAGGTATGAAATTTCATGATTTATATGAATTAGCCAAAAAAATTTCTAAATATGAAAAGCTTCTTAGGGAAGAAGGACATCAGGAAAGAGTCTAATCAATATTTATTTTATAGAAATAAATTCATAGGATTCGATAGTGGCTGAAGTTAATATCCTTAGAACATTTGTTTGCCCCTCTCTAGAACAAAAATCTCATAAAATCAAAAGGAAAATGCAAACACCAACAACTCAGAATCAATACACTTTTGACACCTCTAAAACAGAGAAAATGTCTTGTGCTCAAGGTAGTTCAAATGAATTATGCAATGGTAGCGCAGTCATCGATCTTATAATTTGCACGTGAGCTACCATGCCCTGGGTTCCACCTTCCTTCTACTTCACCTTCCTTTACTTTCTCCTCTGCGATCTTTTCTTTCTAAATGCATTCCCAGGATCCTCAATATCTTCCTATTGTCCTCGCGGTTCGGTTTCTTTGATGTTAGCTGGAAGTAAGGGAGAACTGTTGTCATTCTTTGACACAATGAAGTTTATTTGATGCTCTCCAACTCTCAGAGTTAGTTCACCCCCATCAACGTCAATTATTGAGTGAGCAGTAGCCAAGAATGGTTGTCCAAGGACCATAGAGTTTTTCATAACTTCTTCAATATCCAATACAAGGAAGTCTGTGAGGAAGGTAAATATATCGATCTGTACTTGCACATCCTTAATAATATCCTTTGGCCGATGAACTGTTTTGTTCGTCGTCTTCACTAACATCGTAGTGGGTTTTAACTCTTCTAACCTCAATTTTTGACTAAAGTTATAGGGCATCATATTAATACTCGCTCCAAGTATACGAATTCCCTATCTATTTTAACTTCATTTATATTGCAAGGAATGTAAAAATCTCTTAGGTCCTCTTTCTTTTGTGCTATATTAGGGTTTTTCTTCCGCTATGAGCTCCTTAACCTTCTTCTTAATTGATTCTATTAGTGTGAGCCTCGTTCGTAGTTGTTCTGTTATATCCTCAACATTGTTTAATTCAGCCTCCTTAGAATTCCTCATTGCCTTACTTGAATTTGACTTCTGCTGAGCTAGAATAGGGTACGAAAATTCTGGTTGAGCTTTCTCGATTGGCTGAACTACGAGATCACTTAGAAGGAATTTCATATTTGCTTGTCCTTCTCTATTGTCTCCATCTTCTTTCGTATGTTTGAGTTTCTTTTCTTGGGTCTAAGTAATGGCCATGATCCGATGGGTTAGATTCGGTATTGCTTATAAGGGTTCCTACTTTCCAAGTGGGGATTGCCTCTACTAGTTTACCTACTTGGACCTCTAGATTGTGTATTGAAGAGGCATAGTTCTTAGTGACTTGCTCGAACTTGCTTTCAAGCCTTTTATGTGCATCCTCTATGCCTACAATTTTATCTAAAATGCTATCCAATTTGGATTCCATGGAGCTTGGTTTATCTTGTTGGAAACTTAGTTGTCTTTGGGGTCTGAATTGTCCTCCAACATTGTTCATCCAAGAGAAGTTAGGGTGATCCTTCCACTCAGGATTGTATGTGTTGGAATAGGGATTGTTTCCCCTTCCTTGTACATATTGAGCTCCCATATAACTAACTTACTCCAGATCGTTATCCTTCATCAAGAAGCAGTCTACCGTATCATAGTTCATCTGTCCACAAAGTTCACACTTTAGTTGCACGACTTTTATCGAAGCTGAGGACGAAGCCTTCATATTGTTGAGTTGTCGAGTTAAGTTGTCAATTTTTGCTTGCATCTCTATCATTTGATCAACAACTACAACTCCTTTTTGTTTTCTGAAGGTAGTGGGTTGTCTACTCCGCTCGTTCGTTCATAGGCAGCTATTACTTTCCATCTCCTCTATCAGCTCTTCTGTTTCATCTATCGTCTTTCTCATCAGTGATCCTCCTAATGCTACATCAATTGTGCCTCTCATATATGGGGCTACTCCATTACAAATGGTTTGCAACAAGAAATACTTAACTAAGTTATGGAGTGGGCATTTTTGTTGCAAGTCCTTGTATCATTCCCACGCTTCATAGATTGATTCCCTGTCACAAATTTCTGGAAGTAGGTAATCTCTTTGATAATCTTCGTGGTCTTGGTAAGGGGAAAATACTTGTCTAAAAAGGCACAAACTAGTTGATCCCAAGTGGTGACATTGGCTGGATTGAGGGAGTGGTATCAGGCCTTTGCTCTATCTCTTAGGGTAAAAGGGAAAAGCCTAATTCTTACTGCATCCTCTAACATTTGATGATATCAAAAGTTATCGCAGATTTCGAGGAAATTTACCATATGAGAATTGGGATCTTCATTAGTTAGTATATAGAATTGCACATTCTGTTGAAGCATCTTTAGGAGAGCTGATTTAATTTCAAAAGAGGTTGCTTGTACTGGTGGCCTAACTACTCCTTAGTTCTTTGTTGACATTCTTGGTTTGCTCCGTGATCCAAATCTTGCTAAAATTTCTCGGCCATTGTTGCTTTCGCGATTTCTTTTTCTTCGCCTGAGCTTTCCTAATTGATCGTTCTAATCGAGTGATATCTAGCACTAAGGTTTTAGTTGTATGACTTAAACTTCTTGTAACTCTTGTGTTCATTTAAGAGCAGGGATTTAGAAATTGAAAGAAAGAACAAAAACGAAAAAGTAACTTAAATGCCTTAAACTAAAGAACTAAACTAATCGTCTCCCCAGCAACGGCACCAAAAACTTGATTGTGGTTTGGTTGTGTGTAAGTTTTAATTATTAACCTTTGATAATCCGTAAGAGCACAGTTCGATAGCGTAGTACCAAAGGTGTCGATTCCACGAGAAGGGAACTAACCTAATCCTAAAATATAAGGCTAAAAACAAATAACAGAAATTCAAGATGCAATGAAACTAATATAAGAATTTAATTCAATCAATCAAATTAATAATCAAACATGAAAATACTAATTATTAAGTAATTTGCAACACACCCAAGAATCAACTGAAGGAAATTACCAATTGAGAGAAAGGGAATTTTACCTGTCCTTAATGCTAACCTAACTGATTATGAATTATTAGATTGTTAGTTCTAGACTATCCTAGGGTTGATTACTCTCTCTCGAGTTATAACCATTAATCCTAAATCATAAACCTTAATCAGATTATAGAGGTTGCAATCTCTCAATTCACAACTTATCCAAAAATTTAATTAGTTATGACGTTCTCTAATAAACTATCGGAAACCTATACAAGATCTCTCTCTGCACAAATTATCATTCTGATTAATTTTGGTTTCTATTAGATCAGCTACCTCTTGTTAGTCCAATTTAATCATTTTTCATTCGATTCACCCTCTTAGTTTATTATCGAATTATACAATAGCAAAAATCAAACCACAAAATATCCAATAAACACATAAATAATCAGATTCTTATTAGTTCAAGAATAAAATTCCGAAGGTGAGTTTAGAACATCCTCAACATTCTAAATCCTATCATTAGCTGTTCAATCCAATTCTATACAATAATAAAACTGAAAAGAACAAGAAATACAATATAAAATGGATGACGGGAGGCAGCGACGTCGGGAAACCTCCTGATATGAGAAGTACTTCAAGTCATCTCCTTCTCCTCTTATCTCTTCCTTCTTCTCTTCCTCTATCTCTCGATGATCTCTCTCTACGGTTTTTCAAGGTGGCTGATGCAAAAAGCCTTTTCTCTGCCTCTATTTGTTCTTTCTATATCCGTTGGTGTCTTGGGTAACCTTAGGGTTTTTTCAAGGTTTGAAAGGTCCAAAAAAATCCCTCGAAAATTGACGTTTGTAAGTGCCTGCATGTCTACCCGACATGCATGTAGGCCACAATCGTGGGCTAAATCTGGAGCTTCTGTCATGATCATGGCCTAACATACTATGATCGTGGGCTGTTGTTTCAGCCCGAATGTATCCAAAACTCCTCTTTTCTTCAATGTTTACCCTGAAACACTAGCAAACACATCAAGGTACCTAAAAAATATAATATTTAAGCTCAAGGATTGTACTAACCCATAAAACACAAACTAACACAATTCTAACCTAAATACTAAATGATTAAATTAACAGCTAAACACCTATCAAACTATTCCCTAAAACATGATGCAATTTACACCTATCACTTTATTCAATTAGTATTCTTATGAATGAGATTCCTACCAAGTATTTATCTTGTGCTAGAGGTATTAGATAAGGGGACCCTCTCTCTCTTTATCTATTTACTACAGTTATGGAAGGCCTCTCTCGACTTATCAACAAGGTTATCGGTTCCAATGATAGGTTTCTCTATCATACTAAATGTAGTGCTTTCAAACTCACTCTCTTAATGTTTGATGATGATTTGATCCTCCCTTGGGAGTAGAAACTTAATCAATGAAGATGCTAAAGGAACTTCTTATACAGTTTTCTAAATGGTCATGTTTGAAAGTGAATGTGGACAAAAGTAGTCTATATTTCTCTAAATATGTGAGCAATTTTGAGGAACTCTCCAGGATTACTGAACTTGAGCTTCATGATCTTCCTCTCAAATACCTAGGATTTTTTATTTCATATGCAAAACTGAAGTATTTTGATTGGTTATCACTCATAAAAAGGATCAAAGCTGGAATTAATGTTTAGCATAATAGATTCTTATCATTTACTACAAGGGTTACTCTGATGGTTTCTGTTCTTGGTAATCTTTATAGTTATTGGATCTCCCCTATTATTCTACCTAAGAAAGTAAGTAAGGAAATTGATAGCATTATGAAAGCTTTCTTATGGACTGGAAATTCTAAGAACTCTAAAAAGACTAAAATCAAGTGGAGTGAGGTGACTATTCCTAAAAGGCAAGGGGGACTGGAGATCATCCCTATATCTCTTATGCAAAACGTGCTTCTGTGCAAAAAGATTTGGAGGCTATTTGAAGATAAATAAGATATTTAGGTAAAATGGATACATGAAACATATCTCAATACTGAAAGCTTTTGGTAACTGTCTGCCTCCAGGGAATACTCTTGGTTCTTCTTTCATATGTTAAAATTGAGACAGGAGGTTTTTCCTTTGATTAAGCATGTGTTAGGCAATGGTGATAATATTTGGGTATGGTTCGATAGCTAGACAACTCACAGTCCTTTACTACAAAGGACTAAACTATCCAGTCTTACGAACATGCTTTCGCTCAGCTCCAAAGTATCTTCTTTAATAAATTAATCTCAGTGGGTAGGTAACTTCAGATGATTCAATTTAATAGCAAATCATCTACTCCATATTATTAACAGCTATAAGCAAGATGCAGTAACTTGGGTCCCAAATACCTCAAGTATTTTTATTAACAAATATTATTATAAGCCATTGCAAGAAGGAGGTGAGAATGTCCCTTTGATCAACCTCCTTTGGAAACGTTACCTTAATAAAAAAGCCTCTATTTTCACATGGTTTGTAATAAAGAATACGATCCATACAAAAAACTGATGGTTTGGTATTTATGATCCAATATATGTGCTTTGTAAAGAGACTGAAGAGGATAGTAAACATTTCTTCTTCCAATGCAAATATTCTAAAGCAGTTTGGAGCAGAATTTTACATTTTCTATCCGAAGCCTAGCTCAATTATGAATGGACCTCAACTCTAAATTGGATCATTCGCATTGCTAATTATATGTTGTAAGATGCCCCGATATACAAAACTTCCTTCACAACCACTATTTATTTAATATGGAAGGAAAGAAACAAGAGGATCTATAGAAATGAGGAAGTTAGCAAGTATAACTTAGCTAAAGATACCATCAATTAGATCTCGGCCACTATGATAGCTAAATCTGACCAACATGCTTAATCATCAGGAATGAAGACTTGATGGAATTTGTGACAACTTCTGTTAATTTTCATAAGTCTTTGTAATTTATTTTTGACTAAAGTTTTGTAATTTATTTTTTGGTGAACTCATTGTAATGTTTGGGATAGCTTTGCTATAGTTTAATCAATAATTATTCAAATTTCAAAAAAAAACTTTTAAAAGTCTAGAGCACTTCCAATATCACTTATGTCAGAGGAAATTGTTGATAGCTTAAGAAAATTTAGTCCATTTGGCCCAAAAGTGAAAAAAAAACTAAATACTAGAAGTCCTAGAAGTCATTTGGCCAGAGTATTCATAGGCATAGGAATCACTTCGGAAGTATAAGATTCAAAAAGTCCAGAAAATTGATACATAATTGATATGTGCTTTCAAAACAGTAGTGTATAGAGGTAGTTAGTTAGGACGTGGCCAAAATGGAAAGTGGATTAAAAGTTAAGCAGTTAGAAGAAAGTAACTTAAGGTTGTTGAAGTTAGGAGAACAGTATGTAGCATGCAGTTAGCTAGAACATGATCATGATGAGAAGTGGGTTAAAATTTGAGTAGTTACAAGAAAACTACTTAGGCTGTTGAAGGTAAGAGGTTTATATAAATTCACCAGTATCACAACATAAAGGATGCACAAACATACACATAACCAATTAGACAACTCCCATAAAAACCTATTTTGTTATTTCAATTTTTCTTTTCATTTTGTACTCGTTCCTATCATTATCTTAACTTTTATTTTTAGATTGTATTTTTCATTTTCCTAAATCAAATAATCTCTTTAGTTAAAATCTTATTTCATTACCTTTTACCATCTTGGTATCTTAGAATTTCTTTTGCTAAGTTTTCAAAAGCCTACCTATATCGTCGATCAGAAGTTAGGTACAAATTCTGAGAGAATTCCTCTTTGACATGCTGGAATTCCAAGTTGATCATAAAAGGCAACCAATAAATTCCTAAGAAAGTATAAAGAATAGCTGGTAAGTCAACACTAGCTCACATACATTCCAACTATAAACTTGGTGAAGCTAAAGAAGATTCTTTTACTGATGAGGAGATGGAACAATATTTAGTTAGAAAACTCATTTATCTATTACATATAAGACCAGATATAGCTTACTTGGTTAGTGTAATAAGCTAGTTTATGCATGATCCCAAACAAGTTCATTTGTAAGCTGCTTATAGAATTATAGAATACTTTAAGTCCAAGGAAAGGAATTCTCTTAAGAAGAAATAATGATTTAATGTTTGAAGCATATATTAATGCGAATTATGCAAACTCATCAATTAATGAAAGGTCTAATTTTGGATATTGCACAAGTTTAGGTGGTAATCTTATAACATAGAGGAGCAAGAAGTAGAATGTTATGGCAAGATCAAATGCAAAGAAAAAATTCAGATTTATGGCACTAGTAATTTGTGAGCTGGTGACTTAAAGATAAAAAGTGGAGTAGTCTAATAAGGTTGTATTATAATAA
Organism: Erythroxylum longipes; assembly: GCA_027563885.1. NCBI lineage: Eukaryota > Viridiplantae > Streptophyta > Magnoliopsida > Malpighiales > Erythroxylaceae > Erythroxylum > Erythroxylum longipes. The sequence continues at coordinate 13,620,214 of JAOQMS010000001.1, read as the reverse complement.
TTAATCAACAATAAGTATCTCATAGAATCCAATACAATATAATTAGATATAACATATTGACATTGATAGGCACTTTATTTAAAAAATTGAAAAGTGGATTGATTTGTATGACTTATACTCCAATGAGAGGATAACTTGCACATGTGTTTTCAAAAGGACTTATTACCTAAGTATTTCAAAATGTCATTGGCTGAGAATGATAAATCCTTATTCACCAACTTGAGGGTAGGGTGAAAAAAGGTGTCAAGTTGTATATTAATCGTATACCATTTTAGAAAATTTATTTTTTTATATTCTAAAGGTTATAAGATTATAAGAGATTGCTCCTTTTCTTATGAGAGTATAGAATGCTAGGAGACTATTTTCTTTTCTTAGGAGAGTGTGAAATCCTAGGAGATCAATTCTTTAAAATTTGTTTTATCTTTTTTTTTCATTCTCTAAGGTGTATATAAACATGTAATCCTCAATCATTTGAAAATAATACACTTTATTTTCTTTTTTATTTTGTTACACATTTAAAGCTAGAACGACAATATTAGCCTATAAAGTAACATATATTATTCATTCACCATGTGCAACACTCTTAAATTTAAGAATTGCTTCTCAAAATAAGCTCAAATTTAGGCTTATTATTTGGCTCTTGCTTTTGTCCATGTGTACACCCTTAGTTTATCATGGTTGCCAGCTTTATAATCCACCTATATAATCACAATCAAATTGGTTATACTCCTGATGATAACATACTTTATTCCATAACTTCTTCTATGCATAATTTTGAATTTTCTTTTTATTACTTATCCTGTAATTTTATTTTAGTTTATGATACTCAAGAACATGTATATTAGTATATGACATTGCATGCTACACTTAATTAAAATTTGTCCTAAAGCTATCCAAGCCAAGGTATAAAAGATGTTGATCTTGAGGCCAACAAAGATCGAGCAAATTTTGTAGAATATATACAGACAATACAGAATCTTGTTCTTGAATAAAATTTCAAATTATGAGGAAGAATGTAGAATTTTAGGGTGTAAAAGTTACTTACCATTAAAGGTCTTACTTTGTAATTTTAAATAAACTAAAGAATATATTATATTTCCAATTGCCCACTAATTTCTCTATACACAATTTAGCTATATATATTTGCATAAATTAGCAAAGATCTTAAAATTCCTATTGCCGACACCGAATTTTGTGAATAATCAATCTCTTATAAGGATAATTAGGAACTTGAGTACTATTAAAGTGAGAAATGCTACATCCACTAACCTAGTTAATCTACAAACCAAGATATGGTTCCACAAGAGGAAAAAATTGAATCACATCTATAATCAATCAAGATATATTACGTGAGAAGCAGTAGGGAAGAATAAAAGGATGACTAATAAGATGGATAGACTTAAGGGAAGATGCAACATCATGTAAAGGGAAAATTTTAACTTCATATGACATCATCTGTTAAATTAAGAGCTAAGGAAGTGATAGGTATAATAACTGCATTAGCTCAATGGTAACGACTATTGTAATAATAAAAAGTGTTGTAAACCAAAAATGATTAATAAATGAATTGATTCTTTCTACCTTTATGATCATCTTCTTCTTTCCTCTTTCTTACAACTTTCAATTCTCAAAATCCTAAAATTAGGGTTACATAATAAACATGTAACGAATTGATATCATAGATACAAAACATTAGTTATGGTCGAAGGCACATGCTACTATGATTTGGTAAGAATAGAGGAATACATAAAAAAGCAAATCCAGGAGATGGAGTTGCATTATAAAAAGGGATTACAAGAATTGAAGGGATGGATGACTTAGATAATTTAACATAATAATAAACAATCAAAATAAAGTAGGGATAGACAAAAGAGTACTTAAAGTTAGAAGTTGAGGAAATTATGGTAACTATCAATACCATATTCCCACACACTTAAATAAGATATAGTTCCTGATGTTCATGGGAGAAGAGTTAAAAAAATTGAATTTATAAGTGCAATTAATTTTTCAGCTTGGATAAAACACCACCGAAGCTTAAGGTAGAAATAATAATAATATGCTTAGAAGTAGGATTTTTGGTATGACATCAATTATATATGAGGAATACATTAATAGAGGAGCCGAGTTAAGGAGAGTATATGTTGACGTTAGAGTGGAGATTTAGTGAGATCATGTTTAAGGATCAAGTAAGGAAGCTAAAAGAATTAAAATAAAAGGTTTCTATCAAGGAACATTGCTCAAAATTCAATTTATTATCACTCAAGTTAGTGATGCCAAAGCCTTATTTTATAAGCTTATCTTAAAAGGTATCAAACCTGAAATAAAGTACTTTATTAAGATCTAGCTCCTAAAAGCTTACAACAAGTTTATGATTTGGATAAAAAACACCAAGTTGTGGCTTAAAAGTGCTTTGGTCATAATAGGAATGGGGGAAAGGATTTTTTAGTAGTTACTGGTCATTGTCAGGGTTGTAAACCAATAATTGTTTTATTACCCCAACTAACATTGGGTAGTAGTGTAAAGGAAAATTGAATAGAGAGTAATAAAGACAAATAGTAACAGAGAATTGGATGAAAAAAGAGCTAAAGGTCTTTAATTTTGGTGTGAGGAAAAATAAAGCCTAAGGCATAAGTGTAAGAAATGAATGATGAAAATGTAAGAGGTGTAGGAAGGAGGAGAGGAGCATGAAGAATAATGGTTTTAAGAATTTGAACAACCTATAATATCTTTATAGGCTATATGAAGTACTATCTCCTCTAAATTTCAACAAATAAAAGTATTGGGAAGATTCTAGGGAAGAATAATGCATATATTAATAGATGGAGCAAGTATAAGTTACTTTATAAATGAAAATTTGCTGAATTAGGAGCAAAAGGAAATTGAAGAGGTAAAACTAGTGGTGAAACTAGTAGGAGGGGGCTATAAATCAAATGTCATATAAGGTGTATTTCAAGAACCAAGTGGCCTACCTTCATCAAGGTTCCATGACCATAAAATCATATTGAATGAAGGAATTAAAGTAGTAAACTTGAGACCATATAAGTATTCAGGAGTTCAAAAATAGGTTGTGCAAAAATTGGTAGAGGAAGTATTGCATTAAAGCATAATTCAAGAGAATACAAGCTCCTTTTCCTCTCTTGTGATATTAGTCAAGAAAAAGGATAGGATATAGAGATTTTGTGTAGATTATAGAGCACTAAAGAAGAACACTATTAAAGATAAGTTTCTTATAACTTTTATTAATAAGTTGTTAGATGAGTTTTATAGGACTAAATATTTCATAACACCGGATCTAAGAGCAGGTTATAATCATAGTGGAATGGGCAAAATGATGTTCATAAAATAGCTTTTAAAAATTGGATCCAAATGATGTGCTTTAGCTTTGAGAACTTACCAAGGGTATTATGAATTCTTAGTAATTCCATTTAGATTAACCAATACATTAGGAACTTTTCAAAGCTTAATGAATTCAATTTTTAAGAGTTACTTGAGGAAGTATGTGTTGGTGTTTTTTGGTGACATATCTATTGTAGCAACACCCCACTGCTATAGATTACACACCGGGATACCCTGAAGTCATTCCAATATCTAATCTATAATAATGGCATGTTAAATATCTCACCTTCACTTTATAACATGGCAACATATCCAACTTAATCATGGCATCAACTATGTATGTAAAAGTCACAAAACACAATATTTAAAAAAAAAAACTCAACTTCGCATTTCATTCATTCATAAAAGTTTACACTGAGTCATCAAAAACCAATATTTACAACCGATATACACAAGTTCTATGTGGTATATATTAACTACTTAAAAATAGCTATAACTCCTTGATTGCCAGCTAACAGACCTTTGAGTCATGTCTAGTTCAAAAAGTTCTTCTAGAAGACCTTAGAAATCTAGGTCTCCCGTCTTGTACCTGAAAAACTACGTTGCAATTTTGAATGAGTTTTGCAAACTCAATGAGCAAATCATCATTAATGATCTCGCTCCAGGTACAAAACACAAATACCATATAACCAATAATCATAATAAGACCTAAAAAATTTCATACACATCATATGCATTCTTTCAAAACTTGTACATCCCAATCAGACACATTATCATGACATATCACATTCACATCACAAATTCAGAAAAGATTTCACAAGCATATATTTCATAATCATAAATGTTTAAATGCAAATGCATATGAGACTCCAAATTTGTTATTATTTGTTCTGACCGAATGCCTTTCAAATACAGAAACAGATACTGGCCCATTGGGCTCAGTCAGAATAGAAATCACAGAGTAGAGCTCTACGTGCAGAATACTGAGCTTATAGCTCTTTCAAACTAGCTACTCTGATCACAACGCCTTTATCTGAGCATGCATTTTATAAAATGCATCAAATAACAGAATATGCCATGAATAGCATTCACTTATGATGCACAAACAGAATCTCATATTCATCGAACCTCAGTCCGGCATTCAACTTTTGTTGAGCATTCAAAATTCAGTGGCAAACATATATAATTCAAATGTCAGATGCAAATATAATACTTCCAATACATTCCCGACTATTTAAACTCCTTGGACTATTAAAGTCCGGAATTCATATTCAGATCACAATAGTTCAAAAATTGAAAGTTAAACAGAATGAATCAAACAATCCTAGGAAGATCATCGAGGTTGACTCACAAATGCTCCTTTTCGCTTATTGCCTTGAAGTCCTGGCAACGTCTGGATGACTGGATGCCTTCGCTCAATGTGTTCCTCTAAAACATATCATACATACACATATCACAATTTTGCATAAATATGAATTTATTTATGTACATTCATGTATACTGAATATGTGCAATGTATGTTCATGACAATTCTGGGTTCCTTATCATTATTCTTGTCACAATATTCATTCATATATCAATACTCAATTTAACAATCCAGACTTGTCTAAAAACATACTTTTGGGTCTACTTTGCATGATTATTATCATCAGTAAAGTGAAGTAATTTGGCAACACTTCCTTCTGGAGCATTGTTCTCCCATGTCTTAAGTTTCCAATGACACTAAAATCATACAATTTGATTTAGTATTCTATGAGTTATGCTCACAATACCACATACTATGTACATTTGAACTTTTGGCTAGTACATGATCATACCCTCGACAGTGTACAACTTATATCTCTCAATTACCATATCCAAAAATTATAAACGTTATACCAATCAAAAGCTAAGAGAATAAAATACAAATTTTGTGAAGGCACCTTTGTCTAATTCTGCTTCTATGAATACATTTTATTCAATATCAACAGGACATGATTTCTGTCTCAGGTAGTACTACAACCTCAGTCAAGATTCAATTTCGGGCCAGATTTTGAAATTCTTAGAGATAGAATTGAAATTATACTTATTCAAGAAAGTTTTATCCATATGACTCTAATTTAATATAAATTAAGAATCAACTCATTTAAAAATCTACATATCAAGATATACTCAAAATACCGAAGCATGTTCAATGAAAATGTTCCAGTTCAGTTCCTCATTTTCATCCTAAATTCATCAATCAAATCTTTCCCAAATGACTTCATATGGCTATATATTTTTATGTACAGGAATAAAAATGTGTTATGAGTTTTTTGGTTCAAAAATCAAGTCATTTGGAGGTCATAAGAATAAATTATAGCCAAAAGATTGAAGAATGTTCAAAACTATCAAACAGCATCGTGCACTACCTTTTATTCCAACTTCTTCTAGCTCTTCCTAAAACAGACCTTCAGGTCAATCTTTCATGGTCATTTTGACAAGGAATATGAAGGATTTAGGTAAAACATTCTTTTGAAAATTTTTTCATTTATGCCTTAAGTTTCTAATGAAGCTAATTTAATGCAATTTTGTTCAGTATTCTGCAAGTTATACTAAAAACACTACAGACTGTTCCCAAACCACGACAGAATCTCAAAGTCAAATTCAAGATAAATTTTGAAACTCTTAGAGACATAATTAAATTTCTATTTCTTCATGAAAAATATATCCCTATGTCTCTAGTTTACTATAAATCAAACTTCATACAATTTGGATATTTAAAGATCAAGTTATTCCCTAAATACAGATATATGTTCAGTAAAATACTGCATATATCATGCTCCAGCTCACTTCAACCTTTCTTCTTGTTAAGCATATCACCGAATCTGCTTCTTACTTCACCACCTACACATGCATCAACACCATTCACACATGAATCAATCCACAAGCATGAAAATATACACCATTTACGCATGCATTCATTAACAATCCTTAAAACCTTAACAGAAATTATTTACACTATCATAAAACTTACTTGGTTTATACTACACACTTCAGAAAAAATTCCAGAAATGGGGAGAGCAAAATGAGAGGTTTCAGTGGATATAGCAAGGGAAAGAAGAGTGAAATAAGTAAAACCCCAAATGGCTAAAGGTTTGGAAGGTGGTTTCGGTGATGGATGAGCCAATAACACAAGCATGCACAAGTTAGATGGGTGAGCAAGAAGAGAGGTTTAATGGTGGAGAATTTCGGTGGAGATAAAACAAAAGGGTTTGCAGAAATTTTCTTACCCAAAAAAGTGACTAGGTGGCTCATTTAAGTCTTGAAACCTGTCTCCCATGCATGTGTTACATTTGTCACTTATGTAAGACTACCATTTGTCTTTTAACTATTTGTCCACATGTCACACCTTAATAGGTCCATTTGTCAATTAATTACTACTCCAATTATCACACTTCTATTTGTCTCTTATTTCAGTATTTTTCTTAATCTAAAATACTCCAAATATTTCGAAATTTCTGAAATATCTGAAATGTCACCAAAAATTATGAAAATAATTCTAATACACCCAATTCAAAATTTCAAGACAATTAATCCATAATTCACACTTTAATCACAAAAAAATCATTTATACCTGAAAAATGTGAATTAATGCATGTACAATTATTTTTTTATTAGTGACAAAATTATTCACATGTGTGTGTATGCCAAATGTTATATCTATAATAGGGATTGGAGTTAGCATGTTATGTACCTAAGGGAAGTTCTATAGGAGTTAAAGCATCAATAGTTATATATAAGAAAAATCTAAATGCTCTTTTTTACCAGAGAAATAGATATGCCATCAATATCCAAGGAATGGCTACTAACCCGAAAAAGATTCATGCCATTAAAGAATGGCCTCAACCATAAACAATAAAGAAACTTCAATGATTTCTGGGGGTTAGCAAGGTATTATAGGAGATTAATTAAAGGATATAGTCAAACCAATAAACCATTCACTCAATTGTTACATAAGAATGCCTTTGTATGGTCACTTCATACTAAATCAACTTTTAATTAGCTTTAATAAGCTTTTGTACAAAACCTATATTCACATTCCTAGACTTTAAAAAACCTATGCTGATTGAAGTGGATACGTTTGGAGAAGGAAGTGGAGTAGTTATCATGCAAGAAGGGCATCTTTTAGCCTATTTCAACAAAACATTATTTGTTAAGTACACTTATTTATCAACCCATATAAAAGAACTCTTTACATTGGTAATGGCAATAAAAAATGGTCCAATTATATCATTAGTAATTATAGTACAAACTGACCATATAAGTTTAGGTTGTTTGCTTGATTAAAAGATTATAACACCTTTCTAATAAACGCGGTTACCAAAACTTCTGGGATATGATTTTGAAATCAAGTATAAAAAGGGAGTTAGATAATACGGCTACCCAATATTGAATGTTGTTCCATGACAGTCTCCAATGTTGATACTAACTTACTAAAACATATTAAACTTAACTAACAAGTTGACTCTGCATTGAGGTAAGTTATGCAGAAGTTTTAGTAATGAAATTAGGTAAAATCCTCTTATTTATGGATGAGTGAAAAACTTCAATAGAATGGATAATTGGTAATAATATCTAATAAAGAATTAAGGAACTAAACTATGTTCTTATTCTATAAGCTAGCTAGTGGGGTTCATTTAGGCGTACATGGAACATATAAGAGAATACAAATGTATTTCTTCTAGAAGAAAATGTAAAAGGACATTAGGGAATTTATGAAAAAATGAGAAGTGTTCCACTGAAGTAAGTAGGAACAATTGTTTAACTCGGTAGGCTTCAACCATTACCTATTCATGACTCAATTTTAAATAGACATCTACTTAGATTTTATAAAAGGATTACCAAAATCAAATGGTTTTTTATTCATTCTCATTGTAGTTGATCGTTTTAGTAAGTATGACTATTTCATTTCTTTATCACATCCTTATTCAACTACCAAAGTAGCTCAAGTCTATGTGGATAATGTATACATATGGTATGCCATTAATGTTAGTATGTGACCATGATCTAGTTTTCTTAAGTAACTTTTGGATTAAATTCTTCAAATTCAAAGTATGACTCCATTACATTCCACAACTTATCATCCCCAGGTAAATGATCAAACAAAATTCGTTAATCGAATTTTGGAAACCTTTATTAGATGTATGACTAGTAATTGCCCATATTAGTGACATCATTGGTTATCCCATATTGAATGGTGGTATAATATTACTCATCATTATTCCATTGATTGCTCTCCATTTGAATTTTTATATGGCTGTCCACCTTTGACCCATTTACCTTACTTATTTAGTGACCTAGAGGTTTTAATGGTTGTTAACTGATGAAGGACATGGAAGTAGTAGTGAAATTGAACCAATGTTATATAAGTAGGGCATAAGATCATATAAAGCTATTAACTGACAAAAACAAAGTTTCAAGAGGAAGATTTAGTTTATGTCAAACTATAGCCTTATCACTAGTAAATCATACATCAACGTGATAATCAAAAACTCACATCTTTATATTTTGGCCCTTTTTCAATTTTACAACAAGTGGGTGATGTGTATAAATTGCAATTGCTAGCTACTTTGTATATACATTACACTTTTCATATTTCTTAACACAAACATGTATCTTAATCTACTATAGCCCTCATCTACTTTTTTCCCTAACATTAGTGCTTAAATATCCAATTACATTACTAAACTATCATCAGGTCAATAGAAAAAATTGACCTGTAGTCCAAGTTCTATCTCAATGGTCTGTAGATGATACACAAGACATATTATGGGAGTATTTGTTTGATCTTTAGCAACACTATCCATATATCAACCTTGTAGACAAGGTTTCTGGGGAAGGAGGTATTATTATGTGAAGCAGCTAAAGGTAGGAGGAAGACAATGAATAAAAAAATGGGTTGAAGGAGAAGATGCATCGTATAAAAGGAAAAGGTCAACTTTAAACAACATTGTTCACTTAAATGAAAAGTTGAGGAAGTGATAAATGGAATAACTCTATTGGCTTAATGATAACATCTAATATAATAATAAAAAACCAGTGACTAAAAAACTCAACCGGCTCGATCGATTCAATAATAAAAATCTTGAACCATCCAACTTTTCGGTTTGGTTTTCATTTTTTTGGTTCAATGTACTTTAATAACTTTTTTGGTTAAAAACTAATCAATTTACTAATTAATTGGTCAATTTTTATTAATTAATAAGTTCTTATAAACTAAAATAAATCAATTAATTTTTATTTAATAATGTTTTAGTTAAATTTCAAATTATTCGATTAGTAAGGATAATCTCTTTCAATCATATTTCAACTTCCTTAATTTTATTCAATCTTTAGCCGATTTTATGGCTGCTTATACCGGTTGAACATTTTAAACCTTAAATCTTTTGTTTTATTGGTTTAATTTTCGGTTCGATTTTAAAACATTGATAAAAACCATTGTAAACAGAAAAACTATTAATGAATAAATAGATTATTTCTCTCTCTCTGATCATCTTTTTCTTTCTTCTTTCTTACAACTTTTAATTCCTAAATCCCATAATTAGGATTACATAACAAACACATAACACCATAGGTCTTTGGGGATTTCCTCCAAATCAAAATTTTAGGTTTTTGTTTGTTATCCTTTTGTTAATAATTTTATCATTTTAAGGGTAAATTACAAAAAAATCTCAAACTTATTTCAATTTTGAAATACTAGCTTGAACTTTAAAAAGTGGTGTTTCAATACTTAAAGTTTTAATTTATTGCAAAAATAATTCGACATTAAGTTTCCTATTAATATTGCTGACGTGGCTTACTATGTCAAATTTCTGGTACTTACTATATGGCTGCCATATGTTTACTATTTTCTAATTAATTATTAATTATTTTATTAAATTTAAAACATTAAACCTATTTCATTTTCTTCTCTGTAACCCATTTGTTTCTAGCTCTGATTGTGATTGATTTTCCCTGGTACATTTTTTTCTTCCTTTGTCATCGATTGTAGAGCTCCAATTATGATTACTTCTACCTTGTTACATTTTTTGCTTCCCTTCCCCATCGACTATCATGATCCGCTTCTGAAGTCGTTGCTTCGATATATTTCTTCTACACTGGTACATTTTTTATTCTTATTGTCCAATTCTAAAGTCATCGCTCTGATACATTTATTCTTCCTTGGTACATTTTTTTATTTTGATTGCCCAATTCTGAAGTCATTGCTCTTTGATCGTTATAGAGTAACTCTTAATTTTCCCTTTACCGACTCCTCTCCACCAAGTCTTGAAAATTTGATGTTATTATTTGCTCTTATATGATCTTAGGGCCATATCTATTTGTAAAAAGCAAGTGGTTTTGTTAACTGAGGATGTATACTTTATATTTTTCTTTGCAAGTCCTTTTATTGCAAAAAGTTTATTCAGAAGTTTTATCCCTGAATAGTGTTTTATGCATTCTACATTTTTTGTTATGATTGATAATTCATAAGCACCTAAACTTGGTACCGAATAAATTCACATAATCTTCATCTTCATATTCACCAAACCTTAAAACTAGGTTTTGGAAATAAAGGAATGAACTAAGTATGAGGTCCAACTAGATACATTAGCTATTACTGCATGGAGATGCCGACAGATTCATTCTTAACCCCCTCTGCGTAACCTAGATTCTAAATGGAATCACTTATATAGACTCCTTATTACTAACAGCAATAATGATAGTCACTGATAGAGAAAGAAAAATGAGAAAAACAATGAGTTTCTCTTCATCACTAAGAAGTTGCCATCTATATAAGTAGAAGAGAAAGCAAACATAGCTTAGATTTAAAAGTATATATGATATGGAGTAACAATTGGAGAAGTTGTAGGAACACTTATTTTATGGTTTATTACCAAATTTTAATTTTCTTCAAATTTTTTACAAATAGTAAATATTTATGTGTATACAGGCCGCCCAAGGATATGAAGTAACATTTGGAGAAGTTAGTGGGAACACTTATTTTACAATTTACCAAATTATAATTATTGGATAATCATTTGTTATTTCTTCGTAATTATTGATAGTATACTTTCTATTTATGATGTTTTATAGATGGGTGAAAGTCAATTTCAAGTGTTCGAACCTACTCAAGCTTCTTAAAATACAAATGTTCAAACATCAACCACAAATAGGAGGAGATTCAAAGTAAAGGCAAAAAATCAACTCTAAGAAAATCTTAAGTTAATGATAGTGAATCTGTAACAAAAAAGAAATGTGTTCGAACATTATGTTGTGATTTGGATATGGACTTGAACTTTGTATTGTGATTTGGATTTGGATTTGAACATTTGTATTGTGTTTGGAGGATTGGAAAATATGTTTTCTTTTAGAAATTATTGTATTGTGTTGTGTTTTGGGCATTAGTATATTTATGTTTGCAAATTGGTATATTGTGTAGTGTTTGGGGATTCTAATATTATATTAGATTGGTATATTGACCAATGTCAAATTTTGAAATGTTAGTAAATTATTATATAAATTCACCTTTTGTGTGAAGCAATGAATCTTGCAGATAAAAGCAGTATCTCAATGTATAGAACATGTCTGGCAAAATTTTTACAATAACAATAACGTGAGCTCTTTTACTAAGACCACATACTTACAAGACACCTACAATTTGAATGATCATTATTCAATTATATAACATTAACATCATATAAGTTATTATAACTGAGATAATCATTATTTATTGATAAAACTATAAAGGCAATACTCACATTTGTATTATTGTATTAATAACTGCGGACCAATATTAGGCTTAGCATTTAATATCCATAGCTTTTTCCTGTCATTATAATTGGGACAATCCATATAGGAAACTTGAAAAATTACTCAAAATAGTAATATCCATAATATATATTAAATATCATAATAAAAATTATCAATCTCGTTTTACCGTTGAATATAATGCCTTCTCTTGGCAAAATTGAGAGGATTTCCTTTTAGCTTCTTCTAAATTGTTAAAACAACAATAAATAGCATTTTTTTAATCCATTAACAACACCTTTAAAGTCTTCCCATATTAAGTACATACTAGGTGTAGATGCAATAAAAGCCATGTATTTTTTATTTGCAGCTATTTTTTCTATAATACATATGACGTGAGAATATGATTAACATGATATGGTTAAAATAGTAATTTGTTTTAATAACTTGCAACGCATACTTGGAGAATCAATGGTAGTTTAGAAGTAGCTTACAATAAGCAATGAACATCTATTTATGTAGCAAATACGGCCATGAAAAATCAACTTGAAGCTTCAAGTTTATGGTTTGAATCAACTAATGTACTAGTTGGTTTGAAATAAATGAAAGCAAAAATTTTGAACTATATTCATTCCATAAACAAGACATAATCAATGTCTTCCCAACGCAAGGAAGAGTTCTTTACATGCAGTTGGAAACAAGGATGAGTTTCTTTACCAATAGGTATTGGTCTGTCAATGAATGATTGATAATTTTTGGTTTCCATTAGCTTGTTTATAACTTGACGACATGTGGTCTTATCTCAAGCCAATTCAAAGAAGAATGCTACTTCAATAGTTTACCATATTATGTTATGAGAAGAGTATCAAATTATATACTCTCAAGTGCAGTAATATTCTATAGTTAGTTTGATTTAATCTTTTATGTAAACTTTATAGGACTGGAATTAGAAACAAAGGCCTTTTCTCTTACTAAATCTTTCTTTACACTTTACAAGGGAGGTAACTTTACTGCCCAAGCTAAAGGAGAGAAATACCAATACTAGTGCCTAAGCTTAATAAAGCCAAGGAAGGGAACTACACCCAAGTTATCTTATAAAAATAATAAGCTAGAGTAAGCTCAAAAATATTGAACAAATTAAGGAAATAATATGCCTAATAAAATCATTGAACAAATGAAGGAAATACCTATAGTTACATGCAGATACTAGGCCATCGCAATCGAAGCTCCATAGTCAACAGGCAAGGAAGCAGAAAGAGAATGCATAGCTTTACGACGATAAGGGAGCAATGACTTTGAAATTGGGTAATCAAAATAAAAAATTTACTAGATAGAAGAAATGTACTGGAGCAACAAACTTTTAAAGCGGAGCACGACATCTGATAGGGAAGGGAAACAGGAGATGGACCAAGGTAGAAGCAATCGCAATAGGAGTTCCACAGGGAGCAGAAAATTTGTAATAGCCCATTTTTCATACTAAGGGTTAGAGCCTTAGATTATTGCATATGAGTCATATCATTTTAGCATTCGTGAAATGCATTTCATTCACATATATGTTATTAGCATACATACACGAATTATGATTTCGTACACATTGCAAAGATAGTGTATGCACTCAATTGCATATTCTGGGGTATAAAAGGTTTAAAATGATTGTGATGTGTATTTTGTATTGTTTATGTCTTGAATTTTGGTTTGATTGGTTACAAGTAGTAAATTTTGAATTAATTGTTACAATTGGAAAAAATGTTGCATGAATTGGATACTTTTATGCCTTGTTCTTGATGTATAAAAACCATAGGTTATAGGCTGTTTTGTGGATGAATGAGGTTGAATTTTGAAGTACAATGAAGGTGAATTAATGCTAAAGAAAGGTGCTAATGTAGTGTTCTTAAAGTCAGAAAGAACTAGGATTACATGAATGATAGTGAATGAAAGTTTATGTTTTGGTTTTTGATACATGAAAAATTAGGATGACTAAGCCTATAAATTGAGTAACATTTGGCATAGATAAATGAATGACATTTGGCATAGGTAATTAATTAAAAAATGGCAGCAATGAATGAGTGACAAATGGACTAGTAATTAGGTGACATTTTGCAGCTTATGGAGGGGATAAGTGGCTTACATGTTTAGTGACATATGCCATTGTAACATCGAGACACCTAGCATTTGAGGAGTCAAGCTACTGCAAGAGTAGTTTTTGTTGTGTTCATTCTTCTCCTTTTCATTACTTTCACCACCGAAACACTCACATAATCTCATAACTTCTAAATTTTGATTCAATTTCGTTCATAGTCACCTCAAGATCTCCACCAAAATCTGCTCAAAGATAGCTATAATCTTCTATCATCATTTTGACTTTACTAAAATCATTGTACTTCCACCTTGAATTTGTGATGATCTTGCATGCATGGAGGGCTAGGTTAACTTGATGAATTGAGGTGGAACTTGAGCTAAACAAGTAAGTAAAGTATTGATCTTTATAGCATGTTATAATAAAAAGATTATGATGATTGAATTGGGATAGATTGTATATGATGTTGTTGTTAAAGATGTGCTGGAAAATGGAGAATGAATGGGTACTTTTCAATTATGTTTTTGTAAGTACAAAAATAGTAGTTTATGGGCTATTGTATGGATGATTTAAGTTGGTATTTGAAGTATAATTGATGACTAATTCATGCTAAAGATAGGTGTTATTAAGGTGTTTTCAAATATGGAAAATTAGAGTTGTAGGTGTGTTTGTAAAAAAAAAGACTGTTAATGACATAAGTGAGCAGAATTTTGTAAGCCTTAGTGTAACCAATATGGAAGTTAAATTAACCTGAAATGAAGTAACCTTAAAGGATATGAAATCTGGAAATTTTCAGGTGTTATTTATGTCTCTAAGCTTGTAAAATTCGTGAAGTATCGAAGGTAGTAAAGTTACACACATTAGTGATGTTGATGACAAATTCTAGAATTTTAATTTCAGCCTTGTGTACATGTTGAACCAGCTGAGACATTTCACTCTAAATTGGTATATTTGGACTTGATTAAAGTTATGAATGAGCCTATATTATTGTTTAATTAATTGGTTAAGAGCTTGATAAGTTTATGTAGTTAATTGATGTCATAATCTAAAGAATTGACTGTTTTGATATGGTTGAGTTCAAATCTGGAAATTATGATTTGTTAAAGGAATAAATGAGTTCTTTTATGCAAACATGATCTTAAGGACATGAGTAATGTGTACAAGGTATGGACGAATGAGCATTGAAGGACATGGGGTATTTATAAATGAGAATTGGGTAAATGTATGAATATACATTGTTGGAAAACGTTTGGTGAATGTATAGATCTAGCTTACTGAAATACCAGATTTAAAGTAACAATTGCGTATATGTTATAAAAAGCTTTTGATCATGAAAATGTTCAAGGATAAGTGTAAAGTATGTTTGACGAATTTAGAGTAAATCAAGCTAACTTAAAGGTACAAACTTGATTGCAAAATAGCAGTATACAAAATATGACGTTTGAATGGTCAAGATTTATGAATAGTTACATACCCGAAAGGGTCAATTAAGCATGCATTAAACATGACACATATATGTGCATGATTGAATATTCATATGATTGATCAACTTAGTAATGTGTGAACTATATGTGTGTATTACATGAATAAAGAAGCACAAATTGATCGTCAGTATCCAGACATTGCTGGGTCATCAAGGCAATAGCTTATCTGAAGCATACTGTGAGTTAACCTGGATGTTTTCTCACATGATTGAATTGTTTTCAATTAACTTTTAGATATTGAACTGTTATTGATATGATTATGATAATTCTGGACATTGATAGTCCGAGGAGTTTGATATTCGGGATTGTATTAGAAGTGCTTTCTAGTATATGATTATGGAAAATGTGTACTCAACTGAATGTTGAATGCCGGACTCAAATCCGATGAATGTGATAAATGACTGTGCACATTGAATGAAAGTCGTTGATAGCATATTATATGAATTAATGCATTCCATCACATTGTTATGCATGATCAGATAAAGGAGTTGTGACTGGAGTGACCAGTGTGAAAAAGATCTTAAAGCTCAGAAATGTGCACAAAGAGCTACAGGCTTTGTTATTAATAAGCCCAGTATCCACAATAAGTATGTGATAGAATATGAAATGAGCCCGGTATCCACAACGGATATGGGACAGTAAATAGGCACTCGGTCACAACAAAGTAAAAATGAAAGTGGAGTCACATTTGCATTTGCATTTATATATATATCTTTACATGTATCATGTGAATAATTGTGAAGAATTACTAAATTGTGTTGATATAGTGATATGCAATGTTTGTGTACATGTTGATGATATGAATGATTGAGATAAATGATTGGATTATTATGAAATGATTATATAAAAATTTTTTAGTTCATGATGTATTATTGAGATATGATGTATATTGTGATCTGGTATTCAATATTGAATGGTGTGATAAATCTGCTGAATTGGGAAATACACTTGTGAATTTGGTTTATACTTGTGATATTTGTGTTTTGACTTGAGTGAGCACAATGATGATAGTTCACTCACTGAGTTCACAAACTCATAAAAAATGCAACTTTCATTTTCAGGTACAAAGGAGACCTACCTTATGAGGTCATATAATAGAAGTCTAGTATTGTCAATTTTGGAAACAAGAATGGCTCAAAGGTCTGGTCAGCTAATACCTACGAAATCTAGATAGAATACTTTTGTTTAGGTTCTCCTTTCATGTTGAACTTTTTGTGAACTTCAAACTCCCAAATGTTATGTTATGTATAAACATGGATTATGAAATGTAATGACAAAATAAGTAACTTTCATTTGGTGAATGAAATGAGGAGTTTTGATCTTTAGAAATACTTATGTTCTGTATGATGTCATAATAAGTTGATGTGATTACTCTAATATGCCATTTTCATAGGGTATGTTCTTGAATGTCTTCTGGATGTTCGAGCATATGCTATATAGTAGTGGTATGTTACAAAATTTACTAGAAAAATCAATGGCAATCAAAGCTAGAAGCAAATGGGTTACTAAGAAGAAAATGAATTAGGTTTGATGTTTTAAATTTAATAAAATAATCAATAATCAATAATCAATTAGCATTCTACCCCCTTTTACTACTTGGGAATACCTATTACTTTTCCAAACCTAAATATTATGATTGCTTACCCTTTATAGAACGTATCAAGCCAAGAGTGAATGCTCGGCATAATAGATTCCTATCCTATGCTTCTAGGCTAACTCTTATCATCTCGGTATTGAGCAACTTAAATTTATACTGGACAACACATATTGCACTACCAAAGAAAGCACTTAAAGAGGTGGATCAAATCATTAAAGCATTTCTCTAGTAAGGTAGAACTGAACATTCCAAGAATGCTAAAGTTAAGTCACTACAAGAAAAACGTCGTTTTGCGACGGACATTATTGACGGAAAACATTAACTTTTCGTTAGTATGTAGTATTAGCGAAGGACGTTACCGACAGACAAAGGCATCGTAGAAACGGTCGTAGGTAATAAATACCGACAGAAAATAATGTTCTGTTGGTAAATTTACTGACAGAAAAATGCAAACAGTTGGTATATTTCTCGACAAAAAATAATGTTCCGTTGGTAAATTTTCCAACGGTTTATATTTTCCGCTGGTAAATTTATCGACGAAAAATTGTAAACCATTGGTAAATTTACCAACGGAACATTATTTTCTGTCGGGAAGTTATTAAAAAAATGCCAACGATTATTCCGTCTGTGATTACCGATGGCATGTGGTTAGTTATTCCATCTATGATTACCGACAGTATACGCTTTTCCGTCGGTAAGTTTGTTCAAACATTACCGACGGGTGTTCTTTTACCGTCGGCAAGTGTCCCAACTTTATCGACAAAAGTTGTTATGCTGTCTGTGATTGCCAACGGTAGTGTTCCTTCCGTCAGTAATTATTTTAATTTTACTGACGGGTCTCAAATTTCTATCATAAATTAATCAAAAAACTTTTTTTAATTATATACTGTCAATACTGTCAATAAATTTTATTTCATGATGTTATAATTGATGCATAATTTAAACAGCTATTAATGTAATATTATACATTTAATTTTTTAAACATAAATTTGATTGATGATATAAAGTTGAAAATATCTTAATTGATAATAAAAAACATTAAATTGTACATAATAAGTTTTCGTAATTCTAATAAAATGACCAAAAGTACACTATTAATTTGGAGACGATGGATGCTCTGATTGGTGCGATGAGATGCTACCCTATCCTTCAACTCATCCACCTCATTACGAAGCTGAGCTATGTACTGCATCGATTGTTGCAACTGATCCATCGACTGTTGCAACTGAGTTGCCAATGTCTGCACTGTGCTCCGAAGTTCTTAGACTTCATTGGTTTTGGACCGCCTACTAGATGCTGCTGTACTGAATGTGGAGGATTGCGAATAACAAGTATTCGCAAATGAACCTAATTTGAATATCCTTCCTTGATGGTTCCTACCACCCACTACATGAAGATAGGTTTGAGTCTCATCAACATCTTCAGACTACTGAGACTGTCGTTGAATGTTTTCTTGTATTTGGTCCTATCAGAAGGCAATGTTTATATTAGTAAGTGATAATTATTAAGCATTAATACTAAACCATAAATTTCACACACGTTGAGTTCTCTACAACGGTTGTTGACGAATGGCACACCGTCATGCTTCTTAGTGTGAGTGTGTAAAAAGAGCTGACAGGATGTAAGCCTCATGCCCATAACTTTTTCCTGCATAAGAATAAAATGTTATAAGTGAATTAAAATTTATAAAATTTAGACATAGTTTCCTCAATTTTTATGAAATCTACCTCCTGTTGAACAAAGAAAAAAACTCAAAAACAAAGCCATATATGGCACCAGACATTTATAACATTATCATTCTCAACAAGCAGCACATATTTTCATTCCAAAATTCACACATAAAATTTAATAGAAATACAGCAAAGTAAAGAAATAATAATATAAATTTAAAGTGTAGATACTTATAAGTCTCTCTGCATGCTCTTGGTGGGTAATAGATCCTCACGTATGTACGGAAAGACTCTCTCCTCCCAATCCTGCACATCTGTTGCTCGAATTATGCTCTGAAATGGACATTGCCTCAGGTGATGTCCAATACTGCTGCCAACAACTCCATATTTGTTCAAAAATGTAAGGCATCCGTACACCTGCCCTGTATCGCAACAACAAATTCACGATAACGTGTACATGCTCATTTTTCCCATACTCTATAAATGATCGAATCAAATTGAGAATCCTTAAAAAAATTCTTTCTGAAACAAAAGGAAAAACATTTAATTAATACTAATGATGTAACAATATTTATCTAATTAATGTATAAAACTGTTAATTAAAAAAGAAAATAATAATTTTTATTGTACCTCAAATTCCTGATAATAAAATTCCTTTGTCGCCTGAGAGATATTCTTCTATGCAAAACCCTCAATATCAATCTTCTCTTTGAATTTTGATGTTATGTTTCTTAAGCACGGCCCAGATGGAATGAACCTAACTGCAAAACAAATAATTTTATACCATTTTCAAAATTAAAACCTATAACTTAATTATAAACATATAGTGTTCAATGTATTTTCACTTACATATTATTGACAATTGTAACGTAAGTTCTTCCATCAAGTCCCTCAACTCCAGGCTGGTGGCCGCCTCCTTCATCATTATTGTTTACCCCTGATATCTCTATCGGTATAGGGGTAGTAAATGATGTAGGGGTGGTGGATAATGTAGCAGCATCTACAGAAGGTAATGCCTCATTTATAAGTGTAGTAGTTGGAGGGGGAGGAGGAGATTCAATTCCAGCTGCTACACCATAAGATGCTTCACCTGTACAGTAAGGACCTCCGAATCGTGGTCTGAATCTTGGTTGTATCATATCATGTCTTCTCTTTGGTGGCATATTTCAACTTGAAATTAATATTAATCTTCAGTCATTCGAAGTTATGACAAGTAATCTCAGTGCACCAATGAGAATATACTACAAACATCATACAAATTCGACATTTTCTTATGTTAGATTCAAGCATGAAAAAAATGAGAACGAAATTAAAAGAGTTAAAATAAATGCCATGTTTAGTCAAGATGGAAATAGATCAAAAAAAAGAGGGTAAGCAATAAAATTTGGGAGGCTACTGAAGTGTAATATGCCACAAGAGAATCAGGGATGATGTATCAAGTAAAGGAAATAATTGATTACTTAAATATAATATTCAATTACAAACACAAATTAATCGCTATCATCACTTAATTGTAAA
>JAOQMS010000001.1:13585730-13599684 GCA_027563885.1 Erythroxylum longipes | reverse complement strand
CTTCTATCATTAACATTTATACCTTAAATTTGTTTTTCAATCACATAATACACAAATAAACGAAATACCTAACTAAACTTTCATCCAATATATGATAAACCCCTTTTGTTTTATAGTGGAAAAATACCTCAAACGAAGCAGAGATAACAGTAGCTGGAGACACGATGACAGTAGACGGAGAGAAGAAAATGGTAGCTGACGGTGTGGGAGAGAAGAAAATCGAAGAAGAAGACGCAGGTGGTGGGGTGGAAGAGGGGGAGTGTGGAGCGTGTCAAATGGAAATGAAAACGACGTCATTTGGTTCCAAACGACGTTGTTTTCATTTACTTTAAAATGCTGAAGGAGAAGTAGATGAAGATGTCTACGTTTTAGGTTTAGCGACGGAATTTACCGACGAACAAACTTCCATTTGTAATTTTCCACTTTGTTTACCGACGGACAAGTCATACCGTCAGTAAAGTCCATCGCAAATTTTACCAGGATAGTTTCCCACCATAATTACCGACGGATGACTTTTTGTCGATAAACTCAAAATTTTCTGCCTTATTTATCAATAGTAAAATTATACTGTTGCTAAAGTCTGTCGTAAATTTTGTCGGGATGATTTCCTCCATATTTACCAACTAATATTACTACTGCCACTAAACGGAATTTTTCCGACAAAAGATTAGTTTCCGTTGGTAATTTGCAACGGTATTTGTTCTGTCGATGGTGATTCCAAAAAAAAATGGAGGCTTTGGGATTCTTTCTACTTCTACTATACAAAAGGTCCTAATGTGCAAAAGATTATGGAGGCTATACAATGATCATAATGCCCTTTGAGTGAAATGGATCCATGAATATTGCATTAAAGGTGTTAATTTTTGTCAAGCTTCTTGTACTTGCGAGTTTTCTTGGATTCTTATCCTACTGAAGAAGTTGCGAACTTTTATTTACCCTTTTTGTTAAACATAAGATTGGAAATGGGAAAAACACCTTGTTCTGGTATGACGATTGGCTAGACTTAAGCCCTATTAATCTTAATCTGAGACTACAACATTTAAGAAATAGACATTTGCTTAATGTTAAGGTCTATTCTTTGATCTTTAATGGTCAATGGCAAGGGAATGTAGTAAGGGATTGACACTTTGGCTCATTATCTCCCTTGCTTAAATAATGCACACATGGAGGACTCCATCGTATGGACTGCTGATCCAAGTTGAATATTCTCTAATTACTCATGCCACAGGATCCTTCCAAGAGGGTTACATGAAGTACCTTGGTCCTCTCTTTTATGGTCTAATTCTATTCATCCCAAAGCCTCATTTATCTCATGGCTTGCAATTAAAAATAGACTCAGGACTAAGAGTTAATGGCATGGACATGTAGACTCAACTTGTTTGTTATGCAAAATAGCAATCGAGGATAGAGACCATCTTTTTTTCCTGTGTAGCTTCTCGAAAATAGTCTAGAGCGGGGTCTTACTATGTTACCAGGTATTGATTACAATTATACTTAGGAGCTTACTTTAGATTGGGCTATTAATACTTCTAAAAAAGGGAGGCCTAATGCGATTCTCTATAAAGTTGCATTTATTACTATCATCTACTTCCTTTGGAAAGAACGAAACTGTAGTCAATTTTCCAACCTTGAAGAGAGTTCGTATCAGCTTGCAGATAAGATCATTACCTAGATTAGAGCGGCCTTATTTGCAAAGAATTTATATTTCTTTATCACCACAGACACTAGACTCTAGTGGAATCTTTAGTCCGAATAATTTGATTAATATCTAACTCCCTCTTGTAATGTACTAGTCGATATAATGACTATTTAGAACTCAATGTAATGATGTAATAGTTCTATATATAGAATATTCATATTCATTTTCCAAAAAAAATGTAACAAAAATTTAACGCGCAAGTTACACGAGCGAGCGCAAGTTACACGAGCGATGTTAATCATAAATTTAACCTCGAGTTATTTTTGTAACAAATTAAAATTTTAAATATTTTAATATCATTTTTTAAGTTTCAAACTATTATTGTAAAATTGAGATAAGTTTTTTTTTTTACTTTATCAAACTTTTTTATTGTAAAGTTTCGGTATTTTTGTTAATATTGTAAGAGTGACAGATGCATCTGATTGTAACCATCCACGATGGCAGCCATTGCAACGACGGATGAGGGAGAAACCCAGAAAGGAGATTAAAGTTCCCGCTAATATTGATTAGGAAATGTTTGGCAAATCCAAATTCTTTTTACGGGGAACTACACTATGCAAATGGATTTATGCTTTTAGGAGGATCATTAACACGAATGGATTGAAAGGATTGTGCAGAAGACTTGGACTGCAATTTTGAAAATACCCTTTCAAATGCGGTATGGTAGGCATCACAGTCGGTTGCATAATGTCTTGTTCGGAATGGATTTGGATGCCACCACTCCAAGAAAAGCGGCGGTGGTGGAGGTGACGGTGTGCACTTACAACTGAGAAGAAAAATTAGGATCTTTGTCTCGAGTCCTGTTGACTTACAGAGTTGTTCAAACATAGATGTAATTGCTCGAAGACAATGTTGCTCCAAAACATAGATGTAATTGCTCGAAGACAATGTTGCTCCATGTCTTTTTGTTCATCTTCTATGCCTCAGATGCCTGGCTTTTGTAGGTTAGTGGGATAATCACGTGTCTTAGGCCCTAACATGTCTCTTGCCTTTGTATTTAGCATTCAAATGTAATTTGAAAAGATCTTTAAATTTCCCGAGTGACATTGATTTCAGCAATGTGACATTATTACAAGTGGAAGTCAAAACCATGTCCATTTTTTGTCCAAGCTTTAATGCCAACGCTACAAAATAAGAGGCAATCTTGAAATGGAAACTAATGCCATACAGAATGAACTGCATAATGTTGGACATTATCCCTCCCTTGTTCAAGTATGATTGTAACACATTGATGGCGAGCTGAAGGAATATAGATCAAACAATAGTTGAAACTAAAAGCAAGTATTATCAGTTAAATAGTTCCAAATTTTGGTTTGCTGAAACTCTATAAGAGAACAACCTGGAACTTTTTTAAGAGAATCACCTGGACATTATTACATTAAAAGCAACAGACAGCAGCCACCTAACCATACGGATGAAAATTGTGTATGTCATCATGCCCTCCCAAGTCGAGAACCCCTCGCCTGGAGTTCAGCTGCTTTATCTTCTTTCATCCTATTCAAAATTTGACGGATCTTGGGATTGAAGAAGCGATCATGAACGTACTTCTTCTCCTCAGCTTGTATCTCCTTAATGGCACTAGGATACGGGTTGGGAGGAGGTCTTTTACCCTGAACACGAGCAATTTCTTTCAGTCGTGCATAAGCTTTCTTTTTTGCCTTCTTCTCTAGCCGGTATTCCGACTACACATTGAAAACATAAAAGCTATAGTTAATTATAAACAAAAAAGTTCGAGAGACAGAGAAGGATAAAGTCTGCAGATGGTAATTCAAAAATCCGTATCATACATCGGCAACAGCCATAGCTTCCTCCTCAGAAACTCCCTGCTCCTTTAACTCAAGCACTCGGAGGCCAAACATACGGGCTGGAGGGGGATCAAAAGCAGAAATTCTGCAGAAACATACATGGTAGTAATCTAATCTCAATCCATGGTTCAGCAGTTCTAAAACTGCTCCGTGGACTGTGTGTTAATTGCCACTGATTTTTCCACTTTGCCTCAGAACTTTCATAATCAGAACTAAAATTTTGAAGCGTAATAAACACTAAGAACTGTATATGACATGAAAAGGCACTTGACCAGATGGCAAACAAAGAGTGCAAGCACTATCAGCAGTCAAAGATCACAGTAATGATAGTGTACAAACACAACATAACATAATGTGCAATAGTCACCCACAAAGTTGGAGATATATGCCTCAGTCAATTTTGCAAGCAAAATCACATTCAAATACCAAATTCAGTTTATCAAATTATAATTTTTCAAAAAGAAAACAACAAATTTATTGATAATTGAACAATCGCTTCAAACTGGAAAAGTAAGCTACACTAGATATCAGGCATTCAGTTTTCTTCTTCAGAAGTTCACTTCTCTCTTTCCAATTCAAAAGTTGGTCATGAGAAGAATTAGGAGATAGGCCTGCATTAAGCAGGTAGTTGTCGGCGATACATTAACATTATTTTCGAAGTCATGAACAAATGTAACGAGCACCAAAAATCCTCAAATGCAACTGGAAAATGTTAGATCCTGCCTCATAAATGAGGCAAGTATCATGAACACATGGGTTAGATGGCTTTCAACTAATTTCGTAACTTACCAACAGAAAAAAAAAAAAAAAAAAAGTAGCACTGCATGAAATCAGAACATGATTACATTTAAGAAAAGAAGTTTGAGAACACCCTCAAGGAATAACCAATAGTTCACTGGAGTATTACTTGATAGCATCATGGTACTTGGATTCAGGGTGTTTGTGAAAGAACTTCTTTATGTAAGGATCCTCCGGGAGACTGATCCGTTTAATTTTGCCATCAGTACGAGGGAAAGTTGCAGGTGGTGCCCTGGATGATGCAATTAAGTAAAATCATGAGGAAATGCAAATATCCATCTCTAAAATATCACTAACCTGACCTCAGCTCGATGGACCAAAGCACTAATGGCCCGCACAAATTTCACTACCTTCAAAAGAACATAAATTTGGACATAGAGGGCCAAAATTTCATATTTTTATATGAACCCAGTTCTCAATACTCATGTAGTATTTCTACTACTTCAAGCTAGCAAATCCATTCAAAATCAAGAATACAAATCAAACTCCACACTTCTCTCGTAGGATCCTCCCTCTCTCACCCTTCTGGCTGTATTTACATTGTTGAGAAAGCAACTTTCAACTATAAATACACAAAAGGAACAATCTTTTCTCATTCGAATCCATTCTCTTAGAACAATCTCAGAATTTCATGACTTTTCCGTTATTTCACAAATACTAAGCCCAATAATTAGCTAAAACTATGTGTAGAACCTATACCGAGAAGGCAGAAGTAGAAAAAGATACAGAGTGACTCACTGCTCCATAGCTTTGAGCCAGATAGGCTCGGACTTCGCCAAACCCTTCACGAGCTTTCTGGTTCTCGTGAGAAGATCTCCTCTCATGTACGACATGTCGGCTCCCCCTCTGCGTGTGCTCTTCGTTTTCTGGTGAACTAAATTCTAGTCAGTGACATCAACACTGGTGGCTGGTGGGTCGGGTTTCATGACAGTCGGGTAAAACTCGATTTTTGGATTTAATATTTATTTTCTTCTTTGTTTAGCTTTTGGGTCTTTTCAATTAATTAACATTTCTTTATTCATCCTCCCAAGTTCAAGAATAGGTATTTTAAATATTTATTTGCTGCATTAATACATTATTGGAAAAAAAGGCAATGGCTAATCTAATTTTCTGTTTAAAGCCGAAGTTTTTTTATCCAATATAGAATATATGTTGTGTTTGGGTTGAAAGAGTTGATTAATTCAGACTACTCTTTTCCAGTCTTTTTGGTTGTATTAACCCAAACCACCTTTAGAAGAATTGGAGTTGGAGTGGAGAATCGAGATCATAAAATATGGAGAAACGATTGGCCTATCTACTTGGAATTTATAATACTTTTGGTTCAACCAAATCTTCACACAACTACCACTCCATCCCGGAAACTAAAAGCTACTCAAATCATTGTACACATTAACATGTTGCCCTAACAATAGATCTGCGAACCGACGGAAGCCGATTAACGAAGCTGTCAGCGGAGTCCAACAAGCAGAGTGGATCGGCAATCCTTCCACCATTACGAAGGACGAGCCCTCTTATTGCTGCAGGATGGGCATTTGTACTGCTTAATATGCTCTGCTCTAGCTGGTGTGATCTTAACACACTTTCCATGAAACCACTTCTCACAGACGTCACAGCAAATCCAGAATTCATCAGATGCATAGTTCTCACCACATGCACCGCACAATGTTTCCCCATGCTCGTCGTCCTCTTCCTCTTCCTCCTCCAAGCCCTCGTCTTCATACTTCGGCTGTGAGGTTTTCACAAATTTCGCCTGAGATTCTCGCTGCTGTCCACCGAAATTTTTAGAAACAAAAGTAGTTAATAACATTCAATCTAGAGGAAATGAAGACCTATTAAAGAAACTTTCCTCTCACACCCTATGTAACTCCAGCCTAGGTTGAAAGTACTTGCAAACAAAACAAAGCAGTAGCTATATTATATATTGTCTCCAACATTAAGAAAATATAAACATCGTTTTTACCGTTTTGGTGTTTGACTTTGATTTGTTGCTACTGTTATTTATGACTGATGACTTCTCCTTGGTTTGTTTCTTTGCATTACCAGTCACGACTTCGAATATAGTTGGAAGATCATTTATCATATTGAAGAGCCGTTTCCTGTGTCAAGTTACATAAAACATTGTAACGTAAACTCACAGAGATGCTACAAAACAAATACAACCTAGTTATGTCCAGAAAAGCCACTTCCCGAGAAATGAAAATGAATATCAATAATTTGGTCTACTTTGATGTTTCAAGCACAGTCCCACCAGAATCACATTCATCCTGACCCCGAAGGGATTCAAATTTTCCATCTTTTTCCACTAACCTACTAAACAATTATGTGTTTGTTAATAGTTTCACCATGAGTGTACTGAAACAGGACAAAGAGCATGACTGCGAGAATACTTTGTGTATAGCATATAACACTAACACCATCGTAAAATGAAGACATAATTGCAAAAGGACTACAAAATGAGTATAGATAGCAGAACGGTTTATTTGAGAAGACTAAGAAAAACTAGTTAAACAAATTTAACGGGAGGCTATAAAAAAGAACCCTATCATATGTTCAGAAAGCACAAAGCTTTTCGTTAACAATCAAAGATACCTGT
The DNA here is from genome assembly GCA_027563885.1 of Erythroxylum longipes. Lineage (NCBI taxonomy): Eukaryota > Viridiplantae > Streptophyta > Magnoliopsida > Malpighiales > Erythroxylaceae > Erythroxylum > Erythroxylum longipes. The sequence continues at coordinate 13,592,789 of JAOQMS010000001.1, read as the reverse complement.
CAGCTTTATCAAACCCAAATCTGGCACCAAAATAGAACGCAACAGAAAGCAGCCATGCATCACTATGGACAGCAACTAAGGATAACCAGTCCTTTTCCTGCATGCCATCTCTCGCAAAATTAATACCCAGCGCCGGCTCAGGTAACTCAGGAGGCACTTCTTCAGCAGGTAAATTCACTTCCCACTGCTCAGTAGGAAACCCATACAAGCACAGGTTCTCCTTCTCTAAAAATTCAAGTGCACAACAAATTCCCATTAAGCACTAATCATTACCACAAAGCTTAGAACCAATAACTAACCTAATTTTCCTCCCACCTTCAAAATACCATCAAATTGCAACAACAACAAAAAAAACAAGAATCGAGAAAGAACGCAGCTTCAACAAAATAACGAAAAAGGTCTCAGTTTCTCGCAACTCACCTGGGTCGCACTGTTGATAGAACTCCTCAACATCTGCAACAGCCACAAAATGACGATGCATTTAATCAAAAAATAAACGAACAACGAACGAAATAACTGAAACTAAACCCTAACAGTTCACGTTTTTTGTTTCTTTCCAAAATTTTCACGATTCCTATATAACCGGGGGGAGAAAAAAGACAAAGCAAAAGAGCACAAAAAGGCAGAATGTGAGGCAGCAACCAGTGGTGAGGGCCTTAATCAACGCAGAGCGGCGAGCTTTGAAGTCTTTAAACACCTCCTCCACCGTACGCGGGTTGTACTGCGCTCCGGCTCCCTCCATAGCTTTCGCTCTCTACTTTCTCTCTCTAGAATTGGGGATTTTTCTTTTTCTTTTAGTTTTTGAATTTTGGTTTGTTTTTGGTTTTTATAGGGTAGAAGAAAAAGAAGAGGACATATGAGGGATTAAGGAATTTGGACGGGTACCGGATTTGAATCTTTGTCGGGTTAATTGGATTTGAGAGTTTGGTTTTCAGGTCCGGACAAAATTTCTCCTTTTCTCATCAATCAAATATAGTTTTGTATTAGGTTCAAATTTTGGAGAGTTTCAAATTCAATTGAATAATTAAGTTATAATCATAAGATTTTCTTAGTTTACATAATACGAAAGTCAAATTTCAGACTGATTTGGATAGCCTGAAATGTGGAAGGATGGGTTTGTTGCATCGTCGTTGTTTCGAAAACTATATCAGATATCCGTTGTTTTAAAAATTTATCGGATATAAATTCTAAGATGTGCTTGTTTAGTAGATTCAGAAGAAAAAGAATAGTTACGGAATGAAATATAAAAGTTGGTAAAAGATTATGATTATAAAATTGTAATTTTAATTACTCACTTTTGATTAAGTCCTCTCGTAATCTAGAAGAGTGGGAATGATTGTTCTGTAACACTCGCGCACGTTTTAGGCGCGAGTTTCTCTTTCACTCACTAAACAATTAACAGCAACAATACCCATCTTCACTTTTGTTCTTACAAGCCACGTTTTTTTCTCTTGCCCTCGTCTCTCTGCAAAGTAATCCCAGCCCAACATAGAAATAGCCGAAACCACGAAGTAGCAGTAGTAATTTTCTTCCTTTCTTTCTTCTTCATTATTTTTTTGTTGATATAATTGCATATTTCTCTCTTCTGTTCTACTAGGTTTGGGTTTTCAATTCCTTTCTCTTGAGTTAGGTTTATTTCTTCTGCATTTGTTACTTGCTATGTGTTGTGTGTTGTGTGTTGTTGCTTTAACACCATTCCTAGGCGATATATTTGAGGTGCCCTTGCTTTCTATTACATCTGTCCAGATAAATCTGGGTTTTGTATTAAGGGGCTTATGGTATGAGCTGACTCCGTAAGAGATATAAACCGCATGCGTTTACTATTTCAAAAATGGTTTTTTGTTTATAGATAAACCCTCGCTCTCTGTTGCAACTGTCCCAAAACTGTAATGCAGAATTTTCAATTTCTTCTAGTTCGTTCTTTTACAAATCTTGTAATTCATGTTCTCCATAATTTGTTGTCTCCTCCTTGTTCTGATCGGCGACCTCTTTCACTGCTTTCTACTTCAGTTTCAACAGTAACCTTCATACCTACGGCGTCCTCTGTTCATTTGAAATCGGTGCTTAATTTACGATAACCTTCATACCTACGGCGTTTCTCTATTGGTGCTTCATTTGAAATTGCCAACTCCACTTATGCTTCACATTCTGTTGTCTCCTCACTGTTCCGATTGGCCTTCTCTTTCACCGCTACTCTTTTTGCTTCAATCTCATCTTTGATCCCTTCTTCTTTCTTTTCTTGTATAGTATTTTCTTCAACATTCTGAATGTCTTCATTCTCATCAATAGTCCCCTCACTTGAAATCAGTGGTTCATTTTCGATGGTCAAGGGAACTCCTGACCTCTCAATTTCTTCTACTTCGTTCTTTCTACTTTAGTCCTGCAATGAAGTAAATGCTTGCATACTATTTCTGGAGGAAAGTCATAGCAGTTGGCAGTTTGCTAAAGAACTCTCATGAAACTTCTGTATAAATTGATGTACTCTTCTAGACTATATGCTTTTCATAGTAATTATGCTAAGCATCATGTAAAGAGTTGTATGCTCTATTTATCTGTTATAGAGGTATCTCTTACACTACTAATGTGTAGATGTGATCGATCCATAGCTACTGACATACAAACTGTAATGAAAATTCTGTTAAAATGTTGTTTCTCTGAGCAGTTTTTATGCAAAAGTGCATCTTTTTTTTTACCTATTACATGCAATTAATTTTGCCTAAGCATCATTTTGTAGGCTTTGTTGTGCATGGAAAATAAATAATTTAGCTAATAAGAGAAATTGTATACTAATTGCAGACATGCATTCTCAAATTATTTATTTTCCTAATAATCAAAAGATGATTGAAAATATGCTATTTTCCTTAATTGGAAATGTTGCTACGTAATGCCAGATGTTTTGTTCAAGTGTTTAGGAGAGATCTAAGCTTTTAGAACTCCAGAAATTGTAGTACTTGAAACAAATTTTAAGCAAGCAACTATAGAAGTTTTGAGCTAAGGAGAGATGTTTTATAAGAATGCGCATGTGGTAATTCTAGATAATCACATTCTTCTGAGATTAATATGCATAAAACTTCCATAGAAATTATGGAAAATTAAAGATCACCTACTTGATGGGACTTATCTAAATATTGGCGTCTTATTGATTGAATTCGCAAGCTCCTGTTTTTATAAATATTGGTCTTTTATTTGTTCACATAGTATTATATGCATGCTTCATTGTAGTAAGCTCTTGTGAAAATGGATCATCGTTTTTATTTTCACTACTACAATATAGGTCATTCTCCTAGAATTATGATTACTTTTAACTATAAGTAAGATGTGCATACATAATTGTATACTAGTTATAACCAAAGTAAATAGTTGGATTCACGATTGTGGGCCTGGTGTAAAGTCCAAATATATTTTCAGGCTCCATATCTCAACACATTTAACAGTCACTTAAGATTTCTCATTTGGAACCCTTCAAATTTTTCTGATTTATTGGATTGCAAGTTGATGAATTTTTTGTTTCTAGATTTGTAGTTCTCCCATTTTACTGCAGTCGTGGAGCAACTTATCAATCAAGACATCTCATTTTTGTCCTTTCAAGAGGTATTTATATGAATCAATCATTTATGTTTTATCCCTTTGTTTAAGTTAGGTTGAGCCTTTTCTTTTCTATCATGAACATCCATTTGTTTTTTATATTTGTGATTGGAAATGTGAAACACTGGGAATTCCGATAGTATTGTCATGTTTTATCTTTGGGATTTAAGTTAATGTTAAATATGATATGTTGAAATGTGTGTGAGCCTTGTTGATTACTCTGTTGTTTCCTTATTCCTTCTTAAATAGTTGAGCGTCTTCCTTTTAACTTCCTCGTACCAATTCAAATTAGATCTAAAGTGTTCTTAATCACTGTTGCATCAGGACCAGGAATTTCATTCCCCTTCTAGAGTGAACCATTTATGTTTTGCTCAAAGTTTTTAAGTTATGAACTTTGGGATTAAACTAGTAGAGTTACTCCAAAAAGTAGGCAGAAATGAGTAGAGTTATTAGATCTTGTTAAGATATATGGTATATATTTTATTATTAAATTTTGTCTTTTTTTGGATAATTGGACCTAGCAAATAATTCATTTTTACATCTAAATTGATTGAGTTTAAACTGGCTACAACTGGCTTGTCGGATTTTTGGATAATGATTCAGTTGTGATAAAATTCTATTTTAAGTGGGACTCTTGGTTGAAGTAGGACTCTCAATACTCGAAGGATTATGCACATCTCCTATCTACTATTGTTGTCTATCTCTAACGTAAGTGTGCTGTGATAGAGTTGAAGTTAATTTCTAATGTAAGTGAGTGATAACAGAAGAGGGGTGTGTGTGGCACTTGGAGGGATGTGCGTGCATTAAATGTGCAGGTGAGTGTATGGCTTTTAAAGATACATGTGTGAGATGGACTTGATAGAGTTTGTAGTTTAATCAAATAGTGAGTGTGTTTTGAGTACGCGTCCGTGAAGATTGCGCAGAGACATGATAGGTTGGGTGATAAAAGCTACGCAGAAAAGAAGCCAAGGTGTAGCGCGTCAATGATTATTACAGTGAAGTTGATTTGTGAACCACGGTGAAATTAATTTGTGAGCAAGGGTTGGTCTGCATATGTTTTGATGTCGCGGGTGTTATATTTATGGTGAGAAAATTAAAGTGATTCTGTGTGTTTTTTTATGAGCCGTGGTTGTGGTGATTTGTTTTATGAAGAAAGAATCGATTATGGTGAAGAGTTTTCAGCTGGGTTATTTCAAGAAGATAAAATCTATAGGGAAGTCTTTCTTTTGTCTCAAGTATATTATGTTTAATTCTCAACTGATTAAATACTTGAGCTATTTTTATTGTTTTGAGTGAAGTAGTTAGACAAATCCTCTGACGAGGTTAGTACGAGGCAGTCGTACTATTGGGTGTGAAAATCTTTCCAGGAAGTGAGATAGAGTGATAGTGTCAAGGGTTGAGTGGTGTCGGCTCAGTAAAGCCTTGGGTAAAACTATTGTACTTCGGTTAGTGATTAAGCTAGGTGAGGGCCTCGCAGACGTATGTAAGGTGTGCCGAATTACTTTACCAAATTTATGGTGTTTTTATTATTTCGGTTTTGATTGTTTTTATTTTGTTGGTGCCAAATAAGTTTGCAGAAATTTTGCAAAATAATTAACTTCCTTCGGTTTTTCAGATCTCATTCTAATTTTTTTAGAAACAAGTTATTAAAGTACGCATATTTTTTGAATTTTTTAATGTAGATCAATATAGCTCGCCCCCTATTAGAGAACGACGGCATAAACTAAAGCAACTTTCGATACTTTAACAAACAACAAATAATATGGTGGTTTTCTTATTTGTTATCCATTATGTTATTTATTGTTTGTACCTTCAAGAGAAGGTCCGTGAAATTAAAACAAAGGAAGAAAAAAGGATTTATAGAATGAGATGGATTTTTATATTGACCATGGACTGTGATAATGCCTGCATTAGTGAACTTCGTATGGACAGAGCAACCTTTAGGATATTGTGTGATATGGTAAGAGATGTTGGGGGTTTAAAAGACACTAGGAACACATCCGTAAAAGAGGTTATAACAATGTTCATATACACCTTAGCTCACCATAAAAAGAGTAGGACAATAAGCTTACTTTTTCTCCGTAGTAAAGAAACCGTGAGTCGGCAATTCCATCAAGTTCTTTATGCAATTATATTACATCATATTTTACTCAAGAAGTCGGAGCCTATTACTCAAGATTGTCAAGATGAAAGATGGAAATGTTTTAGGTAATTGAACACTACAATTAACCTACAACATTAATATCATAACTTTTATGTGCTAAATCACCTTTTAGTTTTAATTTGTAGGGTTACTTAGGAGCCTTAGATGGGACATTAATTAAAGTTACACCTCCTAATGAAGATAAGCCCCAATATCGCACAAGAAAATGATGTATTTCAATAAATGTTTTAGGTGTTTGTTGCCCAAACATGCAATTCATATATGTATTGCCTGGTTGGGAGGGCTCTGCACACGATGGTCGTGTGCTTCAAGATGCGATCTCAAGGCCTTATGGTCTACGAGTCCCTTGAGGTAAATTTCTATTACAATATTCAATTTCATTTCTCTTTGAGTTATGCTGCTCAATCATAACTTATTGTTTAATTATGAAGGATGTTATTACTTGGTTGACTCTGGATATTACAATGCAAATGGATTTCTTGCTCCGTATCGAGGACAACGCTATCATTTGAAAGAATTCGATGGCCATCGACCAGAGACGGCAGAGGAATACTTTAATATGAAACATTCTAAAGCAAGGAATGTTATTGAGAGATGCTTTGGATTGTTGAAAGGAATATGGAAGATCCTTGCATCCCCTTCATTTTTCTCAATTCAAACCCAAGTTCGCATTATAATGGCTTGTTCCCTTCTACACAACTTGATTCGCAAGTTCATGAGCTTTGATCCACAAGAGTCAATCACTGAAGATGAAGAGAAGAGTGAGGAAGATGAGAGTGATGAAGATGATGAAATGGAATACTTTAAACAAATTAGTCCAACTAATGAGTGGTTGACATTTAGAAATAATATGGCAAACAACATATATAATATATGGACAACTAGATCTAATGACAATGATGTAGATTAGTAATTTAAGATATGTTTGTTTCACATGCTTATTAGATTGTTGAAATGTTTTTATTTTGATTAATGTATCTAAATGTTGAACATCTCTGTTTGTTTACTATTAATAATATATAACTGAGAGTTATTGGATTACTTTTGAAATGCACCCATGTGAACATCTATGTTTGGTTGACTATTTGTTCGTGAGTTATTAGATTACATCGTTGTATTTAGAATTTTCAGCAAAGTTATTTTAGTTATATCTTATTTCTTTGATAACTCTTACATTGTCCTACTTTTATTAGGAATGGCTTTGCCTGCCCGTGGGAGGGAAAAGAATAAGCAGTATTGGAAGGATGATGAGGTTGAAGCGTTGGTCAACGTTTTGCAGGAACTAGCTTGTGATCCTTTCTAGTATGGGG
>JAOQMS010000001.1:13572509-13585630 GCA_027563885.1 Erythroxylum longipes | reverse complement strand
ATGAACCAAAACCCTTCCATAAATCCAAACCTTCAGGTCAATTTTTCCATGATCATTTTGATCAAGTAAATGACAAAATTTGATATCACTTTCTTCTATATAAATATTTCCCATTGTCTTAAGTTTCTCATGACACTAAAATCATTCAATTTGGTTCAGTACTCTAAAAGTTATACCCCAAACATTTTCAGGATATTCTTATACTAAAACAACATTCTATGCTCAACTTCCATCCAAATTTTAAAATCTTTAGAGACTGAATTAGAACTATATTTCACCATACAAGTTGTATCCCTATGTCTCTAGTTTACAAAAAATCAAAAATCAGTCCATTTGGATAACTACACCAAAAGTTATGCCCAAAATATCAAATCATGTTTATGCAGGAAAATTGAGTTTGCCGGGGCGAAACACAGAAGTTTGCCGCAGCGAACTTGTCCAGAAACACGTTCCGAGAGCGTGTTTTCCTACATTTTCAACCTTTTAACCTCCTCTCTTTCATATATCACCCATCTCAAACCTAAACCATCTCTTCTACTTCATTTCAACCCAATATCACTCAAAACAAATTCATAAACTACATTTGATCATTTACCAAATACTAAAACATTCACATAAACCATTCATCAACAAATACCTACACATATTCACTTTTAACCATTACTAAATATGCTTAATTTAACAATCAAGAAAGGTTAATGCTCATACTTACTTGATTATCCTCAATGTCTTCAAATTCTTCAAGAGCCTTCAAAACCCTAGCTCTTCCCTTCTTTTTCTCCTTTCTCTTCTTTCATTCACAATTTTGTTTCTTTAAAATGCAAGACTACAATTGCTCTTTTTATACCTTTAATGAGTATGAAAGTTGCAATTTGACCTTCCATATAAGCCTTATGTCTATTTAAACTTAAGTGATCTTCCAAAAATGCCCTTATATCACCTTACAACATTAATGCTTTAATTCCATCAATCCATGAAATAAATCTTCCCAAACTTGACATAATAATTAAACTCCAATTAAAATGATTTATCTAGCAAGACCATAAATTTTATTCAACTCATGCTTACTAAAATAAAATAAAAAAATTCCAGGGCCCAATAAATAGGAACCCATACCTGCACACATTGAGGTTCCTAGGAGTACAAGATCTAATGTAGTTGCGTAAATCCACTAGAGTGAGACGACTTGCTATCCCATCTAATTACGAAATATATTAAGTGAATAGGACTATGTTATTAGATATGTTACAAATTCAGTTACTTTTATAGAAGCTGTCTCTGGACCCAGTACAGATTTGTGGTGGGATGCAATGGCTGATGAGATGCAAGCTATGAAGTATAGTAAGGTCTAGGAGTTAGTTGATTTATAGCTTAATTGCAAACTCGTCAATTGTAAATGAAGTTTAAAGACCTAAAGGATTTTGGGATAAAGTTCAGAGGTTAATTGGCTCGCTCAAATACCTAATGGTTCACTTAGAGAGAAATGTTGACTTTAATGTTACCTTTTCTTCCGTATCCTCGTAGGACACATTTTGAGTGATTATGGCACTTATAGCTCATAATGATATATAAACATCAGATGGCTGTCAAAACTTCTTTCTTGAATAAAGACCTTTACAAAAAGGTCTATATGGTACAACTTGAAGGATTTCAGGATCCAAACGGAACTGACATGATCAATATATGATTTACATCAAACCTGCCGAAAGTGATACCTTACTGTTGATGAGGTTATTACCTATTTTAGCTTTATGGAAAATAAAGTTAAAAAGATGCTTGTACTATGAGGTCAAGGGGAAGCAAAATTATCTTCCTATTATAACATGTGGATGATATATTGCTCACGTTAAATTACTTGACCATGTTGCAAGAGGTTTAGCAGCTTTTAGTCAAGAACTTTGACATGAAGGACATTGATGTAGTATCTTCTATCCTAGATATTCAGATTCGTCAGGACAGATCCCAATACTCATTAGACCTCCCACAGAGTGCATACATTGAATATGTGTTACAAAGGTTTAATGCGGTTAATTGTAAACCTGTCGTGGCACCTATCTCTCACAGTGAGAGATAATCTTTAGCACCATATCCAAAGAATAAAGAAAAGAGAGAGGTTATGAGGAATGTTCCGTATTCTAGTGCAGTTGGTAGCCTAATGTATGCTTGGGTAAGTACTAGGTGGGATATTGCATTTACTGTTAGACTGTTTGGTCAATATCTGGTTAACCCAGATATAGACTATTGAAATGTAGTCAATTGAGTGTTTAATGGCTAGACCCATTCGGTTGTACTGTGATAATCTTGTTGTGTTGTTTAGTAACAACACTGAATATCACAAGGTCTTAGCATTTCGAGGTTGATTATTTGACCATGAAGGAGTTGATACAAAAAGGTGACATTAAGGTTTAAAGCATCAAGGACTGAGGAAATGTTAGTTGATCCTTTAACTAAAGGACTTCACCCACTTGTGTTTGTAATATAAGTATATAGTAAGGGTGTTTTGATGTCCTTAGACACTGTTAGTTAGAGAATCGTTATGTTTTCTCCATGTACATTTGTACATTTATACATTTGATGTATTATGACGGTATGATGGCTCATCGATAAAGCTGATCATCGTTTATCCTCAGTAATACATTATCATAATACGTATAAAAGTCTTAAGATTTATGTCAATCTTAAGCATTTAAAGGTCACTGGGCATATGTATAGATTAACCTTGAGCCTATGTCTTTTAGACGCATACAGTTTTATACAGATATCCATAAAGTTTGACATGACATAGGGGAATATAAGTTTTAATCCCATAAAAGTTCTCTAATGCAGTTTAGCATTCAGTGGGAGAACATAAAGGTTTCCTCTGATGCAGTTTAGCATTTGGTAAGAAGAAACAATTTTTTTCCTAATGTTATTTAGCATTCAATGAAAGAAAACAGGATTTCTCTAATGCAGTTTAGCACGTGTGGTTTAACATAAAGTTGGAGAAATCAAGACCTACAAACAAACATGATATAATTTATATCATAAAGGTATCGTCCTAGTTTTCCACACTTCATTTTTCCATTCATGTTAGTGAGGTATTAGGTATACGTGATTGTATTGGATCTGTGTTGCACATGACATATGCATTTGATACTTTTTGGTATCAAAAGCCTTGCGGGATGGAATGATGGACTTTCGTTATCTTTGGATCAAATGTTTTGTTTTAAAACTTAGTTGACTAATACAGTAGCGTAGCTTAACCGAGTTTTTAAACTGTTTTTAACTTGAGTCAATACTGTGATTAGGTATTGTCCAAGAGGGACAATGTTAGATAATTTTGACTTTTCCCATAAAGTTGAACAATATTTAAATGCATTTTGTAGTTTTTCAATAACTTATCGGTTAAGTTACGTAATTTTATCCAAATAAAGATGATAAAGTAACCCAATATCAGGTGAAAATGGATCCTGATCAGTATGGACCGGACCCATATCGGGCCTGTGATGGGGAAGCCCGATATGGAAGCTATATATAAAGGTTAAGGTCTCCTGCAATTGCTCATGTCATTCGTAACTATAAGGATTCTTTGACTCGTTAAGAGAGCTTACCTTATGAGAAAACTGTAGAAAGACATTGATCTCGTCTCAGTGAGCAGTTCCCATGAAGACAAGGTGGATTTACGCTCATTTCAGCTTCGGAAAGCTCATTTGAAGTTATGAAATTGAAATTAGATATTTTCTGCATTTCTTCATTTATTGCTCTTTCACGTTCGATCTGGGATACATAACTATGATATTGTTACATGTTAGATGCTTCTCCTTTTTGGACCTTCTCTTTTGAATTCTAATGATTTACTTCTTCTTTGTTTGCTCTGCTTCTCTTTTGTTCTCCTTTCTCCCTATTCTCGTGTTACTTACTTCAACTTGCCTCTTATTTTCCTTTTACAAGAGGGCTTCCTTTTAATTTTGCTTTGTTTATAAGATGCTTTTGAATCGAACAAAATTGGTGCATAGAATTACTAGCTCATTAGTGTTAGGTTACAATTTGTTTAGTAGTCACATTGTGCAATCTTTTGCAAATTGAGGGATATCATAGTTCGTTGGTAATTTAAAGTTTGTGATGTATTTAATATTGTAGCTCTAGTGGCTGTTTAATATATTATGAAGGATCAATTTTTTGTAATAAAGGATTGGTTGTTATCGAACTTGGACCAGTAAGCTTAGTTGAGTTGTTCATGATTGTATGCCTTTGTTGCTTGAGTGACTATGAGATTTGGTAGAGAAGCTACCTAATTTCATATTGTCAATTTTCTTTTTGTGTAGACAGGTGAGCAATGAAATGCTTACTATTTTTAGCTTGTTGATGGTTTCATGTTGATGGTCTTAAGCACATGATGTTCATCTTCTTATTTTCTTATCGGCTTGCTTTGACTTTTCTTTCTTCATACATTTTGCTCGCTTTATATATTTTGACTATGTTAAAACATGAATTAAAGACAAGAATCGAAGAATTGAACAAGATAAATGGTGAGAAGTTGGCAAAATTCTCATTTTCACAATGGTGTTGCTATACAATAAATACACAGAGGCGTAGCTCTTGATGATGGTAAAATTGTACTGTCTGCAGACCTATGTAACTAATTCTGTCCTTTTCTTCTTTTTCTATTTCTTAAATTTATATTTTATTTTGTTGAATTGCTTGGGCTCCTTGGCTGCTCCTTGAATAGTCTAATAGCCCCCCTCAAGTTGGGTAATGTTAACAAGGCCCAACTTGACCGTGATGTCTGAAAAAGCAGGAGCAAGCAGAGGTTTGGTGAAAAAATCTGCCAACTGAAGTTTTGATTGGAGATGTGTGGTGTTGAGGAAACCTTGTTTGATGGAGTCACGAATGAGGTGGCAATCAATTTCTAAGTGTTTGGTTCTTTTGTGGAAAACGGGGTTGGAAGAGATGTGGATTGCAGCGGTGTTGTCGCAACGCAATGGGATAGGGAGGTCGAGTGGTAGTTGTAGGTCTCAGAAGATGTAAGAAATCCACCGTAGTTCACATAATATACTTTCCATGTTTCTGCATTATGCTTTTGCAGAGGACCAGCTTACGGTGGTTCGCTTTTTTTTCCAGTAGATTAAAGCAGTTCCATAGAATACGTAGTATCTCGTTAGAGAGCTACAGGAAAACATGCATCCTACCTAATCCGCATCAGAGAAGGTATGAACATGAGGGTTATGTTGGACAGGATATAGTAGGCACTTTGATGTTGTCCCTTTGAGATAATGGAGAATATGAACCAGGGCATTCCAGTGAGGTTGGTGTGGTGTTTTCGTGAATTGACTTAGTTGTTGAACTGAAAATGCTATATCTAGTATGGTGAGGTTTAGGTATAGCAATTTTTCGATGAGTCTGCGGTATTTCTCTGGATCTGTTAATAAGGCTCCATCCTTTGTGGTTAGTTTCGTGCCCGGTGAGAATGGTATAGATGTCTGTTTGATGTCCTCCAAACCAATATCTCAAATGATATCATGAATATATTTCCACTGTGATAATAACATCCTGTCAATCGATCAAGCAACTTCTACCCCAATAAAATACTGGACATATCCCATGTCCTTAATTGTGAACTCATTAGGTAACAAATCCTTAGCAAAAAATATAGATTGTTCACAGCTAGCAGCAAGCAGGACATCATCTACATAAATTAGTAAGGCAAGGAAAGAGTTTCCTGTACCTTTCGTAAACAGGCATGCGTCTGATGAGGACTGAACAAAACCGAATTCCTTTAATTTATTTATGATTTCTTTGTTCCACTAGCAACCCACTTGCTTTAAACCATACAACGATTTTTGGAGTTTCAGCACTTATCCAGGTTCGGTTTTGTTGTACTTTATAAGGGGAAACATATATATGTCCTCTTCAATGTGACCGTAGATGTATGAATTGTTAATGTCACAATGATGTATTAGCTAATCTTTTGCAGCAGTAATGGCGAGCAGTATTCGAATAGAGGTGAGTTTGGCTACTGGTGAAAACACCTTCGAATAGTTTACCCCTGCTCTCTAATTAAAACCCTTAACCACAAGTCATGCCTTTTGCCTTTCAATTGAGTCGTCTGGGTTATGCTTTATCTTGAATACCCACTTTGTGGACAGTGCTCTTCTGTTGTTTAAAAGGTTACATAGAATCCACGTTTGATTTAACTCCAGTGCTTCCAACTCAGATTCCATAGGTTCTATCTATAGAGGAGCTCTGATAGTAGCATCATATGTTAATGGTTCATAATTAGCTGACACGTTGGCTATAAAGGAGGTGTATGTGGGAGTGAAGGATAAAGGTGATGGTGATGTAGAAAAGGAATTTTTAGACAAACAACAAACCTGATCTGGGCATGTCATGGACTTGTTTGCTTGGTGAGGAGTAGGGAGCACGTAGGAGATGTAATCATTGAGGTAAGGAGGTGGTTGACGATTTCACTTACTGAATCTGGTGGGTTGAGTCATTGTTTGATCACACGAGGTCCTGGTATTTTGTGAGTTTATGTTGTCGGTATTTGTAGGGGAAGAAATGGAGTTGTATTGATCGTGGGAGGTTGTAGTTGGTGAATTGGTTAAAGTTATTGGGCTGGACATAGTGTTTGGATCAATGTGAGTATCATATGGTGGGGTATTTGGAGTTATTCAACCAGGCTTAGTATTTGGGTCTGTGTAGTGTATCTAGTCATTTGGGCTATAGGATTTGAAAAGTGGATTTTGGGTTTTTTGGTTGGTGGAGGCATGGTTATTATGTGAAAAGGGAAATGTTGTTTAGCAAAAAACAACGTCGCAGTTTATTAAAAAAATCGTTTCCAAATCTTGTAATTTGTACCCACGTTTGTCCGGTGCATATCCAAGGAATAAACATTTCGCAACTCGAGGTTCTAACTTTTCTTTATAAGGTGTATTATTTGTTGAATAACTTAGGCATCAGAATATTCTCATATGGTCATACGTGGGTAGTCTACCATGATGTTTTTCATAAGGAGTTTTCCAATTTAATACTTTGGTAGGTAATCGATTTATAATATAAGGGGCTGTCAATAAGGCTTCCCCTAATAATTTTTTAGAAACTTGGCTTGATATAAGAGGGCACGTTTTATTTGTAGTAGATGTCTATGTTTACGTTCCACAACCCCGTTTTGTTGGGGCTTGTACGCATAGGTTTTCTGGTAGACTATTCTCTTGGTTTCTAAAATTTGCCTACTTAAGTTGTTTACAAACTCTTTCCCATTATCGGTTCGGATTACCTTTATTTGAGTGGAGAAATATCTTTCAATCATGGTGATGAAGGTTGATAAGGCATTAAAAGTTGGGTTTTCTCTCCTAAAATAAATGTCTAGGTTACTCTGCTAAATTCATCTACAATTGTAAGGAAGTATTTGGACCCATCTAATGTAGATATGTTATATGGGCCCCAGAGGTCCACATGAATTAATTCAAATGGGCTTAAGCAAGTAATGGTATGGGTATTAAAGGGTTTCTTGGTTTGTTTAGCCAAAGGACATATTTCACATAAATGATCTGTTGTGGATGCACACGTTATATTAGGTATTCGTGAAAGTTTGTCCTTGGATACGTGACCAAGATGTAAGTGCCAAACATCAAAATCACTCAACGCATTACAAACAACATGATTGTTTAAATAGAAGTCTAAGGGTGGACCTTTTAAGGATTTTGGTGGTAAGAAGTTTTGAGGTGTTAGCTTGTAAATTCCCCCCGTCTCCTTGCAAGTAGCCATGACATAGCTAGACTGAGGGTCCTGTAAAAAAGCTTTGTCAGATATGAAGATAACTGCCAGTTTATTCCTAGATGCTAGTTTGTGGACGGACAATAAATTGTGGTGGAACATCGAGACATGTAGCACATCCTTAATGATAACTTTGGGTGTCAATTCTACATCTCCTATGTGGGTGATAGGCCTAACGCTCCCATCTGGTAATGTAACAGCGCTTAATAGGTTGGTTTCTATTAGGTGGTGATAATGTTTTTGGTTCGAACACATGTGGGTTGAAGCCCCTGAGTCAACTATCTATGAACCATAAACACATTCAGCGCTATGATGAATACTTGAAAGAGAATTTATACCTGCAAAGCTGCTAAAGACTACGTGATTGGCTTCCGAGTTACCTTTCCTATTCATGTAATGCATCATATCTTGAACTTGTCGAGCTAACACGTTTATACCACCTCTTTATCTGTTACCTCTGTATCGATGTTCCCCTATGTAGTATCTACCAGACTATCTGCCACAGCAGTTGCAAAATGCCCTTTTTCGTTGGCCCATTTCTCCTTTAACTCCTTAAACCACTCCGGTATGCCATGTAGTTTGAAGCACGTCTCAATGGTGTGACCCCTCTCATGGCAATGATTGCAATTTCTATCCTCCTTCCTCACAAAATTCCTTCTTCTATTTAGACCACCATTCTCGCTGTCATTTGATTTACGGTGGGTTTCAGTTCTGCTATCAAAGAAATATTCATTTGGTTACTAGTGGTTATGCTCTTTTGTCTCTCAATTGTTAGGATCATAGAGTACGCCTTGCTCGCAGTGGGCAGTGGGTTGTTTAACATGATCTAGCTAACTACATAGCTGTAATCCTCTTTCAAACCCATCAAAAATTGTATTAGTTTTGTATTGTTCTCTACAGCACTGTTATGTTTGCCAGCATCACAGGTACAATTTATTAAAAGGGCATTAAACACGATAAATCATCCTATAGCCTTTTTAATTTGGTAAAGTAAGTCAACACAGACCCATTCCCTTGCCTTAAACTAGCAATTTCTTGCATTATTTTGTAAATTTGCGAATCGTCACTCTCCCCACACCTAGACTTTAACTCCTCCCATAACTCCCAAGCAAAATTCATAACCAAGAACGAATTTACAATTTCTTTGCAGATTGAATTCAAAATTCAGGAGTTTACCATTTTATCAATTGTTCGCCACTTTCTTAGCAATCCGGCGTAGTTCGCTAGCTTCTTAATGCATCCATTCATGAATCCCACTTTTTCCTTCGCACCCAGAGCTATTAACATCGAGCGGCTCTAGGACAAGTAATTGTTGCGCTCGAGGAGTGTAGTGATGAGGACACATCCCGGATTCTCTAATGCTGCAACAAAATAAGCATCGGTGTCATATTCATTTTCCATTATGTTTCTGTCACTTACATTCTCTTCGTTCTATGACATATTCAGTTTTGCAGTAGAATTTTAAGGATTTACGTGTCAGTTGTAGATCTGCTCTAATACCATGTTGAAACATGAGTTAAAAACAAGAATTGGAGAATTGAACAAGAGAAATGGTGAGATGTTGGCAAAATTCTCATTTGCACAATGGTGTTGCTGTATAATAAATACACAGAGGTAAAATTGTACTCTTTGAAGGCCTATGTAACGAATTTTGTCCTTTTCTTTAGACCTATGTAACTAATTCTGTCATTTTCTTCTTTTTCTATTTCCTGAATTTGTATTTTATTTTGTTGTATTGCTTGGGCCCTTTGGCTACTCCTTGAATAGTCTAACGGACTAGTTACTCTGTTTGATTGAGTGAGACTTTCTTATTTAATTTTCTTTTCATATTGGTTTTATCATATCCATTTCATGAGGTGAAGAGAACAAGGGACAAGAACAAAGGTGTATATCCTTATCCTTATCTTTGCTATTATGGAAGAAACTTTTCAGTATTTGGTTGTTGGAGATTCTGTTTTTGAGTATGGTGTCAAACTAATTATAATTTTAGTTATTCTTGTATAAAATTTGAATTGTTACTTAGATAACTTTCGTCTTTGTAGTGCCTCTTCATCTTATGGTATCTGTTGCTCATTGAAAAAAGTTGACAAGTTTTATATTTCTATTGCCTCTTCATTTTATAGTTTCTCGTGCTCCTCAAGAAAAAGTTTGGGCCGACTTTTAACATGTTTGCTTGGGATAAGCATATTCTCCAATGTGACTCCTAGATTTGTATGCTTATGGCCACAGAATACAGGTTACAGAAGCCCTACAGATGTAAAGAAACAATATGAGAATTATTGGTCAGGAAATTAAACCTCGTGAAGTTTCTGATCTTAATGCTCGACGAAGTGACTATACTTCAATTTCCTTCTAGTGCAGGAATCAGTAGGGAATTCTGCGTAGTGAGAATAATAGTTAACCAGAGTACAGATGCAGAAGTGAAGCCTGTTTTTCTGCAAGGTTCAACTTCCAATGAACAAGGTGTTGTAAGTAAATCAAAGAAGGGGTATGCAGATTTGCATTTTAAGATTTTACTTAATTTCATTTTGTTGTGGTCTTGATCTTCTAGATAAGGTACATAAGATAATGATGCCTATAACTTGTGACAAGAAGGAAGAGGGTGGTAGAAGGAAAGCTTATGGTTTTTGCCCCTCTGTGTAACTTACAAGTTTGATTATTTATTCTTAATGTTGATTTCACTAAAGATTGTTGCATCATTGTTTTGAGGAAGGCGTGAGCAATTTGTCCTTACCTTTCTCTCTGCAGCTCAACAGGAAGTTCAAGTAATATAAAGCACTCTGGTGGGTGAAGTTCTTCTCAAACTTCTATTGAGTCTATTAACTTGCAAGTTGGGGATTCCAAAGATGCTAATGCAGGTATTCATGAAAGGAAATGTAATCTCGCAGGAGAAGCAGGACTCTTCGCAGCTGCAAGTACTGAAACCCAGTAATTCTCAACATAGTTCTGCTTTCAAACAGTTCTGTTGTAGAGGTGTATTGCTCTTTAACAGACCTGTGCATGTGCCATCTCCTGAATCCCGATTTTCTGCTGCTGTTGGAGCAATTAAGCATGAGGTTGGGGTAGTTGTGGGCATAGGCAGTCTTCTGCAACTGCTGTTAAGGACATTTTTGTTTCGGGCAGTTCATTCTGAAAGTCAATTTTGGAAAGTGATGGTTCTGCATCAGAATCATTTCAACCTTTCCTTCCTATTTCTAGGACTGATCAAATTAATCAAACTAGTTGAACTGAGCGTCTTAAACCCAATATTTCTGTTAGCAGATCGTTCCTAAGTAATCAATATAACAAGAAACCTCACCAACAAGCTGTGGGTGACCAAAAAGGCAATGCTTGTAGAAGCTTCCCTGTATCAAATTCCATGGTGTCCTTTTGACGATGCATGTTGGCTATAATTCGTGGAAACTTGACAGGTATCATTGAAACTATTTTCTTTGCTTGATAGGAGGAGATTGTCTGTAGTTTGAGTAATACATTCGTGGATGTAATATTCAAACTTTCCAGGGTTATTCCTATGAAAATATGGGCCATGATACACAATGTGCTTTTCATGCAGCCCCACATCAAAATAAAGAATGGAAAACGAAATCTAAACAAAAACCTAGTGCTATCATACTTAGGGGGATCAGAACACCTACGAATTCTAATTTGTCTTCTGCTGATAATGGTAAAGATCAGATGAAGCTAATTTACATGATAAACTTTCACAAGTCAATATCTGCGGAAACCACAATTTCATCATAGCGCAACATATTCGAGTCCCTGAGACTGATTCGATGTAGGCTGACCTTTGGTAGTCTTGTAGTTGAGTTCAATTCCTCAAAGAATTTTGTGCGTGGACTAGGAAGTAGTTGCATTAACAGAGGAATCAAATCGGGAATCAGCTGCAAGGCTTGTTATAGGGGCAAGCATTATGGAAAATACAAAAATAAATTAAGTAGAACAAGAATAACAAGAATCATGATTGCAATCAAGGTCCCACAAATTAAGACAATCATGAAGATAATTATTCTACAAAATATTCAAGAATCCTATATGATTATGTCTTTTATTTTCTAGTCAAGTTCTATAATAAAGGGATTAAAATTCCTATTATTATGTACTACCTAAAATAGCAACTTAGCTTTGTTATTTAAATAGTTTAACGTAATGAAAGAGGACAAGCAAGAAAGTTTATTAAGATAGGCAGCTCACTCTTCCTTCAACCTAAGGTAGGTAGCTCCTTTTGATGAGTTCCACCCTTCCAACAAAAACTATAGGTTTTCATAGAAAACCCAAGTGAAATCATCCCTTGGCTAGATCTTAATCTAACGTTGACAGCATTTGGGCATTAGATCCAAGAGTCATGGGAGATTCTAACCAACTAAATCAACCAAATAATAGAGATGACAACACATATATTGGAGGAATATAAGGTCGAGTTCGAGTATCAGTTCAACACTTGTTTCGGTGATTGCCATAATTTAACATGTGAAGGCTTGGCAAGTCCAGATCTTCTGTCCAAGATTTTTCTGTCTTATTCTATCTAATTAAAAAACGTTGTTGTTTTTCTTTAAAAATTTTAAGTTGCTCATTCGTAAAGTCACTGTCGGGCTTAAGTCATGCTCATGCATAAGTTTAGGCTTTTTTATTACTTTTTATTTTTATTTTAATTATATTACTATTATTTTAATAAAAAATTAAATTAAATTTTAATTTTAATTATTACTTTAATAAAATTTAAATTTAAATTTAAATTATATTATTATTAATTTTATAAAAAATTAAAATTTAAAAGAAAAAAATTGTGCACGGGCGTGCATTAAATTGTGCACCTTTGGGCTTTTTTAATTTTTAATTTTTTGTTTAAATAAAATTAAAATTAAAATAAAATGATAAAAATAAAAATAATTTTGTTCAATTTTGTTTTTCTATTATTTTAATTTTAATTTTTTTGAATTAAATTTTTAAGATAAAAAATTTCTTATAATATCAGTGTGAAAAGAAAGAAAAATAAAAAAGGCTGGAAGCTCACTCTGTCACGATCGTGTGCACAATTGTGCACTCCTATTAATCAAGGGCTAGTGCACGATCATGCATTGTTGATGTGTCACTCAAATTAGTAAAAATTATATCTCTCAGTTCCGATGTCCAAAATTACAAACTTTATATCATTAGAAAGCTAAGAGGATAAAATACAACTTTTATGGAGACAACTTTGTCTGATTCGGCCTACATCAATACATTTTAATCATTGAAATAAGGATATAATTTTTGCCAGGGATAGTATTTTAGTCTTTGCCAGCAGCCATATCTCTTTCGTCCGGAGTCCAAAAATTTCATGAGATATACCGTTAGAAAGCTAAAAGGATGAACTACAATTTTCCTAC
>JAOQMS010000001.1:13545232-13572409 GCA_027563885.1 Erythroxylum longipes | reverse complement strand
AAACGTCTTTGCCCATTTCTACCTAGATTAATACAGTTTATTCGTGAAAGTTAGAGTCATTAATTTTGTCAAGGATAAGGATGAACTACAATTTTCCTACAAACGTCTTTGCCCATTTCTACCTAGATTAATACAGTTTATTCGTGAAAGTTAGAGTCATTAATTTTGTCAAGGATATAATTTTTGCCAGGGATAGTATTTTAGTCTTTGCCAACAGCCATATCTCTTTCGTCCGGAGTCCAAAAATTTCATGAGATATACCGTTAGAAAGCTAAAAGGATGAACTACAATTTTCCTACAAACGTCTTTGCCCATTTCCACCTAGATTAATACAGTTTATTCGTGAAAGTTAGAGTCATTAATTTTGTCCAGGGTAGTGCTGCAGCTATGTCCCTCCTTTCCTTCTTTCGCCTATTATGAGCTTTTACATATTTCAAAAGACCGTATCTTACAAACACTAAAAGTACATACAAGACCCTCAACATAACAATTTATTTTAAATCTATCCAGGGTCATTTTACAACATAACAATTCCATTTCCAACCACAATTAACAACCCAACAAAGAAGAAATTGAGTTGTTTATTAAACTTGTTTGGTAAAATTAGTTATTTAGTATTAGTTATTTATGTATAAAATTCTATAATTTATAAATTATATAAACAATTTTAGTAAATTAATCAATTAAATTAAGTGGTTGAAATCAAAACAAATTATTCCACAAATATAATATATTGTATAATTTAATCAATCAATCAATATTTAAAATGTAAAATTTTATCTTAAAATTTTTATTTAAAAAATTAAAATAATTGAAAATTTGACACAATACGATTTTAAATTATATCCTAATTTCAACGATTAAATTGTATTGATGTAGGTCGAATCAGACAAACTTGTCTTCATAAAAGTTGTAGCTTATCTTCTTAACTTTCTAATGGTATAAAGTTTGTAATTTTTAGACATTAAAATTGAGAGATATAATTTTTATAAGTTTAGTGATGCATCAAGAGTGCGCGACCCTAACCCTTCAATAATAGAAGTGCATGATCGTGCACTCCTAAAGCTTTCAACCTTTTTTATTTTTCTTTTTAATCTTAATTTTATAAAATTAATAATAACATAATTTTAATTTTAATTTAATTTAATTTATATTAAAGTAATAATTAAATTTTAATTTTAATTTATTTTTATTAAAAAGAAAAAAAGCATGCTCGTCAGCCCATGCATTAATTAGTCCACGGCTTGCATAACTAATGCATTTTTCTTTTTAATTTTAATCTTTTATAAAATTAATAATAACATAATTATAATTTAATTTAATTTAATTTTTTTTTATTAAAATGATAATTAAATTTAAAATTTAATTTATTTTTTATTTAAAAAAAAATGCAGACTCGTGCATTAGTTAGTTCACGGGCATGCATTAACTAATGTATTTTTTAATTTTAATTTTTTTATAAAATTAATATAATTATAATTTAATTTAATTTAATTTTGTTATTAAAGTAATAATTAAATTTAAAATTTAATTTATTTTTTATTAAAAAGAAAAATGCACGCTCATGCATTAGTTAGTGCAGGGTCATGCATTAACTAATGCATTTTTTAATTTTAAATTTTATAAAATTAATAATAACATAAGTATAATTATATTTTAATTTTAATTTTTATTAAAGTAATCATTAAATTTTAATTTTAATTTAAAATTAAAATGTAAAAAATAAAAATAAAAGATGCTTTATAGTAGAGAGCGGAGGTCGTTTGATTTGCTGCTTGGCTATGACTAATAGGATAGAGAATTCTGGGTTAGATAGAAGTGCATCTTTAAATTTTTTTTAAAAAGGCGTTGGTTTTATCTTAGACAAAATAGGACAGAGTAAACTTAGACAGGGGATCTAAACTTTGGCAAATAAGAGTCGTGAGCATGAAACTAGCAGTGGTAAGGTATCAATGCATGCACGACTAAAATTTGCATTAGGGGGACATTTAGACAATAGCTTTGTTCCCTAATAAGTTGGATTTCCCTTCATATGATGGAAAAAGAAGACCCACTAGGATGACTAAATAGATGTGATTAGTTCTGTCACAGCCAGTGAACAACTAAGGCGGATAAGGTTAGACTCCCATCATTCCATATGAGTGTAGACACCTAACTTTGGATTTTCAATTTGTCCTAAGAGAAACATGATTTCCCATAAGAGAATTTTAAGAAATTATGTCATCTTTGTTTTAAACCACAAATTGAAGCAATCCTCTCGAAGAAGTCATCGCCCTTGGGCAAATTGAGTCAGTAGAAGAATACAAGAGTAGAATTTAGTGCCTACTTGGGCGAGCAACCACAGTGCGTAGTGATCAACAGGTTGATATTTACCTCAATATGGAAATATATTGCTCTACAAATTTGGTATCAGTGATAAGCCTTATTGGGGAGTTTGAGAGGAAGCTACAACTTGATTTAGGGAAACATCATGGTTATAAATGGACAACATCAAGATAGACTTAGGGATGTCAATTTCGGCCCGGTCCAGTCGGCCAGTTTTCGGCCCGAATTTGGCAGACCACGGTCCGACCATGGTCTGCCTAGGCTGAGCCGCGGGCCGACCATGGTATCTAAATTGCATCATCTTTAAAAATATGGTGTGGAGACATAAATAATCAGGCTTTTTTTGTAAATCTAGCATTCTATTAATTATTTCTAAAGTGAACTTTTAGATTCTCATGTAAATATGTGGAACAATTGTTTTTAATGATGGGTAAAATTGAGTTTTTGTAGAAATGGAAGCATATGGATTGCATTTTAGCTTTCCATGTTTGTCACAAATATCCTGACATGCAATAGTATTGAGTAGGCCTATGATTCCCAGACTGGTTACGATATATCATACTTCAAATCCCCAATTGATAAAGTTATATGTGGACAAGCTCTAACTTCTTCACAGAAAGTAAGTTTGGCATTTCATCTTCTTCATGTATGTGTGTTAAAGCCTTAATAAGCTATCTCTCTATAGCCTCTCATCATGTACACAGCTTTCCTATGACCTTATGGCATTATAGTTACAAAGAAATTATTTCTGTAATTTGAGATTGTGACCTTATGATTATAAAGGAGTAACTTTACTAGTTGCTCCAAAACTCAATCTCTTCTTACAATATCATGCTATAACATGCATTGATTGCTTTTGTGTCTATTATTTTGTCTGAAAAAAATACTTTCACTTGTGTTAGTACATATGTATTAAGAACTAGTATTTTAGTTTATCAGTAGTTTGTTTCATGGATCTCGATTTTAAAAAATAAATTATTAGCTGTATGCTTGGCCCTAACTTTGTAATATATGTTTCTTTATACCTTAAGCATTTAGGGTTCTAATGTATCGAATGCTAATTTTATGTCCATTTTAACCGCATGCCTTAATGTCACGTTGCTATAACATGCAACACAGCAATCACCAATTTTCCTAGATGTACCTAATCTTAGGCCTTACTATTTGTTCCTTTCTCCAATTTGTCTTCCTTAGATGCCCATACCTAGCTATTTTATCCTTATCCATCGAATTGCAGCTATTATTTGCTATATGCCTAGGGATCTAAGTACGAATGGGCATCATATGTGGAATCCAGAAGTTCAAACTAGTAGGTGGCAACAATCCTGGTTTTGGTAATTTCAACATTGCACCGGGTTATGCCATTAATGTTTTCGTTCTAGTTGGAAATGCAACTGGTCTTGAATATTCATCTTGGATCAAATACAAGGATGGCAACCTATACGTTTCTAGTCCATGGGTAAGGGAAGAAAATGTTGCTTCATAACAGGGCTAGCAAATGAACGGAGCTTTGTTGGCGTACGCTTTAATAACGATTACATTTTTAAAATAAGATGAAAATGTGGATCCTTCTTTCTCATAACTTGCTGCTTTTCTCTTTACAAAGTCATGTTGGAAGCAACAACCTTCTTTTATATTGTTCTGAAACTCAAATATCTGAAGCCCTTTACATTGAATTACCTAAACTTTATTCACTTAAGGGTCTCCAGAAGAGAGTTTGTGGCAGAAAAAGAAAAGAAAAGTAGATAAAGGGAAGGCATCCTTTGCGTGCTTGTTTTCTCGGGATCGCATACACCTTGCATTTTGGTTATTCCCACACCTTACTTTAACCAAAGCTCATCACTGTTACATCCCTTTATACCCTTATCCCACCACCCTGTCTGCATCTGTCTCTCATTCTCAGGTGGAATGGAAGGCTGCAATTAAAATCAACCTCCAACTAACTTTACAAGTCATTTATACCATGAAACATTCAGTTTTAGTGCAATCCAACTCTAAGATGTCAGGACTAATATTCTAATACCCACTACTATGTTGAGAAAATGTGTTTAAAAACTAATTTCATACCTTTCCAATTGGTGAAGGATACGCTATGAAATTCTAGAACATAGTATGGAAGCAAATAATCATTTTTCTTTGTGGCTCAATCAAAAGCCACGAACCAGTGAATATGAAAACTTGATGAGTTAGATTTAAAATAATTTGATGTGAAAAATCAACTCTAAATTTAATAAATATGTATTCAATTAGCTAATATTAAGATAGTAAATAAATTAAAATCACTTTACAAATATAAAATACTTAATTATTGGTAAATTTTGATTATTTTGAAGCAACTGCACATTAAGTATTTACAATATTAAAGTTATACATCTATTTCATATATATCAAAATATTTTTAATTTACAATGTATTTTAGCCATTTAATATTAGTATATATTAATTATCAAATGACAAACTTTTATTTAAAAATTAACTCATTATATAGAAGGTAATTATTATTAATAAATTATAATTATTTTTGAAACATGTCCATATTAAGTATTTATAATATTAAAATTATATATTTAGTTATTTAAAATATTGAATAAATTACTATGCAAATACTCTCTCTCTCTCTCTCTCTCTCTCTCTTTGCATCTTCATTTTTAATACAATATTGTTTAAAGCATGCATGTATGTTATATTATGAGGAAAGCAATTATTATTTATTTCGGCTAAGTCCGCAAAATAGATGGAGTCACTAAACCCTAATGTTAGATCTATTATCTCATAGAGTGAAGGATATTTTAATCAATCATAAAAAATCAAAGTAGGACAGAACTATTAGCTGCGAATAAGTCAGATTTCAGAAGCAGTTCTCTTATCCACTGTTGTTAGCTCTCGAGGGAGGAAGTGATCAAGGTATAATTGTTGAAGGAAAAAAAGGATACCCTTTGAATGCTTAAATATAGATAAGATACTGGGCCATCAAGTAGTAATAATTAATCTAATGAATTCTCACCTGATTTGGGTTAGAGATTTGGAATATGGTCAATTCAAAAAAGTAAGAGTAATATGTTCTATGTAAAAGTAAAACATAAAGGAACCCTATCTAGGAACAAATGCGTAAGATAGTAATGCATTAGGTTGCACAAAAAAACAAAAAAAAACGATTTTAGCCTCAATTCAAAGTCCAAAAAGGTCCTTTGAGCACCCCACAACTATGTCATAATGGATCTGAACACTTGCCCTAGATAGACTTGGCAACATGTTAGACCATAAAGAAGCAATCATATCCCATTTAAGTTAGGCCAACCTCTTTCTAAGATTCCATACTTTGGGATTTTATGTTCATATTGCTTTTGGTATGTCAGAGAACAAATCTTGATTGAGCCCATATTTGCTTAATGGATACAATCTACTCATGGTAAAACTTCCTATAAGTTCAATGTACTTTCATCTTCAACAAATAGTCCAGCTTTTAATGCAGGACGAAGCATATGGTTGACTAGGTCGATACCTAAACAAAAAAAAAAATCAAGTTGAAACTAATAAGTACAAGTAATCGATAAAATGGAAAACAACAATCTTTTTTTCCCCTTTCGCTACTCCTATCTTATCGGTACAACGTTTGAATCAATAGAAAACCTGTTCTCCTGTATCTAAATGAATTGATATTATTCCATTCCAATTCCTTCTCGAAACCTCCTAAGGAAAATCCTGAATTGGATCCCAAATTGATAGGTTAGTGTGAGCTTATTCATGCGGTTATGCACTCTTCGAATAGGAATTCATTTTTCAAAAGATCCTAACTTTCGTGCTTGGTTGGGTCTCTGGGATCCTTTTTATGACCTTATATGTTGTGTTGAATACTTATCAAAATGCCAAAGATGCTTCTAAGAACAAGAGAAAGATTTTGAAAAAAAGGCATTATAATTCTATTATCCTCTTTTTTGATTTCCTTCTGTCGTTCCCTGATAAGTCCGATTGGTTTGGTTTTATACTGTAGAATCGAACCCATTTTTTCATTAAGCGAAGGGTATAAAAAGTTAAATATATTTTAGGATCAAATAAGCTTTTGGGGAGTTACAATAATTACAAGCTTAATTAGTGCTATATCTATAGTAAGAGATACCATAGTGAATTGACTTTGGGGTGGTTTCTTCGTAGAAAATGCCACCTTAAATCGTTTTTTTAGTGTAGAAAGTTTCAAATTCAAGATCTTTTGTTACACATATTTTTTGAGAAACGAAGTTATAGGCACGTATGTTCAGAGCTAGACTGACCACTCCAAAAGCGTTCATTCATAAACCAGTTATTAGTACAAATAACATATTCTTTTTCAATTTATCAATAAAATAAAATATGTTATAAAAATTAAAGTAAGATATAAAAATATTTTTAATATATTTATAAAAATTTCATATTTATTTTTAAAATACATACTTATTATAAGGTTATTGTAAATATTCTCTCTCTCTCTCTCTCTCTCTATATATATATATATATATTTATATAGTGATAAAGTGAACTTGACTTTAAGCTTATGAAATATTAAATTTTTATTATAAAATTAAAATATAACATAAAAGTAAAAAATAGCATCAATTTGTAAGAAATATAAATTTAAATATTTTTTACGTATTCTACAGATTATCATAATTATATTATTCTCTATTATATGAGAAGTATATTGCAGTTTTAATTAAATAAGTCTTTTAAGTTTATAATATAAAACTTTTAAACTTTGCTTTTATCTATCAATATTACGCACTAAAATTAACAAGTATACATGTATATTTTCAGTGATTCTTAAATTTCATTCCTGTTATTTATAAATATGATTTGCACCATTACAACTGAATAAAATATATTTTTTATGTTTCATGTAAGTTTATATTATTGTTATCATATTTTTATTCATATTATATTTATTATTAATTAGATGAGCACTAATATTATATAGGCTTGATTTGGGGGAGAGTTGATGGTTGACGACCTGCTAAAATCAACTTTCTGAAATGATAAGTACTTATTTTCAATAAGTACTTATGTGTTTGGGATTGTTGTTTTGGTAACTGCTAAAACGTAAAAATAGGTGTTTGGTAAGTACACTTGCGGTTGATGAAAAGAGATAAAGTGACTAAAAAGTCCATTAATTTAATAAACTATTAATTGTTGTATAAATAATTAAAAATATATTATTAGTTATATAAATTTAAAATTATAAATAATAAAATATTAAATAAAAATAAAATAAATTTGGTAAATAAAATATTTCATAAAAATATATTATTAGTCATATTAATTAAGAGTATAATGGAAAATAATACTTGTAGTGAAGGTTATTAATGAAAAGTAATATTTCTACCGCAAAAGCAGTTTCCTACCGCAACCCTCTTTTTGCTTATATATTTCTCGATGGCACCGTACTTTTCTCGAACCTCCGGTTGTTTACTGCAGATCTAAATATGTGACTGCATTTGAAAACTGTGGTGAATAAATACTTATCCTCACCGTACCGTAGATCCAAACACAGCCATAATTTTGTTAATTACATATTGCCAAAAATAATTGATATTGATCCATTTTCTTATGATTCTTTAAAAGGAAGAAGTTTGAAATAAGATAATTACAACTTATCAAGAATGTATATTGTTAAGCGTAAGTGAAAATGCATTTAAATTTTATTGATTTTATTTTTATATTTAAATATAAATATGTGAACAGATAACTTGCTTAGTATTTGATTAAAATTTTGGTTGTACCATGATGAATTATATATATATATATATATATACACAGCCTATTTAAAAATTAATGAATAAATTCCTTAGGAATATGAGTATGTTATTTCAATATGCATATTCTATTTAATTTAATCGTACAAAAAAATTAAAATGTAAAAACATAATAAGAAAGATAATAAAAAAATAACATAAGATCAATTTATAATAGTTTGACTAAAAAACTGTTGACAGCACTTACTTTTCAAGCTTCATTAGTAGTTGCATTTTTTTCTCTTCCTTCAATGAGAGAAAAGAAATTCTCCATAAAATATTTTCTCTACAATGGGTGAATAAGAGTCCTTACAATCATCTCACTTTGTTACGAGAGAAGTCCTTTACAACTCTTGTTCAAGATGAAGAGGAATCCTCGTATTGTTTATCCTACCAATTCTCTCAAGTACTATACTAACACGGCCATACGCATTTCAATACTTCCATTTCTTGCTCACACTAATGAACTATAGCTTAATAAGGCTTATACAATGCACACATGCGCTCAAATATGCTCTCTAGCCTCTCAATACTCTTGGCAACTATCTAGTCTATCATAACTTCTTCGTATAACCTAATTATAGTCTATTCATATCCAAAAGTAACTTTAGATGATCGTTAAACACACAAACTAATTATTGTAACAACTTCTTTCAAGGTATATTTAACTAGTTGACTATATATACTCTTGATTAGACTGTGTTTGTTCTACAAAAAGTTCTAATAGCCTATCTCCTAATCTAACAGAATGCACTTATTATATATACGTTTTGTCCCTAATTTAGGCTAGCCAAATCAGCCTTTAGGCTAGTCGAACTCTTGCATAAACTAATTTTTAAAAATGCTCTTAAGTCACTAATTTTCAATATATGAAGTTTTATAGAAGCAATAAATATTGTATTATGATTCAAAAAATATGTATTTAAAATTATTTTATAATATTTTTTAAAGATCACGAAATTTTATTTAAAGTTAAAAATAAAATTCCTTTCATTTCATATAAAAGATTTTGTAATTAACTCCTAACTACATATTTTTTATTATATTTTTATTATATTTTTATTAAAAAATATATCGAAACGACGTCGTTTTAATCAAAACAACGTCGTTTTGGATAAAGCCAATGTCCCGCGCTGGTCGATCATGATCGGCCCGTGGCCTGACTCGAGTAGACTATGGTCAGGCTAAAATACAGGCCGAGTTGAGCCGGGCTGAAATTGTCATTCTTATATATATAAGACCATGATGTCGGAGAAGTACCATTTATAGGGTTGACACTGCATATGTTAGATATGACGAGGTCTTCGTTCTATCACCTATCGGTGCGTTTTCACTTAAAATGCTTTATAATTGAAATCTAGATGATTGCAAGCACTAGTGCAAGATTTCTATTGTAGCTTGTTAAGCTCTTCTTGAGAAGTATTCTCTTCATTTAACCTAGGATCTGGCCATATAACACAATTTTCCTATAGTCATCCAAATATCTATTAGAAGAACTTGATTTAAGCTTGCTTTATGTTGTTCTTTATTAGAATTCTTTAAGAGTTATGCACACAATAATCTAGTTAGTGATCAAAAAAAATAAAAAAATAAAAAAATAGACAGAACATTAAATGGAAATTAAATATGTAGAATCTTGAAAGGGGTCTGCTCAAATTTTAACTTATGTCATGAATCGTATGCTGATTCTTGGTTGGCATGGCAAGATGTTTATGTTGCTGGTTGTTAGTTGTTCATGATGAAATCCAATCTCTTCATCAAAGATTATATTTTTAAAAAAAGAGAGAAAAAGGTTAGGCCACAGCAATCTAGACTCTTAATAGGAGCTCAGAGTGAATGACCTACAGTTCAATCAAGATACAAGAAAAATGATGGAAGCATGGTCCTTTGAATCCAGGATTTTAAAGCACATAATTTGGAGTTCTTGGCATGGGGAAGAGGTCTAGGCACCTTTAGATTTAATTGGAATGATAGTTATAGCCATTGTGGAAGACACCATAGCAACAATTTCGTAGTCTTGTTCTTTTAGACATTCGCCTTTTCTTCATCACTAGTTGCACTTTCTACTAATGATGGCTATAGTACTTGCTCCTATATTGTTAGAACTTACTCTATTGTGATAGCCTGCAAGTTATGGATCAACTTAATATTTTTCAAGAGGAAAGCACTTTTGTGACTTCATTACATATTTTCTGTGCTCGTCTCTTTTCTTGTTCTAGGAGCAGCCTTTTTAGTTGAGTATGCACTCGGACATCTTTTTTGTTTAGTAGTAATCAATTGGGAGAAAATCATAAATGTTGACAGGATCCAAACGAGGAATGTTATTGTTTTTTTGGTAGTGCTCCCAGTCATCTTCTAGTGGTATTTTATGAAACTATAAATGCTGGGAAACATTGGCTTGTGATATATCCAATCCATCTGCGATGGTTGAGGCATGAGTCTACAACTATCAAGAATATGTGTGGGTTCCTTCTATGTGTTGGATGATATTTAGAGGGGAAATGGATGAGGAACCTTTTTTGTTGGGGCGTGTCAATTCCTAGTTGTCATTCTATGGCTTGAAAGGAATCCACCCTACCATTTCGCTTACATCACCCATCATGACCTCTATGAACCTCACAGCCATTTTACAATTCCAACACTTGTTTACTTGATAATCTGCCCTCCTGACTAGATACAAACATAGAGTCATTAAAGAGGACAACGATTTAGCCAAGAAATATAAAAGCAATCATGACATTTACTTATATTAATGATTGTATCCTGAAAACTCTTTATGCCAGTCAAGAGTCATATTGTACACATAAGACGTAAAAATAGTTCAGTGGGAGCTCATTTAGATGTACCTAAAAGGCCAACATCAACCGGAAAACTTCGATTCAGTTAAACATATAAATTGTTGCTCAAGATCTAGGTTCAAGTTTCTAAACTAAAATTTTCCACACAAAAAAATTTCCTGGTAACATAAGATATTCCCATGACAGTTGCTGTCCTGGGAATAGCTATTCTACAATCAATGATAGCTATGAATTATGTTTCCAGTAAGTTATTATTGATGTCATCTTTACTTTAAACGGACCTCTACCCTAGTATGTGGGATTTGGTTTTATAATAACAACGGTGTAAAGATGCTTGTAAATTGACAGAGTGATAAAGTTTTCACCTGCCAAAAGAAAAAGGCCCCGTGTCCTGATTTTCTAACATTAGTTTGGGTTGAAAGTCTTGTAACTTTGATCTTCTCATATTTATAACAAGATAACTCACTTATTGTAGTTTAAAAGGTAACATTTATTCATGCCTTTGAAAGCTTATTAAATTTGGATATTATGATCAAATGGCCTAAATTTGATTCCATACATATATAGAACTTAATATCCACCATAACATATAGTTTGATGTATGCATAAGTGTAACAACTATCTTTTGGATATATGGGTTTTGTGTTCTAATTACATGGGATCAAAAGCTGCTCGATTTTAACCATTTGAGTTCAATTAAAACTCTTTAACAAATAATCATTACATAAACAACCTTACAGTTTCCTTCTTTGTGTCTCAAATGGACTTGCATACAGTGAGAAGGTAAGCAAGTTGTACATAAAGAACTTCGAATAGTTGTTAACAAGAAGATTATTCCCTCTTAAAGGCTAAACAACAAATGTGGTCAGTAACCATAAGTGTAGCTAAACTTATCAAATGAAAACAATAGAAGGGAAGTGATATATTCTTATGGGTTAATTGGATTATTTGGGCGCAGTGTTTAACATGGGTAGTAGTAATCATAAGTTGTTAATCATCGTGTAAGTTACAATATAATATGCTTGCCTCACATTCATTATTTGTCACATTCATTATTTGTTAACCATATTAAATGTATAATCATATTCCTTGATTTACTATCTTAATAGGCAGCAAAGCAAGTTTATGATCTATAAATGAATTCCCAAATCAACTTGGGTAAATTTGATTATCATGATAATTAAGAAATTGATTCTTTTCTTTTTCACATCTCAAATTGCTACTTTGTCTTTTAATATCATAAACTCACTAGTCATATAATCAACCAATTTCATTTTTAAAGTTCTTTTAAATATCCTTAAAAGGAAAAACAGAAAGAAATATTGGGAAATTAGTAAAAGGCAGCATTGATAGCTTGATGGTGTGAAAAAGTCAAAGCATCCAAGGAGCCACATTAGTTACCTTAGAAAGAAGCAATATTTTGGCTTTCAGATAATAATATTTCTCAAGTATAATTGAAGGGCATACCCAAATGGTCTACATGCTCCCGAGAATGTTGGAACTTCTTTTCCTCCATTAAATGCATTAATTGCTTTAGTAACCAAGTTTGTAATAAAACTCCACAGTTTCTTATTATTGTAAAATGTAAAACTTTAACCACAAGGTGTGGTGTGGGCAGTATCTACCCTTATCTCTTAACCATGAGGTGTGGAATTCGATTCCTACCTATAAGTGTGGAGAACTGCCTAACCCCCATCTAGTAGTTCTGTTATTGTGAAGAATTAGTTACTGTTGTCGGTGGTGGATACCCAAGTTTATCCTTAAGTCAAAAAAAAAGAAGTAAAACATTAATTTTTATTTCTATTTTTTGTTAATGTTTTCAAATTTGGTAAAAAAATTGTTTTTTAATTTTTGGCTTTGGTTGCTTCCAATTTGTTAAAATTGTGAAAACTATAAAAAGTAATTTTTAGTATATATTAATTAATTATTTAATATATTAATTAGTAATAAGAATTATGAATAATTTAATTTAATATTATATATTTAATTAACTAAAATTAATTATAATAAGAAGTATTATTAATTTAATTTTACTTATAATTATTAATAAATATAACCATATTTAAAATATCTTCAAAATATAAAAATTTAAATAAATTTTGATTTAATAATTAATATAAATATTATTTTTAACAAAAATTTAAATTTTAAATTATTTATTTGAATAAAATAAAATAATTTTATTACTAATTTGTTAATAAATATTATATAAAATATTAAAATAAATTTATTTAATTAAAATTATTTATCTTTAAATTTTATCTAATATGTAATTATTACCGGTAAGATATTTGACATCAACAACTTAACATGATTTTATTTTTATTTAAAAGAAAATTAAAAATTAAAAAAAAAAAAGAAGAAGAAGTAGAATCAAACTTTGAATCTTGATATAAGAAGAGACGTCAATAATGAATGTTACTTATTCATAGAGTGTACACAGGATCCGACATTTTAAACCATAATTAACTTGAAGGAATGTTAAAAGAGCAAACGGGCCATATATATATCTAGCTAATTGTGTATGTGTCTTAAAATGCATAATTAAAAAGTAGGAGGCCCATTTTGTTTCACCTTCTTCAATGCAATAAGAAGATAGGAAAAAAAGGAGAAAAAGCAAATCAAAAGATCTTATGTCACTTCATGTGGAGAAGGCAAAACAAAAGTGAAGATACACAAAAGTAAGTAAAACTTAATAATGTGATAATTACTCATTGATACGCCACGTCATTATTGCCAACCTGGCACTGATCCCACGTTGGACCCTACTTGCACGAGTGTGTGTGTGCCCTTATAAGAACATGTGAAAGAAACAAGAACAGAAACCCTCTCTCTCTCTCAGTCCATCAATCATCTTCTCTTGTTCTCCTTCTTCGTAGGCGTGGCTTTTGGCTTTCATTACTCCTCTCTCTCTCTATCTGTCTCTCTCCACGCCATCAAACACCCATCAATGAACATGTCTCCTTTGCTGAATTCTCTTTTATACGCTCAGTTGTTGCTCACTGTGAGAGCAAAAAGACCAGAGTTCCAGTCTGTATGTGTTTTAGTGATGTTCTCTCTTTTCCATAATCATTCTTCCTTCCATTAACTCACCACTCTCTGTTTGAAAATATAGAACAATATCATTCACAATTCACTGTTCTATACTCTTGTGTGTCCCTGACTTTTCTTCTACAAAAAGATGGATAGACGAGAGAGGCCACCAAGAGAAGATCGATATCGTCAACAAAGAGAAAACCCTTCTTTCTCTTCAACTCTTCTTGATTCAATCTACCGTTCCATAGACGAGTCCAACGATAAAGGAGAGGAAGAGGTGATTTTGTGCAGAGAGAACATGAGAAAAAAGCTTGGTAATGCTTTGAAAGAAGATCGTAGAAGGGAGGAAATGGAAAGTCTTCAAAGGGCCTACATGATAGAGAAGTGGATGGAGAAGAAAGTAACCTATGAAAATGTTGCTGTTCGAAGAAAACTCACGGCAGAATTTAACAAGAAACCTTCCAAAAATTTGGATTCTGTGTTATTGAACTCGAGCTCAAGTTCCTCTGATTCAAGCTCGGGTGGTGTGTTTTCTTCTTCAGAATCTGAACCAATTTATGCTCTCAACTCAAGATCATCACCAACTCGCTTCATGCAAAGGCCTAAACCAATCAGAACTAACATATCAGCTAGGCCTGGGAGACACCAAAGACCTCTATGTGAAGTGGATATGTACCATCATCATGAAAGACACCATCTTGCAGGGAGACAGGAACCAAAACATGAAGGCGGTTTCATCAAAACAAGGTCGAGAGCTTTAAAGATATACGGAGATCTTAAGAAGGCCAAACAACCTATTTCACCTGGGGGTCGGCTAGCAAGTTTTTTAAACTCTCTTTTTACTACCGGCCATGCCAAAAAGGCCAAGATTTCGTCTCCTGGCTACGAGGAGAGTAAGTTAAAGTCTGAGCAAGCATCGACTTGTTCTTCAGCTTCTTCATTTTCAAGGTCTTGCTTGAGCAAGACTCCTTCGTCTAGAAGCAAATTGAGCAATGGAACAAAAAGGTCTGTGAGGTTTTATCCTGTTAGCGTGATTGTTGACGAAGATAGCAGAGCCTGTGGGCACAAAAGCTTGTATGAATCTGAAGAGAGTCTAATCACGGTGACCGCCACAAGAAGTTCATCAAATGAAGAGCTTAAGATTCATGTCGTGAATGAGAATCGCAGAGTTGAGGAGATTGCAAGAGATCTTCTCAAGAATTATCAAAACAAAAAGAAGGGTCTTGACATGAGAGATTTTTGCAGTGGCATTGAGGAGTCTATAACAGATGAAGGAGATGAAAATGATGATGATGATGACGATGCAGCAAGCTATTCAAGTTCTGATCTTTTCGAGTTAGATAATCTTTCTGCTGTTGGGATTGAAAGGTATCGTGAAGAATTGCCAGTGTATGGAACAACTCATCTTGATAGTAACCGAGCCATTGTAAATGGCCTAATTCTGTAATCCAATGAAAAGAGAAGGAAAAGAAAACCGGAGACTTGTATTTTACTTAGCTTTAATTAATGAATGTTGTGGGGGGTTTTAGTTACATAAAAGAATAAGATTTCTCTTCTTTGTTTATTTGTTAACTTCTTTACCCGCTTTATATTGTACAATCAAGCATCTTTATTCCTTGCGGTGTATTATTATTATTATTATTTTGGGTTAACGAATGATCAAACATAGACAGATCTTTAAACGGAAGAAGAGAAGGGATCTGTTGAGCGATACACATGCATGAGAAGCTGTGATCATAAGTGCATAAAGATGATCAAGAAAAGTATAGAACAAGAGATTTGAGATTCTTGCAGCGTCGTTCACATACCCAATTAATAAAAGAAAAGAAAAGGGAAAATGGATTAAAGATGAAGTTAAAGAGAAGGCAGATTTTCAACACTTACCATCCATGGCAAGAGAAAAGCAAGAGCTTTTTCTTTTCTTGATAATCACTAAGTGGGGTCCTTATTGGCTTCACCACAGCACTATGAGTACCTTACCATGGATAGCTACAAAATGGAGGGTCAAAAAAGCTAAATTTAGATTGTAAATGATTGAATATTTATTTTCTTTTTCCACTATTTATATTTTGCAAATTAATATTCATAGTTAAAAGTCATCGTCGGTAATGCCGTCGGAGGTGGGTTGTCATTAAAATGACTGTAAAAAGATCAATTAATTAAAGAAGGTGAAATAATGAAGTTAGTGGAAAGAAAAGAAAGAAGATAGGTGCACGGTCTCCAAAGCCGTGGACAAGAGGATCAATATTTGATCCTTTTGACACTTTGATGTCAAATTTGGTTGGCTTCTAAGGTATAAGCATGGCTTCAAAGTTTTTGATATGTTTGCTCCAATTTTTTTATTGGCTACAAAATCTCATCATTTTCAAATATGTAAGTATACTCCTTATCAACAACCACCAATATTTTTTTGTCTCATGTGCATGAGGTGATTAACGATGTAACTGAATTAGCTCTTAATAGTAAGATATACACTAGTGTGCATATGTAAGGATTTGGTTTTTAATTTTTCTTTCATGACGTCTATGCACTTATAAGATTTTATAGATACAGTTATAGCTCAACATATCACTTTTCACAATTTTGCTAGGAAAAAATCTCCAATGAACTATAAATTGAATATAACTACTTTTATATTGAGTATTGAAATAGTAAAAATGAAACTTATAAATAGGTATGGAATTATCATATGCTTAATAAAAAGGTCAGTTGTTTAATTTTAATCTCACTTATATTCTAATTTTTGTTAATTAGAACAGTAAAACTTATAGAGATATATATACTGATTATCCACTTAATTAAACAATCTAGATATCCTCTTTAGCATACTAGATATTATTAGAAACATTAATTCAAATTGAAGAAAGGAACTACATATTTATGATTGTGATGAATCCTTTTAGTCGTCTCCATCTTCTTCCGATTCTTCCACTCTCAACACACCATCTTGGAAGACTTGTTTCTTGGAGGCTCAAGGTTGAAAGTAACAAGTGGTTAGGATAAAAATTGGTCATGTGTTAAAAGAAAACAATTTTGCACAATTATGGCTTCAAGATGCCGGTAGGTGCAACAAATATTTATGAGGTAAAATTACTTCACCACTTTATTTGAATATGTGAGAGAGGGAAAGCTTTTCCTGATTGAAAGATTATTAATTAAATTATGAATTAGGAGGAAGAACAAAGAGTATATTTACTTGTATAAGACCAATGTAAACCATCTTGGATTTGGAGTTTTATTTTATACCATAAAAAGTTTAGATCATTTGCACAACATAATTTATTATGTATCTATATAGAAGGGCACATGATGGGGTCATGTAAAAGCAATTATCTCTTCACTTCCTGCAAGAAATTAGCTTGTCTCAAGTGATATGAGAGATCTTGAGCCTCAAATTTGATATGCCAACTTGACTTCACAATTATTTGTGGTAACCATTTTATATAATTAAGCAATTAGATATGCAAGCTCCCTTCAATCAATCGATTTATCTGATTTGATTTGTTATTTCAATCTTGCGATAAGAGAAATGAAGGTATAAGAGACTTTATACTAGAAACTTGCTTATTATTTATTTAATAGCTTCAAATATTCTTTTTAGCCACTAGTTATAATGAAAATTCCTTTCTTTGATATTTTTAAAATTTTAAAACCTTATTTTTTGGAATAAGAAGAATTGGGGAAAGCCCTACATGTCCTACCCAATAAGTTATGGCTCTCCAAGTGTTTACAAGTGGGAAAAAAAAATTATGGGGCATTAATCTAACCTTACTCCTATCCTTAATAGATCCTCTACATACTTTAGATGGTTTCTTCCACAAAGGCCACCATAGGTTGCATTTTGACTGTTTATTTCTTCATACATGGAGCTTATGTAACCAAATTCACAAGGGGCTTTTCTTACCCTATTATGGATAAGTAATTCTGCTATGTATCCTCTAAGGATTTTGGTCATAAGTGTTATAAGGAGGTTGTTCTTTCTTTTCTGCTTCTGACTGATATAACTTTTCTTGGTTCTTCTCATCATCTTTAGTTTTGATCTCAAATTTTTCATTCACTATCGAGGATCCGCTTCTCTCT
Organism: Erythroxylum longipes; assembly: GCA_027563885.1. Lineage (NCBI taxonomy): Eukaryota > Viridiplantae > Streptophyta > Magnoliopsida > Malpighiales > Erythroxylaceae > Erythroxylum > Erythroxylum longipes. Next base: position 13,554,408 of record JAOQMS010000001.1, on the reverse strand, counting down.
AGTTAGTGTCAGTGTACTTTGCATGTGGATTTTGCTGCCTCCTCCTTTAGGTTTCCTGTGAATTCCATCTACTTCTCCTGTTTGTTTTATTGTATAACTCAAATCCTCAAAATCCAGGTAATTTTTAAACCCTATAGTGAAACAAACTATTGTTAACAATATAGGATTGTAATCAATATAAATATAGTACAACTTTTATAAACCAGTAATTTCAGAATTATGTAAAATCTATTAATTAAAAGATAAATTAGTATTTTATTAATTTATAAAATGTATTCAAAATTTAATAAAAAATATTTAATTAATTATAAATTCATATAACCATACCAATCTAATCAATTAAATGGATACCATAGAATTTAAGTATCTATTGTATTTATTTCACTACTAAATTTTATATGTAATAAGAAGATTTTGAAATATGATTCAATTAAATTCTAAATATCATGTAACAACTCATATGTTAAAAATATCATAATTGTTTGTACATACTCATGAATTATTAATTTATGATATAATTGAAATTATATAATTTTTTATAAAATATTATTTCAGTACGGGTGACAATAGGTTAGGTCTGAACTTAATTACCAAGCCTACTTATGCGCTTCATAAAATTAAAAATATATATTTTCTTATGTGATGTGGGTCTATGAAAGAAAAAAATGGGCTCATGTTTTGTATATATGGGCCCAACAACGAGAGCAAGCAGTTACAAGTGCCATACACAGTCGAAAGGAGAAGGGGTGAGATTAGGTGTACGCTAACACAAATAAGAATGCTTGTTTGGCCTCGTTTAGTCATAATTGTTATGGTGACTATTGTGTCTCAGCCATGTAGGTGTTAGCTCCTCTCTTTATAGGGCAGTAATTTTTTGAGAAAAAAAAAGGGGAAGAGGAAAACATACACACACACACATTAAACATATAAAAATATAAATGTGAGTTGATTCAATTTAAAATTTTCAATTTATATGTAGCTTATAAATTTGGTGGGAATTTTATTTTATTAAACATCAACAATTTCTCAAACTTATCTTTTTAATTTTATTTTATCAATTTTATGAATTCCGATATATACCTCTATCATAATTTAGACTTGCTCCCTTATTGCCTAAAACAAAACAATACTGCTCATCACATGACATCTGCACTTCTACTCCACGTGTAGCCATATCACCTTGGTTGAAGGATGACACCTAGAATGCCCATGAACCTTTAAATGCATTTAATTTATTGATATGGTCATTCAACAAAAGTGGGAATGTAAGAGGAGGATATGGCAACTTTATTGAAAGGGAAAATGGAAGATTGGTTGATGGAGGGAAGTGCTGAGAAATTTTGTTTTGTGTTGGTGATCCCAAAAAGATCATTTGTGTGGGGAAATTGTAGCTTTTACTTATCTCTTTAGGAAAGAAAGGGACAAGGAAGTGAAGCTGATGAAATGATGACATTTGAACTGGAGTCATATAGTAGAAGTAGTGATCAACTTCCTTTTCATTATCTAGCAGAACATGACACACATGTATTCTTTTCGTGTACTTTTCTTGGATATAATTATAACTTACATACCATTTACAAGTCGTAAATTAATCTAATACAATTGGTATTCGGAATTTAAGGCAATTGGATGTGAGGTACACAATCTTGGAGGTATTAATGAAGGGTTTCAAATAGAGCTAAGGTAATACAACAAATCTTCTTTTTTTTTTTGGTTGTTGTCATTTTTATGTTTGTCGTGACAATAAGCATTTGTTTTCATTGAAGGCTACCTATATTGTCTAATTAGAAACCATTGTCATAAAATTATGAATTGGGACTCTGTTTCAACATTTTTGGTGATGAGTGCATGAAGGTAGCACTAGAAAGAGAATCCAAATATCAAAAATGGGAATACAAGACTCTCTTCTTTTTTTTTTTTTTAATAATAGAAAACAAGGACTGGTATCCTGTATTTATGAAAGAATTTTGCTTCTATTCTTTATCTGTATAAGCTTGACGCCATAGAAAATTGAGTTCAAAAACTATTTGTAATCAAATTTGCAAAATTTAGGATATTTAAACTATGGTCATCACTAACAATGCAACACAGAGTACTAATAATAAGTCTTCCTTTCTAACTAGCCATCGCTACTTTGGCTGATCTGATTAATAGTCCCTATTTCTTTGTTTCTTTAAATCAAAACATCGTATGTTTCTTTGTAAGATATGATTTGGAACTAAGAGAGAACTACACTTAAATCATTAACCTCAAATTTATAGGAGAGTTTAACACTATTGAATAATTAATTAGATATAAATATAATTACCTAATAACTTCAGTTTGAAGAGCCTACTCCACGTTTCTCGCATAAAATGATTGATGATGCCATCTATGTGAAATATAGATACCATCAAAACCATAATGATTGCTTGGATTAATCTAATTGAACATTCTAAAAGCCTTTCCAATAGGTCCTATTTGGTTGGCGCGAAAGTAAAGTGAATTTGGAATCTGATTATTCGGAAAATAAATTTATAGAAAGTAAAAATATTCACATGTTTGGATACTTATAAAAATTCTAATAGAAAAGTTGGGTGGATTATTATTATAGTGTTTGGTATGCAATAGTATTTCATAGAATGTAATTTAATTTTGACTTGTGTTTTCAATTATGTCCCTACAAACCGAATAAAAATTAAAATCATTAAATAATGTTAATTTGTAATACAAGTTATATTATTAAATGTTAATTTTTTTCATTTATGATCATTTATGATATTCTAATCATATAATACTGTTATATCATAAATATAGTATTGAAAAATACTAAAAAAACCCTCAACCTAGTACAAAAATAAATCTTAAAATTCAAATCAAATATCAATTTTTTTAACATTGAAAATAAAAATACAAATAGTGCATTATTTTAATTAGACAATCTCAAAATGAAAATAAAAAATGCCAAATATCTTATGAACATCCTAAATTTAATAAATTTGAAAATTTTAAAAACTAATTACTCCTTAAATCTGCCTTAGATGTTCTTCTTTATCAGCATCCTGAAAAGTGAAAAAATAATCTATATGCTTTTGATTATTTATAATTTTTATTTTAGCTCTAATACGTTCAACTTGTGTTAAGTCTTTCATTTTCCTAAATTCTTCATCTAATTTCTACCTATTCTTAGATTCCTTCTGACCTTGTATTAGATTCTGGAACTTTAGCCATTTGCTCGTTAGATTTCTCTAAACTTTCAGTAAGCTTTTCATTGATAGTTCCAAACATGAAACTAAACTATCAACACTCGTCTTCCTTTTGCGATGTATTTTCTTTGAACTTTCTTCACCTTGAGAATTACCCTTGATTGATTGATCCCTTTGAGGCTCAACATCCTCCTCCTCATTAAATTCTTCATTCTCTTCTCTATTTATATTTTCTAGCATATCTGCGGGTGCTTCAACATTTTTTCTTGTAGCTTGATCTTGTCCCCAAATAATAGCTAGTTTATCATAGTAGAGAAATGATCTATTCCTCATAAATGAATTATCTGGATGACTCTACAACAATCATAGTATCAATTATTATAAAAATGTTAATGAAAATAATGCTAAAAAATTTTAACATCGATCATTATATAAATCATGTAAAAAATATTTAAAAAAACAAAGTAATCTAATTTGTACTAACTTTTGGATATGCATTTCACACGTCAGCATCTATAGTAACACATTTTTTTCATCATCCCAACCAAAACCACATGTTTCTCCACTACTTCTCAAATCATGAATAGCATGATATTGTTTTTTCAATAATTTACAACGAGATTCAATATGTGAATTTTCTTTTAAACCATGCCCTGGTAATTTTTGATCTAATATCCTTTCCTTAATCCACTGCCATTTTCACCATCAAAATTTCCACTTTCTTGCAGTTCAAGCATGGTCTCCACTAACTTTTCATCCTCAATAATAGTCCAAACATGATTACTACCTTTGTCTCTGTGAGATCCAATATTACGTTCCATACCCGACAAAAGTAAATTTATTTTAATATAATCAATGTTAAATGTGATAAAAATATATGGCCTTTTAGTAGTAGCACTGCATCATATCATCAAAAATATGTTTAATGTTAAAAATGATCACATCAGACACAACCAGAAAGCGAACTACTTGTTAAAAGCAAGAATAATTCAATATTAATTAACATTAAGAAAATGGAAAATAATCCAATAAATTTAAATAATGCATGTCTTTAACAAAAATATTAAACTACCTAAAGCTAATAAGAATAAAGACCCTAAAAATAAGAAAGCCTATATTTTATCCAATATTTCTATTTTGCCTCCATTCATCAAACATCTGATTGGCTAAAGTTTGTCTCCAATTTGTCCATTCCTCAGATGGTTTGACTGAAGTGATCGGCTCTCCATCTAACTCAACTCCACCTTCGTTTTCTTTTTCTTCCTCTTCTGCATCTAAATCAGCTTCTACTAGATCAATAGGCATATTTCTTCTTATATGATTGTGAAGAAGACAATTACTCGTTACAATCTTAATTTACAATTTAATAGGATACCATAAGTTCTTAATGATATGCTAACGAAATTTCAATAACCCAAAACATCTTTCAATAACATTTCTAGCTGAAGAATGTTTCATATTAAAAAATTCTTCAGGGGTATTTGATTGATATCTTGGAGTCCATTCATTGAGGTGATATCTTTGACCTCGAAATGGTGCGAGAAATCCTTTGCTGTTTGTATATCCTGCATCCACTAGATAGTAATAACCTAAAATATTAAATATTGAGAATATATTAAAATAAATTAGAAAATTTTAAGTAATATATATTTATATTACATTTTAATATTTCACTTTTTATTTTTTAACTTACCATCCCTGATTGGTAGTCTATTTCTTCTACTTAATGCATCTCAAAACACTCTCGTATCTGCAGCTGAACCTTCCCACCCAGGGAGGACATAAATAAATTGCATGTCTTGTGAGCATACTCCTAGAATATTTGTAGCTAGGTCACCTTTTCTATTTTGATACCTGGGCTTATCAGCTTTCGGTACCCTCACTTCTATATAAGTACCGTCTAGAGCTCCTAAACAATTCTACAAAATCAAATTCCACGAATACTTATATCATATAATTAAGAAATAAATATATCAATTGATATATTAAATATTAAATATTTATCTTAAACCATTTCCATTTCTCCTATGTGGAATTATGAGGTATAGGTTCAGGCACTTTAAGCAATTCTCCTTAAAGTCTAAGAATTGAATTTAAAACTCGATTAAAATGCTTACTAACTATTTCTCCTGAGCGTAAGAAGTTAGTTTTTATTGTACGATTTTTCTCATGATGTCCAAGAAAGTACAAAAACATTGCTACTTGTTCATCAACAGTTGTGTTCTTGGTATCTGTTAATCAATCAATAGTTCTAAGCATATTTACTAATCTTCTAAATGTGAATCTATCCATACGCAACTCCAAATGACATGTTAAATCACTAGCATATATCAACCTATAAAGTTATCGGGATTGATTGTATTCATCAACAAAGTATGGAGCTTTCAAACAGTATTTTCCATGATGCAATACTACGACCGAAAGGATATGTAATATGACTCTTAACATGTCTAATCGTTTCTTTTGCATATCCATTAATAAATAAAATAGTTTTTTCTTTGCAGCCAAATCCATTCCAGCCATTCTTTATCACCTAGCAATTAATCAACAAATTTGAAAATAAAACATTAAACTTTATTGAATAGATATAAGAAAATACTAATTTTTAAGTATCGAAAATTACTTCTACATAGGTACAACACATGAATGTAACTTAAATATGATTACTTCCAATCAAGGCATTCGAAGTACAAAACCATCATAATTTAGTCCAAGACCAAAAAAAAGGTCTAAGACATAGAGATATTGCTTCTTCCATGAAACCATACAATTTTGGCATACTTGAGGTTACGCTTTTGGCAAAACAGTATGAGATCACTAGTAAAGGCAAAAATTTAAACTTTTCCTATTCCCTATTTCAGCTTTTGTAAAAAGCATTTCATCGGGCACCTACATGAAACAAATAACAAATAACAAATGAGTTAATCTTGTTTCATTACGTTGTTTATACCTGAAGTTTGAAGTCGTCGAAGTTCAGAGGCACCCGTGACCTATCGATCTCTGCAGAAAATCAAACGTTAATCTTGCTAACGGGAGAACAATAAGAATAGTTGAAGAGGAGATAGGGTTTTATAAAAGAGTTGTTGTAGAGTTAAGAGAGAAGAAATTGTTGAATTGACTAGCGTAATTTTTAGATTAAATTCCTGAAGAAAGTAATCTAAATACTAAAAGGGTTGATGAGATTTAGAATCAAAGTAAAGTACTACTATTTTCCTTATATTAGGAAAGTTTTACTTTCCTAATTACTTAAAAAAATAAACCAAATGTGATAATATAAATTTTAAGAAGAAAATTACTTTCCCAAGCAAAAATCTATGCCAATCAAACAAGGCCTTAGGGTCGTTAGTCATTTGGAAACTGATTTTAGGCATGCATCCCGACCAGCTATACATATGCTAACTCTCTAGCTCTGCTTTAGATTTCTCTTTCAATTTTTTTTTCTAAAGCACATAGACCCCGCTTTCAAGAGCCAAAAGAGAGTCATTTTTATAGGTTAATGTAGGTAAGATTTCCCAATTCATGAGCAATTAAAGCCTACACAAACAAAAATTAGGGTAAGGGAGCTTTCATGAACGTACATCTTTCATATCCAATAAAGTATTTAAGTTCGTAATTAAATCTTAGTCAAGGAACGCATATAGATAGATGACCTAACCGCCATTGACCATAACGCAGTTTTTCTTTTCCTGTTCGACCATTTGATTCTCATACGCATGCAACTTTCATGGAATGCTAAATCAAAACCCTGTAAACCTGAACATCCATATGTGTGATATATTAAATATTTAATTAGTTTTGTCTGTGTTAACTAGAGATGGTAGTGGAAACTTTTTATTAGTTAGAAAGTGACTGCAAACAGAAAGCCACGAAGAGCAGCTAAGATAGCTATAACTCACCTATCACCAATTAGATGCATCTCAGGCCTTTGGAATCTGCTTTAAGATCAGGATTTAGTTTTAATTGACGTTGATATGAAAATCCCAAGTGTAAAAGGCAACTTCTTTGGAAATAAGAACGTGTTTAGTGGCTAATGTAGGACAACACCGTCCAAATCTCGTAGCACTATCACCTAATATATTCACCTATAAATCACACAAAGAATGTCATTAGATATTTTTTTTCATGTTGCACTAAATCTGTCATTATCTTATCATGCATTTCATACTTTTTTCATGGGTCTTATTAAGTAAAGTGATTCCTTCACATTTGGTCTCAGCATATTTATAATGTTTAACATAAAAGAAAAAGAATTGAGGGATATATATTTTTGACACACGCTAAGTAAGGTGTGAACTGACAACTAAACTTGAAAAAAAAAATCTAAATTTGTTGTGTCCATGAGCAATGAAAGCAAAAGTTGTCTTGAAAATTATATGCTAACTTCTTCTGTCAGGATCGAGGATAGAAACTAGAACGTAGTTCTAATAAATAGCATCCAATGCCTGAAGCTTAGTAATTTTAGGCATACCAGACAAATAAGATCGTGTAATTAGTCCATGGCGGGCACAAAAGGATTCCAATTAATGTCAAGGCTATGTAACTTTTTTGTCAAAGTTTGTTGGAAGGAATTCGGTAGAAGTAGCTCTCACATGGATTATATAGCACAAACAAGTAAGTGGATTTTGGAAGCCTCACCAATAAGAGTGTTGACATGGAACTGACGAGCTCCATTTACATTATTTCCTTTGCACTAGGGCTTCTGCCATTTTCCAAGGAAGAAGACCTACGTATGCACTGCAATGATTTGGACCCAAATGCGTGGAAGTAGGTTCCTGGATTTCACTACCTAATTCCTAAAGTGAAAATGTCTCCAAGAAGTATTGGGCCAATTCTTGTCGTCCTGACTGACATTTCAAGTTCCCAGTTGTTAATGTTGGACCCCGTTTTCGGAGCTCAACTATCCAGAATATCAAAAGACGTGAACGTATTATCCTATAAGGTTATTTTCATGGGATCTCTCTAGCCAAAACTAGTTCCGACAGTGGAATCACAAATTGACTTCTTCAGAACAATTCTAGCTCCATGTCTCTAGTTTATTTTGAAATAATAATCATCTCATTCGGAGCTCTACAGGTTGAGATATGATTAAAATTCGAAGTATGTTCGGTAAAACAATCAATTCATGCTCTTTCGGTCGTTTCCCTTATTTTCTGTCCATCAATATTTTTCGAATCAACCCCAATGGATACCAAAATTTTATAGAGAGGTAGATAAATATGTTAGACACTTCATTTAGAGATCGAGTGATGAAGTTATGGCAAAAAAAGTCAAACCTGATTATGTCCTCAATCATATTGTACCTATCTTGGGACAATCAACATAACTTTCACTAGAGATATCAGATTTTGGTTGTTTTAGGATGGTTTCGAAGAGCACTTTGAGATCTACAACTTTCATGAAGACCTTGAAGAGGAATTTCATCATCTAGAGGGTCCAAATAAGATAACTTTGTCTCAGACGAAGTAATTAGGCCTGAAATGGATCAGACGAATTAGTCTAAGACGATCCAGACTAAGACAATCTAGACTAAGACGATTTTGACTAAGACGATCCAAACTAAGAAGATCCAGACTAAGACGATTCCAACTAAGATGATCCAGAATAAGATGATTCCGTTTAAGACGATCCAGACAAAGACAATCCAGACAAAGACGATTTCGACTAAGACGATCTAGACTAAGACGATTCCGACTAAGACGATCCAGACTGTACAACTGAACATACCAAGCTCCTTCCAAGCATCTCCAATGATTCCTACATCCACTCTAACATCACTTTCAGTAATAATCTTCTCAATTTCATGTCTTCTAATGCAATGTCCCTCCTTAAACATTCATACAAAATTGATTTCATTAAACTCCCAAATCTCAACTCCATTGACTCATCACATATAACAAATTCTCATCTTTCACTGTAGTTGTCCTATATGCATCCTAAACAACATTACAAACTTATAATGATCGTATCTCCCAATCCCAACTTCCAAAAATT
>JAOQMS010000001.1:13511152-13541043 GCA_027563885.1 Erythroxylum longipes | reverse complement strand
GTAATAACTTTCCAAAATGGAAAGGGTTGTAAATGAAATTGATTTTGAGTGCAATTATTATATATGTGATTGAAAAAAGTTTATGATCGAAACGGGCCCGAATTGATTATTGATTTTCCACAAAAGTGTGCATTGTTTTAAAAAGAAAAAAAATTTTCTACCGATTTTTGAATGATGAGTACTCTAGCATGCCACCCTCGCGGGGCAAGTTCTCAAAAATCACACAGGATGTTGGGTACTGGTCCTGAGAGGGTGGGGTGTTACATTAAGGTTCTCTAAATATTCAAAACAATAATCTCGACTTAATATTTCTATTAGCCCTTCGTTATAAAATATACAGTTGGCATATTTTTATTAATTTTCCATATTTCTCTTGCCACATGTATTATTTTACTTGACAAAGCAACCAAACAATTAAAAATGAAGGTCTTACTTCCCCTAAATGGTAACGATTTGTGTTTTCCTCTTCCCATCACTCCATAGGAATGACCTGTTAACAGATGTGACCTTATTTCTCCATTCGCCATTACAGTGATTCTTGTTGCTCCATTGATACTTCCCTTGACCTTCCTATACAACCCTTTCTGCCATTCACCATCATACTATCAACATTAAAACTCTTCATACTAGGACCATGTTTCAAGTTCATGATCCATTGTCCTTTGTACGTATCACCAATAGATCCTGCATAAGTTCCAACACCATCCATGTATCTAGTCTTGCAGTCTCCTCCATAAGTAGCTTTAGACGGCTAGCTAAACCTTGTCCACTCATCTTACCTCTGCACCACCCTCCTATATGCATGCAACCATCTATCCATAAGTACTTACCTTGTCCATGTGAGAAGTTTTCAAACAATTAACAGATGTAATAATCTCCATTCAGTAAGACTTTCTTGATGATGTATTTCTGATGGATAAGGCTCGATCTCCACCATGTTGTCATCATCTATATAGGCGTCTAAGATGTTGTTGGCTCATTTCTTAGCACCCTTAGTCTTCCTAATTTTCACCTCCCAAGCTTTATAACTTAGCTTTGTTATTTGCTTCTGTTTACTCAATCATCAAAACCTTGTTTCTTAGGTTAACCTATATTAGTACACTGGAAGAACCTTCATAAATGCAAAATTAATCATATTTATACCTCATTTTTATGTCTTTTTGCTTCATAAATTATACTTCTATTGTATATTTGATACTTAATTTACTTTAAGTGTGTTTACAAGGTATAATTGCCTTTAATGATTTAAAAGAGAAGAATTTGGAAGAAAACACTGATAAAACGAAGATTTGAAGCACAGAAGGGATGAATGGCTGTGCATCAGTCGTGCAGGTTCCCAAATTCTAGAGATTTTGAGTTCTGCATAATTTGATGCACGGTTGTGCATCAACTCATGCAACTCCCAAAACCTTAAAATTTACTATAAGAAGACGTGTTCGGAGGCAAAAAAGGAGGAGAATACATACAAAGGTGCTTTGAAACTCTCAGACATGACTGAAGGGGCGATTTTGATCCAGAGAAGTGGAAAACACAAAGAATTCACCGAAGATCTGAGAGAATATAAGATTAAACCTTTACTTGCAAGAATATTAGATAGGAGATAATTAAGGAGATTTAAAATTATGAAGCTGTTATTTTCTATTCGTTTTTGTTTCTATTATTGCTTGATTTCGTTTCCAATCATATGTAAATAAATTCCTTTAGTGTCTAGGTTAGATAAACCCTATGTTTATGTTTTAACATGTTTTGATTCTTTTATTAATGTAATTGATTTGATTGATATATTGTGATTCGATTACGTGTTTAATTTTTGTTTTAATAGATCCAAAATATTAGACCATAATCTAATTTCATACATAGAGATTGAAAAATTTTGTTTATAAATAGATCTATAGCAATCGAAAGGAGTTGATTGCAACCCTAGAGATAGAATAACATAAATCCTCCATATTAGGGTTAAGCATAATAACGGGATTCACAAATCGGTAAAGCAACCTACAAACTTTAACCTAAGTAATTCAGTTGAAAACTATAGGATTAGTTGTTATTAGACTCGAGGTCAGCTATTAACATACCATAGGAATCAACAAAGTCTAATAAATAAATAAAACAATTGCATAATAAAAGATCGATCAATTAAGGGTTTTTAGGGAGATTCAAAACCTAGATATAATTCTTGATATTGGTAATTTTCTGATCGGGTTGTTCGAGCTTTAAAATTTATAAGCCCTCAAATACTGCAAGCACACGGGTCGCGACTGTAGTATAAGAGTTGTAGATCCCACGAGGAGGGGGAGTAATCTAATCTTAAAATCTACGGATAGAAAATACTATAAAACTAAAAATAAAAGATGCAATAGAAATTAACTACGAGAATTGAATTCAACTAATCAAATTAGAAATTAAACACAAAAGTATTAACAAGTGAGTAATATGCAATCATAATAGAAATCAACCTAAGGAATTTACCAATTTATGAGAAAAGGAATTTTACTTATCATTAACGCTAGCCTAGCCGATTATGTGTCAATGAAGTGTTGGTTCTAGACTATCCTAGGGCTAATTACTCTCTCACAAGTTATAACCATTAAATCCTAAATTGTAAACCTTAATCGGATTATGGAATTTGCAATATCTCAATTCACAAATTATCCAAAACCCTAATTAGATCTAAAGCACTCTAATAAACTATCAGAACATCATACACAATCTCTCTTCGCACTATTACCAATATGATTTGTCAAGGTTTTTATTAAATCGCCTAACTCTCATTAATCCGATTTAATCATTTTTCATTCAGTTCACCCTCTCAGTTTATTACTGAATTATGCAAGAACGCAATCAAATCATGGCATTCATCTAATAAACACAATCAAGTAAATTATCATTAAATCAAAATAAAATCTTGAAGGAGAGTTTAGAACATCATCAATATTCCAAATATTATCATCATACTATCCCTCTCAATTATATACATAGATAAAATAGAAATGAAAAGGAAATATGACTTGGAATAGACGATGGAAGGCAGCGACGTCAAAAAACCTCATGATCTGAGAAGTACATCAAGTCAGTTTCATCTTCCTCTTCTTCGTCTTCCTTCTTCTTCTGTCTCTCTCTCGGTATTCTCTGTTTAGGGTTTCAAGTGTGGTTGCACGAAAAAGATCCCCTTTTTATCTTCACTTTTTGTTCTTTAAATAGTTTTTTATGTTTTGGGTAACACTAGGGTTTTTCCAGGGTTCAAAAAGTCCAAAAAGTCCCTCAAAGCATAAAGTTTGTAAGAGTCTATGCATTTGCCTGACACAGGCCACAATCATGGGCCATTTCTAAAGCTCTTGTCACAGTTGTGACATGTAGGCCATAATTGTGGGCATGTGTTATGGCTCGAATTTCCTCCAAAATTCTTCCGTTCTTTAATATTGACCCTGAAACACTAGCAAACACATCAAGATACCTCAAAAACATAATATTTAAGCTTAAAAGCTTGTACTAACCCATAAAACACTTAAAACATAAATAATTAACAAACTAACATAATTCTAACCTAAATACATACTAAATGATTGCATTAACGACTAAACATATATCAAACTATACCCTAAAACACGATGCAATTTACACCTGTCATTTTCCAAATGAATTCTTAATTCTCTGTTAAATATCGTTGCCTATTTATTTAATTTATTTAATTTTTATTTTCTTTAAATTAGAAATCACAATCAATTCATAGACTAGATAATAGGATATTGGTAACTACTAGTAATCACTATCCTTATGTGATCGACCTGTATTTTCTAGTATTAGCTACAACTATGTCGTGCACTTACAAATAATTCAATATTGACATACTTAAAAAATAGTCAACCAAACCTATATGATAGTTATTGTTACAAGGAAAAAAAAAGAAACACAAACACAAAAGAAGTAACATATGGAATGTTGGGAAGAGGTGCAATGGTTGTTAAGAAGGCATAAAACCAATCCTAGATGAAAATCTTTAGGGTAAACCCAAACATTGTTGTCTAGGAAAATAAGACCTTTATTTTTGTAATTGTTTGGGTCTTTGTAAAGTAGGATCAGTATGTGGCAAGGGACTCTAAGAAAATCAATAAAATATTTCAACTGTATATTTTGTAATAGAGGGTTAACAAAATGTTATGTCGTGGTTATTTTTGAATGTTTGAGAAACCTTAGGACTCTTTTTAAATGAGTTAATTAAAATTTGAAAAATGTTTTATTCTAATTTGACCCTTTTGCCTAGATGTTATAGATGGATTCAAGTTTCATTTAGGATTATTTGGAACTATTTCCTATAAACAAACATATAAATTGAAATTAACTAGCTGAAAAGTGTTCTCTTTCTTAAGAGAGGATGCCTATGGCCTTTGTTTTCTCTGTTAAAATGAAATTTTGTACTTTAGTAGTTAAGATTCCTAGCAAGTCCTTAAAAACTACAGAGTGAGGAGCCATATAATAAGGTAAACAGTCTCGACAAAACTGAATTATGCCATATTCTATAAAGCCCATAAAAAGAAAAAGACAACCTAACTTTAATAAAACTAATCTAACCTATAACAAAAAATTAAAACTGAGAAGAGTGTAAATTAAGAGGATAACAAATGAGTAATAAGAAACTTAACAAAAAGATGTCTTCTTCTTCTTTGCCATTTTTTTTCAGCTAGTAAGTGTATAAAAAAACACACCATCTTTTTCTTGCTTGTGAAGCTTTTCTCATGTATTTTCTCATTTTGTTTATTTTACAGTAAATTAGTGAGAAAATTGTGGAGATTAATAACCAAAAAATCTCTTTAAAAGCCATAAAACTTCGCATAGGTAAAACTTTTTTATCAGCAATTATATGCCTTTTATTTGTGATTTTTAATCATCCTAAACTAGTTAATTGTTAGAAAGTATATTAATTGTCTGGGACAATAATTTTGAAGTCATGGAGAAAATAAAAATGGAGAAAAGGTGGTTGGAAAATGAGAAAAATAGGAGAGGGTGAAGAAGAAGAAGACATTTTAGGAAAATTTAAGATATATTAAGGGGCAAAATAAGAAATTTAAAAATTTAAGGGTAAAATTGAAATTTAATTCCTAGAAGGATATTTTGTAATAATAAAAAAGAGGGCAAAATAGGACTTTAATAGTTAAGGGTATTTTAGTAATTAGGTAAGGATAACCTTAGATTGTAGTCTTAGAATGATGTACGGTTCATAAAACTTTGAATTTTGTTTATTAATAAATTATTTTATAATGAATCATATTTTGAATTAGTCATTAATTAAATTAATGATTAATAATTGCATATATAGATTTCTAAAATATATGCATTGTGTTTATTTATTACATAAATAATTTTAAGAATACAAAATATTCCACATTTATATTTTGTTACGTATTATGAGGTTGATCACTCGATAATTAGGAAAAAATTATAATTAAAATTTTTAGTTGTGCATGAGTATAACCAAGAATATTAGGGTAAAATAAATCACGTTCATGAAATCAAATAAAAATTCAGTTATAAAAAGTTCATAATAAATTGTGTAAATTATGAATCTATGGCTTGCTTAAGATGGGCTATATTCGACAGTTTTAAATATGAGAGAGCTCTAGGGTTGTCTTATGTCGATGGCTAGGTATTATAATGGCACTGGGATATCCTGAGTCTTGGTGATATCTTGTGTCAATGGCTAGGTACTAGAGTGGTATTAGGGTATGACATCAGATTGAGAAATTGAGGTACCCTATGCCGATATTTATACATCTAATTAAATTTTCACTTAGTGATTGATTAGGATGAGTGGAGATGAGTCAGCAGACCAATAAATGTAAACCTACTAAGTTAAGCATGGCCTAGATAATCCAATTAGTAATAAGGTAAAACATAAATGACATTAATAAAATAACGTTAGTATTAATCATTACTAATGATAAAATTTGGATATTTGTTGAATGTTTAGATAGGCTGAATATTATTGTGTTTTTTGGTATTATATGCATGTTTTAATCATTTAACTAATTTCTATCTATATTGAGTTATTTGATTTTAAGGGTCTAATCAGTTACCCTTACTAAGTTGGCAGCTCACTATTTATTGCTAAATTTTTTTAGGAGATAGAGAGATTGCCAATAACCCCAATGCACATGATTGACGAATTGGAGTTTAGTTGGGGCCAGTACATTAAATCGAGTAAAGTTGTTTTATTGTATATACTTTTCAATATGACAATTCAGATAGTTGTGCTTCTATAGATGATTTTGTGACTATCAAACATCATTTTTAGAAATAATGAAGATTTTGGTAATTAAAGATATAATTGGGGAACAATTTTCATAAATTGCAGTTTAAAAATTATTAGAGTGTCACATTTAGGTGGTATCATAGCAGGTTCAACCAGATTTGGGAGATAAGATCAGAGAGGCATAAATTCATAATTCTTATCTAATGCGGAACAAAGAGAAAGTGCAACAGAGTAGGGCAAATAAATTTTCAATGAGAGCAGATGGAGTGTCAATGAATGGGAGGTGAATTTGTTTGCTGAATACAAATGGACTATGAAAGGAGATTCTGAAGGAAGCTCATAGTGTACTATATGTTATGCATCATAGTACTATAAAAATGTATAAAAACCTGAGACCTTATTATTGGTGGCTAATAATGAAGAAAGATGTGGCAGAGTTTGTGTGAAGGTGTTTGACCTATCAACAGGTCAAGATAGAGCATCAAACACCAACAGGGAAATTAACAACCCTAGCTATTCCATTGTGGAAGTGGGAGAAGATTACGATGAATTTTATGGTAGTATTACCGAGGACCAGACGTGGACATGATTCAGTTTGGGTGATTGCAGATAGATTGATTAAATCAACTCATTTCTTACTTGTACAATAGATAGACTCCTTAAACAAGCTCACCAAGTTGTAAGTTGATGAGATTGTGAGGTTACACATGATTCTAATATCCATTATATCAGATTAAGATTCATAGCTTACTTTTGATTCTGAATGAGTTTAAAGACATCTTTAGAGACTAAGTTAAATTTGATTATTGCACTTCACCCTTAGTCAGATGGACAATCGAAGCATACGATTCAGACATTGGAGGATATGATGAGAGCTTGTATGATGAACTTTGACGGTGATTGGGATTTATATCTACCTTTGATGGAGTTTGCATATAATAACAGTTATCACTCTAGCATCAATATAGCACCATTTGAGGCATTATATGGCAGGCACTATAGAGATCCAATATGCTGGGATATAAAGGGTTCTAGATTATTAGAGGGACTAGAGTTGGTTCAGGAGATAATGGAGAAAATAGGGGTGCTAAACGACGCTTGAAAGTAGCTCAGGATCGACAAAAGAATTATATCAGTCTACATCGTTGGGAGATATATTACAATATTGCGGATATGTTATTTTTCTAGTATCACCTTGGAGGAGAATTTTGAGGTTTATTATGAGAGGGAAGTTAAGTTTAAGATACATCAGGACATATAAAATTGTACAACATATGGGGATGTTAGCTTACAAATTGGCATTACCTATAGAGTTATCACATATTTATGATGTGCTTCATGTGTCGATGTTGAGATGGTATCAATCAGATCCTATCCATATTATATCAAGGCTTGAGATCAAAGTTGTAAATGATATGACTTATAAAGAGAAGTCAGTGGAGATATTGGATAAACAAATTAGGAAATTAAGGAGACTGGAGGTTCTAATGGGGCAAGTTTTGTGAAGTCATCATCGTTCTCCAAGATAGGCTACTTGGGAGGTAGAGGATAAAGTTCAACGTCAGTATCCTCATTTTTATTTGGATCCTCATGTACATAATTTAATTTTTAGGACGAATCTCCTTTAAAGGGGAGAGGGAGAACTGTAAAACCAAGAAAAAGAAAAAGAGAGCCCAACTTTAATAAAAGTAACCCAGCTTATACAAAAAAATATAATAGAGGAGAGTATAAATTAAGAAAACAAATGGGAAATCCAACAAAAAAGCTTTCTTCTTCTTCTTCTCCTTTTTTTTTGTTCCAACTAGTAAATGTATTAAAAAAACAGATCATCGTTCTCCTACATGTGAAGATTTTGTCATGTATTCTGTCATTTTGTTTGTTTTGTAGTAAATTAGTGAGGAAATTGTGCATATTAATAACCTAAAAGTCCCTTAGAAAGGCATGGAACTTTACATTAGTAAAAAGTTTCAAGCAGTAATTCTATACTTTTTATTTGTGATATTTAATCATCTTATACTAGTTTATAGTTTGGAAAGTATATATGATTGTTTGGGATAATAATTTTGAAGTCATGGGAAAAATGAAAATGGAGAAAATGTGGCTAGAAAATGAGAAAAAGAGGAGGTAGGAGAAGAGATGAGGGTGAGGAAGAAGACAATTTAGAAAAATTTAAGATATAATAAGGGGTAAAATAGGAAATGTAAAAATTTAAGGGTAAAATTGAAATTTAATTCCTAAAAGGATATTTTTGTAATAATATTTAAAGGTATTTTAGTAATTATGGTGGTTAGGTGAAGTAAAGGTATTTTAATAATTCATTCATCCGGCATTTTGGCTGACTCGAGGATCACACCAAGAAGCTGTGGGAGAAGGTAATTGAAAAGAGAGTCCAGAGAGCTGCTTCTATATCAGCCAACCAAATTGGATTTATGCCAGGTAGGTCCACGACAGAAGCAATACATCTACTCCGTAGACTAATGGAATGCTACAGGGAACGAAAATGAGATTTGCATATAGTTTTTATTGATTTGGAGAAGGCATATGATAGGGTTCCTAGGGAACTCTTATGGAGGTGTTTAGAGGCAAAGGGCATTTCTAGGACTTATATTAGAGTAATTAAAGATATGTATGAAGGAGCATTGACTAGAGTAAGGACGATAAGAGGTGACACGGAAGTGTTTTCTATTGGTGTTGGACTACACTAAGGCTCCACTTTAAGCCCTTTTTTTCACATTAGTGTTAGATGAACTTACCAAACATATTCAAGGAGAGGTAACGTAGTGTATGCTATTTGCAGACGATATTGTCTTGGGTGGATGAGACCAAAGAGGGGGTCAATTTCAAGGTGGATGAGATCAAAGAGGGGGTCAATTTCAAGTTAGAATGTTAGAGAGACGCATTAGAATCGAAAGGTTTTAGAATGAGCAGGACTAAGACGGAGTATTTAGAATGTAACTTTTCAGGAAGCTAAATGGTACATAAGGAGGCAATAGTAATTGGTACTGACATCATAAAAAAATCAAGTTTTAAACATCTCGGGTCCATCATTCAGACAGATGGTAATATCGATGCCGATATAGTACATCGTATTAGATATGGGTGGGTTAAATGGCGAAGCGCATCGGGGGTCTTATGTGATAGAAAGATTCCTTTAAAACTTAAAGGGAAGTTTTATAAAATGGTGATTCAGCCAACCATGTTATACAAGGTAGAGTGTTGGCCCATCAAACATAGACATACAACACATTTGTTGGTAGCAGAAATGCGTATGCTTCGGTGGATTTGTGACATTACCAAAAGAGATAAGGTCCGGAATCGTGTGGTGAGAGACAAACTACAGGTGGCTAGTATTGCCGACAAGTTGAGAGAGACCAGGCTTAGATAGTTTGGGCATGTGTTCAGGAGGCCCTCTGATGCTTCGGTATGACGCTGTGAGAAAATAACTGTTAGTGACTACAAGAGGCGAAAAGGGAGACCATACAAGAATTGGAAGGAAGTGATCAAGAAAGATATGTCAGACTTGGCCCTTACTGAGATAGTGGCTAGAAATAGAAAAGTCTAGCGTGATCGGATAAGGGTAAAGGATAACCTTTAGCGTTCACCAAAATAGTTGAGTAAGTTATCAAGAGAGGTCTACTTTAACGCTCGCGCTACATGGGTACCGCGTAGGAAGACCAACAACCCTATGTCCTTTCTGTCTTTTTTAGTGGTAAGGCTTGGACAAGAATTTCGGACTTACAATTTGGCTTTTCAGGACAGGTGTATGGGAAAAGATCTCGCGATACCGTCTAAAATTGTAGGATTGTCATACCCTCAGGGTTTCTAAGCAAGGACTCCTATCTTGACTAGAGACAAGAAGAGTCAGACTCGGCAGCTTATCAGGTACTAGCAGATCTGGACACCATATCAAGTATATCTTTTGTTTATTTTTTTAGTTTTCAGGTACTAGCAGATCTGGACACCATATCAGGTATATCATTTGGTTATTTTATTTTTATTTATTTATGTATTTATTGTACTGTTATTTACATAATCTTTTAGCGTGCAAGTTTTACCTATTTACTCTTTAACCTGGATCACTCCTTTATTATCACATCTGCATTGTGGGTCTACCGAAAACAGTCTCTTTACTATGTAGGGGTAAAGCTGCGTATTATCAGACCTTCCCAAACCCTACTTTATTGTGGGACTTCAGACTGGGTGTGATGATCATGTGATGATGAGGTGAAGTAAGGGTATTTTAATAATTAGGAATAAAGTGGAAAAGGGAAGAATTTTCGATTATTAAGTGTAACTGAGTTGAAAATTTTTCTTAAATAAGAGAATTTTGTAATGTCTAGGTTCGAATGATAAATTATGGATTATATTACACTTGTCAATTAGTTAAGTCAAAATCAGGTAAGGATAACCTTATATTGTACTCTTAGAATAGTGTATGGTTCATAAAACTTTAAAATTTATTATTAATAAATTATTTTTTAGTGAATTATATTTTGAAATAGTCATTAATTAAATTAATGACTAAGAATTACATATATGGATTTCTAAAATATGAATTGTGAGTATTTATCACATTAATAATTAATAAAGTACAAATTATTTTTTAGTGAATTATATTTTGAAATTGTTATTAATTAAATTAATGACTAAGAATTACATATATGGATTTCTAAAATATGAATTGCATTTATTTATCATATTAATAATTAATAAAGTACAAAGTGTTCCACATTTATATTTTGTTACATATTATAAGGTGTATCGCTTGATAATTTGGCAAAAAATTTTATAATTAAAATTTTCAGTTGTGCATGAGTATATTTAAGAATATTAAGGTAAATAAATCATATTCATGAAATTAAATATAGACTGGCTTATAATAGTTTGAGAATAAATTATGTAAATTGTGAATATGTGGCTTGCCTAGGATAGACTATATTTGATGGTCATAGATTGAGGGGTTGTTTAAATATGAGCAAGCGATGGCTAGGTACCTATTTGTGGAGCAGGTACCAAGGCATCTTGAGTCCCAAGGATATCCTATTTTAATGGCTAGGTATTGAATGGTACCGAGATGTCCTGAGTCTTAGTGATATCTTGTGTGAGGGGTTAGATACTGGAGTGGTACCAAGATGCCATATTAGATTGAGGAATGGAGGTATCCTATGCCGATATGTATACATCTAATTATGTTTCCACTTAGTGAGTGATTACGATGGGTAGATATGAGTCGAAAAACCATTGAATGCAAGCTTACTAGGTTAACTAGGTGTTAGACAATTCAGTTAATAATAAGGTAAATCACAAGTGACAGTAGTAAAATAATATTAGTATTAATCTTTATTAGTGATAAAATTTTGGATGTTTCTTAAGTGTTTGGATAGGCTGAGTATTTATTATTATATGAATGTTTTAATCTTTTGACTAACTTCTATCTATATTGACTTATTTGATTTTAAGGGTAAGGTCAGTTATCCTTACTGATTAGGTAAATCATCTTTTGTCGCTATATATTTTTTAAGAGATAAAGAGATTTTCGATAACCTCAGTGCATATGATTGACATAGTGGAGTCTAGGTGGGGCGTACAGATTAAATTGAGTAAATTTGTTTCATTGTATATACTTTTGATTGTGACAGTTTAGATAGTTGTTCTTGTACATATAACTTTTGTGACTATGACAGTTAGATAGTTGTTCTTGTACATATAATTTTTGTGACTAACAAACATCATTTTTGGAACTAATGACAATTTTGGAACTTAATGATATCATTAGGGGAATAATTTGGATAAATTATGATTTAAGAATTATTGGAGCCTCATATTTTCACTGACATTGCATCCCTTCTTCAATTTCTCAAATGCACATGGAGTCTGTACCTAATGATCATCTATCCTTGCATCAATTGTAACTTTTATAATCGCTAGATGGCTACATAGGAATGTTTCTATCTCAATGGTGCTTATATTCTCATCCTTAGAAATTATGATGTCCTTCAATTTATCGTTTACTTTTAAGTAACTATCATGATGCTTTACAATAAGATCACCAGTTGAAAACCATCCTCCTTTAAAAGTTTCTTTTGTTGCTCTAAATCCTTTATGTATCCACTCAGTACAATGTTTCCTCTAAACATAACCTTACCAATTCTTTCCTTCAAGAGAGAGAGGATAGAAAAAGGAATCATATTAATTTTAATATTTTTATTTTTTAGCTCCATTTACCATATAAGATACACATCTGACAAGAGGCCCATAAAAACTACCAGATATATTGGCAACACGTGATGAATGCACAGTAAAAACTTGTAGAAGTGGTGATTCGGGATTGTATCCACAGGGAATGTTTGGTTAATTTTTGTAATGAAAATAATTGATGCAAAGGAAATTAAAAGGGGGGGGGGGGTTTGGGTTTTATGAAATAAAAACTAAAATGAAATTAAACTAGCTAAAACAAATTATGGAAAACAATCAAAATTGATATAAGAGATGCTCATTAATTAAACCTAGCTACCAAATAACCTATGATACGATCTCTAGATTTAATTTGGTAGTTGCATTACGAAGTGAAAAACATATCAATATAGGCAATAACCTCACACGTTCGGGTTATCTAACTTAAGTTACGTTGATCCTAACTATTCAAGATCAATAGTTGCTATTAACAAACATCAAATATAATGATTACGGATTATATTCAACATTCTAACAATAGGTTCGTAATAGAATAATCCAAATAACGTATCTTTGCCAAACTCGATTCAATTAACATAAACAACAATAACAATCCGAAAAGAGATTCAACATTAAAAGGATGAGATAAGCTTAACCGTGACTTGGGTGTTGATTTCACCTTCAAACCAGGGTCTGGATGTTACCCTTCCATCTTTTCCATTAATTTTCAAGAAGAATAGTTGCTATTACCTCTTTCCATCTTGAAAACTGAAGAGAAATGATGAAGAATAGTTGCTATTCACTGTTTTTTTTATTGTTCACATTATTCCCCACTTTGAAAACCAATGACAAGATGATGATGAATGGTGTCTCTCCACTGTTGCCTCCTCATTCCATTTTGAAAGCCCAAGAGATAGCGATGATGAATGGCATCTATGAAGGTTCCATTGCCGTCTCGTTATTTCATACGTTCCTTTTTTTGTCTCACAACATGTTCATTTTATATCTTCTAAAGCTAGGTTAAAATGGGATATTTAGGTTAAAGGGACAACTGTCCATTTAGTTGACGTTAATGAGTGATGTCTTATGGATGTGAGTGGTGTCTCACACCTATCAGACATCTTGCACGTGTCTCACGCCTATGCGATTTATGTTATAGCTGTGAGATTGCTCATGACTGTGACATTGTTTTTGCTTAGCTGTGAGCCACCATGCACCATTCTCCACTTTTCTGCTCTATCTTGTCTCCTTTTCTTTTATTATTTTTCTTCTTCTTGCTTCATAAAGACAATGCAGTATGAACATTGAGAAGATGGTTCGATGAATATGTTTTCAGTTCAATTTAGTTGTTTCACTTTCGAAATGTACCTAAAATAAAATATAAGCTAAAGAGAGTGTCCTAAACATTTTAAAGAATTAATCTCTAAGTGTAATGGATTAAATGTGTCAACATTTAAGCACATATCAAGTTCCCCTAGACTTAGCTTTTGACCATCCTCAGGCAAATCATCATAATCAAAGTCACAAACCAAAATTTTTACTCATTTTACATATTTCCTAAGAATAGATAATCATATGTAAAGATGAATGACTTTCAAAAATTGTAGCAATAACTCAATATTCAAAGCTTACACTTATGATCAATCGACATTCATCAACCTTAGAAATTGAGCAATCTAGAGGTAAATTTGGATAAAATGTCGTTAAATAAGATATATTCATAGGTACACTCAAACACCATTTATGATCATAAAAACCCACGACTTTGCATTTCATTTCATTTCTCTACCATTAAAATTCACATTCATAATCATAAATTAAAGGAACTTCTAAAGTTGCAATGTGGGCAAGGGTAAGGTGAGATGTATTTGGATAATGTAGTGTAAAAGCCATCAAAGCTAGTGAAACAAAAGTAACACTCAATGCAACAAAATCGCAAAAATTAACATTCATTCAAAACTAGGTACCATCAGTTATGATGAATGCAAAAATCATGTCACTTCTTAAATTCAAGCTCTTACACCTTAAACCACATGAAGCATAACCAACTAGAAGGAATCACTTATATAATTTATGACAATATATTGAAACCACAAGGAGTGACCCTTCAAAGCCGCATCTACCTCACGTGCATCATATTCAAATTACCCATTCAATACAACTTTAGGAGGAGAAATAATCATGAATAACTTTTCAAAACAAATGTATTCCCTCTTTGATATTTTTGTTCAAACATTTTTTCTTTCTTTTTTCATTTGAAAATTGAAAAAAGCTACATCAATATGAGAATTTGATTGATAAGACATAAAATAACATCCTAATAATTATAACCATCCCACATACATCCACAACCATTAACAATAGAAAAATGCTCCACTAGCTTTAAGGCTTGGGTGGGACATTTGGTTCAGTTCAAGGCATGTAATGTGGATAACACAAAAAGACAGGTTAATAAAGCTCAATGGGTTTAACAAACGAAAATTCATATGAATGGGTAGGTTATTTGGCTAATGTAACTTGTAAACAAAAAAGAATTCCTAACCATTTTCATGATAATTCATGTGATAAAAATGTGGTCTCAAACAAAAAATCAAAGCAAAGTTAGGATGTACATGTCATGAAGGACACACATAACAAAAGACAACGAGATTGATATGGATGTATCAATCTAATAAGGCTCAAAATCTCCAGCTCAAAATCTCACTAGTTTTTGTCTACCCCTATTCACTACTCTTATAATGATAATGTATATTAACCAATCACAAGAGAAAAAGTACATGCTAAAGTTGCCGTGGATTTTTCTATTCAATTCACGCTAATTATAACTATATAGTCTTAAATGCAATAGAAAATAAGAATTTTTTTGTTTGATTTTGAAAACTACCTAAGAAGTCGCGTAAGCAAGTCACATAAGCAACAATTAAGCTAAAAAAATGCATAAAAACTAAGATTCCCACCCCCACACTTAAAACTTACATTATCTCAAATGTAACATCAAATACAAGAAATGGAGCATTTAACAAAAATAGCGAATGTGAAAATGTAAATAAATAGAAATCAATTTCCCTTAGGTTGCCTCTTAAACAACACCTTTGTTTATTGTCATTGGCTTGACTCCATATTGCTCACATCAAGTGATGAAATTTTGATCTCTAGGAATCATAACTTCGACATTTTCCACTTGATCTTCATCAAAGTAAGGCTTGAGTGACCATCTACATGCAATGTCTTCCTTGTTTTTAAACTTTTGTCTCCTGTTGTGATGCTAGTTTTCCTCCTCTTTAGGC
The DNA here is from genome assembly GCA_027563885.1 of Erythroxylum longipes. NCBI lineage: Eukaryota > Viridiplantae > Streptophyta > Magnoliopsida > Malpighiales > Erythroxylaceae > Erythroxylum > Erythroxylum longipes. The sequence continues at coordinate 13,525,335 of JAOQMS010000001.1, read as the reverse complement.
ATCTAGTCAGTTTATTGCCATTGCCATCTGGCTTACTTCGTTCTCTAAATTATGACTGTTAGAATTCACCTTATGAAATTTACATGTGGTCTCTTGCTGAAACTATTGTACACTTTGTTGAAACTATTGTGCACCCTATTGAAGATACTGCATACCTTGTTAAAGTTACTATATACCTTGTTGAAATTGAAGATTGTTAGCAGTAAAAGTCTTAATATAGTCATCTAGAGATGTACCTAAACTAGAGGAGGAGGCTTGTTGCCCTGACTGAAATTGATGTGATCCTTATGGCTTATTATGGAAGTAATTTTGTTGTCTGTTCCCCTGTAACTCAAGTTAAGATGATCTCTCCAGCCTGGGTTATAAGTCTGCTAGTGCGAGTTGTGCTGGTTAGGAAAGTTCCCTCTTGTACCATTCATATATTCCATACTTCCCTCTTGTAGTGTCAGAAACTCATCAGTTAGATGACTTGTGCTTGAACATATTCCATATATTTTACTTATACCTGTCCAACTGCAATATGTCTAACAGAAGATATCATCTCATCCAAATAATGTTCGATAGATGAATTACTTGTTCATAAGATGAACATCATTGCAAGTGCCAAATTATTGACTGTTAACGACCATTCGCTCAAGTAGAATCCTTGTTTTGATGGGAGTCTTCTCACAAAATGCACCACCACTCGCTGTATCAACCACACTCCTCTTCATCGATAGTAATCCTTCATAGAAATACTAAATGAGGAGTTGCTCTGGAATGTTGTGGTGAGGGAAGCTGCCACACAACTTCTTAAAGGGCTCCTAGTACTCGTGAAGATACTCTCTATTATGCTGCTCAATACAATAGATTTCGTTTTTAATACTCATTGTCTTTAATGATGGAAAATAATTTTCCAAAAATAGTCTCTTTATCTCTAGCCAAATATTCATACTCCCAGTAAGTAAATCGAACAACTAATCCTTCACTGCATCTTTTAATGATAACGGTAAAGCCCTCAACATGATTTGCTCATTTGTCACTCCTAAAGGTTCCATGCTCAGACAAACCACATCAAGCTCCTTAAGATGCTTATGCACATCCTCACCTGCAAGACCATGAAAATTAGGTAACAAAATTTTAGCTCAAAAGTAACATGTTCAGAAAAATTTAGAAATGTAATGTATAAAGGTCTTTAGGTTAGGTCTGTTGTAATTAACTCCTTTAGCGTTCTCGGATTTGCCATCGTTTCTTTGGATTCAAATTCTGGTTTTACTTCCAATTTGTTCTCACTTCTCTTCGTAATCTCCGCAATGTCCTCTCGATATCTGGATCAAATTGCTTAAGTTCTTTGTAAGGAGATCTCGTAACTACCATACACCAACATTAACAAACATTTAAAAATTAACAAATAACTATAAAAATGATTATAAACAAATATATACATACAATCTCTAAATTCAATTTCTAAGCCACATTACAAAGTAGAAAATGAATCAATATAGGCAGTAACCTTACACATTTGGGTTATTTAACCTAAGTTATATTGTTCCTAACAATTCAAGATCATTAGTGGCTACTAACGAACATTAAATATAATAACTATGGATTACATTCAACATTCTAACAATAGGTTCGTAATAGAATAATCCAAATACCATATCAAGATTTTCTTTACACAACCCGATATCAATCAATACAAACAAAAATAACAATCTGAAAAGAGATTCAATGTTAAGAAAATGAGATAAGCTTAACTGTGACTTGGGTATCAATTTCCCTTTCGAATCAGGGTCAGGATGTTAGCCTTCCATCTTTTCCATTAATTTCCAAGAAGAATAGCTGTTGTTTCCTCTTTCCATCTTGAAAATCGAAGAGAAAATGATGAAGAATAGTTAGTGTCTACTGCTGTCTTTGTTGTTCACATTATTCCCTACTTTGAAAACCGATGAGAAGATGATGAAGAATGGCATCTCTCCAATGTTGTCTCCTCAGTCCATTTTAAAAGCGCAAGAGAAAATGATGAAAAATGGCGTCTATAGATGTTCCACTATTGTCTCGTTATTCCACAGCTCCCCTTTGCCGTCACACAACATGTTCATTTTTTATCTTCCAAAGCTATGTCAAAATGGGATATCTGGATAGGTGGGTTAAATGGACAGCTGCCCATTTAATTGGCATTAGTGAGTGATGTCATATGGTGTCTCACACCTATAAGACATCTTGCATGGGAGTGATGTCTTGCATGGGAGTGAGACAACTATGAGACTGCTGATGACTGTGACATTTCTTTGCTTACCCGTGAGCCACCATGCACCATTCTCCACTTTTATGCTCTATCTTGTCTCTTTTTCTTTTAAGCTTTTTCTTCTTCTTACTCCATGAAGACAATAGAGTATGAACATTAAGAATATGGTTCGATAAGTATGCTTTTTGGTCACTTTAGCTCCTCCACTTCCGAAATGTACCTAAAATCAAATATAGGCTAAATTGAATGTCCTAAGCATTTTAAGGCATTAATCACTAAGTGTAATGGATTAAATGTGTCAAAATTTAAGCACACATCATATACCTTTTATAATGAAGGATTGATGGAGAAGCTAAGTTGGGGTGCAAATTGACCGTTTATGCAAAATTAAAGTTATTTTTAATTATGTCTAAACATTTATGTTTAAATTAGATTATAATGAAAATTTTAGGTCCAATTTAACCTTTTACCTAATATTGTACTTAATTTAATTTTTCAAATGGAAAATAATATGTTAAGAATTGTAAGGTAGTATAACTTGCTTAGGGAATTCTAAAACCAAATTAAAGGTTTACATTAGGGGAACAAACGCGAAAGTTATGGAAATTGAAAGCATATAGGCATCTTATAAACAACTACAAAACCAGGTAACTAACTAATAATGGACATTAAAACAAGCTAAGAAAAACTAAGGAATAACTTAAATTGAAGCTAACTCCAAACTCACATTCAGTTGTATATTATAAGATAATATGATCTGTCTTATTCATTGTAAAAAGCCTGAGTGATTATTTTAATATTATGAGTATTAACTTAAAAGATCCTTGAATTCCTCTATTTTCATAAGGTGTATGTTCCACAACTAATAACGAGCTTGAGGACTATATGGTCTCTTTTATGAATGAATTTTACTTGCCTAATCCATGAGATAAATTGATTCCGATTGCTCTTAGTGTAAATAAGTTTGTGCCTTTGTAAATAATGGCTCTAGAAAATGATAAAATATTTATATGTATATAAAAAATGGTTGATGTTCTCCTAGTTTTAATCAAACAATTTACACAACATATTTATTTGTATGCCTTTTAATTTATCCTCAGTTATTAAGCTTTACTTAATAACAATCCAGTGGATATTAATAACAACAACAACAATAACACCTAATATGAATCCCGCTGATACGCAGGGTCTGAGGAGGTCCAATATTACACAACCTTACACCTAACTAGTAGAGAGTTTGTTTCCAAAACAATTCAATGGATAAATGAGCCTTTAACGAACCTGTTAAAAAATCAAGCAAGTTTTCGCAAGGTAGTGTTTTGGCTATAGGGATTAAAGAGTTACAAACATGTCTTATTAGTGAATTTATTAGACTTGAGACCTTTCTATATAAACTTATCTTCTGTTTTTGAATTTGGTATATAGCTCAAACATTGTTCATTGTAGTTTTGAATCCTTTAAGTCTGCAATGCCATTCACCATCAATATTAATTCAAACAACCTTGGCATTCAAAGGAACCAAAAACTTTAGATTATCTAATAATATAATCTTATATAGTGGACATAATTTAATCCAATATTTGAGCTAGAACTAGATTTTACAACCATTTACAACAGTGATCTTTATCGCCTAACTCAATGCATCCCTTAGTTTTATAATTTGGTTGAGAGTCTAAAAATTCGTAAGTTTGGTTTTGATTTGCCAATTGCATTGCTCATTGATTATATAAAGGTAGATTCATTTGAGATAGATGGATTAAGAATCATTAAACAACATCCATAATCATTTTGCTATTAGTATCTTATTAGTGATCTTATTCAAATTAATACTAAGGCCTCCTTCTTTAATGGATATACATACCTTAGACCATTTCACTTTAGCTCTTGAATTTTCCATAGAGATGCCAGACCATATGAAATTCTTCAACATTCTCTCAACATCTCTAATTAGTTTCTGAGGCATAAAGTGATAACAAGACCAATAAATGTGTAAATTGCTAAGGACAGTAGTGATAAGTTGGAGTCTTCTAGTATAAGAAAGAAATTTGTTGTTCCAATGATTGATTATTCCTTTAATAAATTCAAAGAGAGGTAAGTAGTCTGCACCACATAATAATAAGAGGTCATTAGTAAAGGAGAGGTTGAAAAGCTTCATCTTTTTATACTTGTGGTGAAATATGAAAGCTTGTTCTCTCCTTATATAAAGGGAGAGCAATTTGGTTAACACTTCTATGCAAATAGTAAAGAGATAATGGAAGATTGGATCTCTTTCTCTTATCTTTTTTATCTGTCCATTAAAAAAAAGGTTTACTATTAACTAGTATGATAAATGAGGGATTGTGCTTTTATTTTTTAGTCCATAAGATGAATTGACTAGGGAATCTAAAATCAAATTTCATGGAAAAACTCTTCAAAACCTTTTTACCTTGGTCACTTTTGAAAGTCCTTTAGGCTAGTAATGAGTTATCATTAATGCTTCTTCCTTTGACGTAGGCACCCTGACTTATGTTGATAAAACTACTGAGGAGTTCTTTAAGTCTAGTTGCTAACATATTTGAAATGAGCTTGTAGATGATACTAAACATAAGATAGGTCTATAATCATTCAAATATCTCAAATTAGGTTTTCTAGGAAAGTGATTCACAAATGTTCTAGTTAGGTCGCTCAACATTTTATCACTAGTGACGAATTCCTTTATTTATTTGGTGAGCAAATCACATGTAATGTTTCGAGTGATTTGAAGAAGCAAACGTTCAATCCATCTAACCTTATGGATTTTTAAGGTTTCATATTAAAAAGGGCAAGCTTCACATCTATGAAATTCAATGGTTTAGATAAAAATTCCTTTTGGATATGAGAAAGGGACTCTATTATGAATGTTTGGAGATCCTATAAGAATGGAATATTTTGGTTAGCATAAATAAGGTAATCATTTAAATAGTTGAATATAACTTCCTTAAGCTTAGTTTGTTTCCAAATAGTGCTCTCATTGTTATTAATAAGATAAAGAATTTTGTGTTTATTTTTTATACATAGGATAGAATTATAGAAGAACTAGGAGTTCTTATTCCCATCTTTCAACCAATTGACCTAAGCTTTTCGTTTAAGTAGGGAGTGTTGATTATCTAAAGTTGTTAAGTAACTATCAAATACTTTCCTTACTATCTCTTTAAGAGTAGCATCTTTGTGGGATAAATTTATCAATAATTGAATAGAGCATAACTCCTCTTTGGTATTAACTTTAGTCTCATATGTGTTCTTAATTTTTTGAGCATACAAGTTCTTTAGTTTAGCTTTAATAACTTAGAGCTTTCTTATGCAGTTTTATGATTTATAACCCTATCCTTTTATGTTCAAATCCTTCCTAATTGCTTCCTTAAACCCATCCACCTTTACTATAAAATTATTGAATCTAAAAAGAACTTGAGTTTACCAACTCTAGTTCCCAAATCTACCTCTATAGGGGAATGGTCTGAGTAAAGGGAATGATAGAAATAGGTCATACTATTGTTAAACTTCTATAGCCATTTAGGGTTAATAAATGTATCCTCATGCTTATTTATTATTATCTAATAATCTTATTATCTATTACTTTAGGTGAAATAAACCCCATCAAATCTAAGGTCAGAAAGGTCAATAATATTTACGCAATTTTGAGAGCACTCACCTCGTGTTTATTATTCAACCTAACTTAAGAACAAAGTGGTATTTAAGTCCTTTACAATTAGCCATGTTTTTTAAATAAACAAGCTTAGAGCTTCTAAGTCCTTACAATAGAAGTTTCCTTAGAAGTTAAAATTAGTAACATAAACAAAGGACAATGATAAACACTTAGAATTCATATATATCTCTATATGAATGTACTGATATGATAGGGTTAGCTAAAGGAACTTAACTCTTTTTGCATTATAACCAAAGACGATCTGAATGTTTTAATGATATTTGTGTTTCGAAATTACATCCTAGCCTTTTCCAAACAACCATTTATAGGTTTGAAGCTTATTATTGAACTAAGGGTTGCTCCAATTAGTGTTTTGATGATAACAAATTGTAATTATTACTAATGAGTTTATTACTTTGATGAAAAGTAATATACGAACAAAATAGTCATAAACATAAGAAGGTAACTTACGAAATTATTAAAGAGAAGTTAAAGTTTTCAATTGTCAAAGTGAAAATCAAAAAAAGAAAAAAGAAGTTCAATGTTTTTCAAGGTAATTCTTTAGTTTGTAATATTAATTGTAATTTCACTTTATTAATTTAATTTTCTAAAAGGCTTACTATGCATAATCATTTCATTTCACTTCATTATATGAGTCTTTCCATTTATAAAGAGGCATTAAAGATTTAAATTTTTATATAAACGCCTTTTGATCTTTCAAAAAAAGTTTAAGGAACAATTTGGGCAATGCTTAATTCATAATTACACTAATCAAATTGAGTTTGAGCATTCAAAGGTGTTAAAGTCATGTTTTTGGGGTGATTAGTCAACCAATATAGGTTAAAGTTATTAAATTTGATGCACTGAGAGTTTTAAGCAACATTGGTTGACGTATTGATAAACTAATATGCCATATTAGTTAGCCACTATACCTACTGGTCGACTACTATTCCAATGATTATTGAATCTAATGCCTTTAATGTATACTGGTGAATCTGTAAATGAAGTATAATAAAAACATATCTAGTATGTATGCTAGATTTATTAATATTATTAATGCTCCTAAAGGTCTTGTGAAGACCTATACTAATGTTGAAATGATAAGAAAGTTACTTAGATCACTTTTAAAGACATAAGAAGCTAAAGTGATAAGCATATAATAAGTTAAGGATATACCAACACTAATATTTGAGGAGCTTATTGGATCTCTTTGTACATACTAAATGACATTCCTAGAGACATAAAAAGAATTAACACTTATAAAGAAAAAAGAAATTTTCATTCGGAGCCTTAAAAAAGGATTGAGTGAAGGTAAAGAGACATCAACTAGTGAAAGCGATGAAGAAGAAATTACCTTAATGACTAGAAAATTCAAGAAATTCTTGAAGAAGAAATTCTCTAAAAGAAAGGATTTCAAGGAAGATAAAAGTGATCTAAGATATAAATCCTCTAACATTATTTACTGTGAATATACCAAACCTAGCTATATAAAATCACGATGTCCTCTACTTAAAGATAATGAGAAGTACTAAAGAAATTATAAGAAGGAGAAGAAGGATTAGAAGAAAGCACTTAAAGAATAAACTTGGGATGAAATAAGTGAATCTGAAAATGATTATTTTGAAGAAGAGATAGCCTATATGCGCTTACTACTATAGACAATGATGAGGTAAAATCTAACCTTAACTTGTGTTATAGTGATATTGATTTGACATGTGATAAATTTGTTAAAAGTTTAGAGAAAAAAGAAATTGTTTTCCAAACTTAGGGAAGTTTAAAAATAGTTGGATGCATGCATGAATGAGAATAAAAAGATGAAAAGTGAATTACTTAGCATTAAAGCATCAAAAAATATGATCATCATTGACAATCATAACTTAGATACGTTAAGGAATGAGAATGAAACATTGAAAAAGAAGGTTGATTCCATTAACGTCTAATTGTACAAGTTTACAAAGGGAGGTGAAAAATAAAAGAACATGCTAGTGGCTCAAAATAATTCCAATGATAAGCCTAAAATAAGATATAAACATGAAAGTGAAGGCAATTCTAGAACCACATTTGTTAAGGGAAAATATTTGCATAATAAAGAACCAATGCCTAATATGAAAAATGAGTATGGAGCATCCACATCTAAACATATGGATTCTACATCCAATAGGACTAATTCTAAAAGCAAGCATTATGTTTTTATATATGACTTATAACCTAAGCATAAAGTTTAATAATTTCAAGGGAAGAATAGACATAACTTTTACGATAACATGCAAAACCATACACACCATTTTAGTCCTCAAATAAGCTTAAATAGTAGAAATAATAAATAATAATGGTAACTCATTTCACCACCTAGGAAAAAATGAACACCTTTAATGTCCAAAGGAAGTTTCCTTATTTTGCATACACACATAGTAATACATTTATGCATCATCATCACTTGTATAATATGATATGTCATTTTTGTGGTAAGTTTGGACATGTTGATAGATTTTGTTCTTAAAAAATGAATGGCAAGCAAAGTTTCAAAAGTGTAGGTTGAAATAAAAGATCCTAACAATCAAGGAACAAAATTTATTTAGGTTCCTAAAACATATTGATTGGCTTGTTTTATAGGAGTAAATGGTAAGAATTGGATATGGTAGTCATTGAATTGAGTGTTATATTTTAAATAATTTATGCTTTTTTATCTTGATGAATCTAACCCCCTTGTGTCCAAGGAAATCCTAAAATTTTTTATATAAAATACATAGAAGTTTGACTTTAAAGAAAGCGAGAATGATGAAAGACACTTTAAAAAAATTAATAAGCTAAGTAAAGATGATACGCCTCCAATAAATTATAAAATCAGGAAAAATCTTAATTCAAATCATTCATAAGTGATGTTCAATAAAAGGTAACTATTAGTTCATACTTTAAAAATTTATCACTTATCACTATTTTTATCAAAATGAGTATACATCATTAGTTTTGATTGTTTGGGCTTTTAATAAAGTTCTTTAATTCTTTATATAGTGTATACCTCAGTAATTAGATTTTGGAGACTATGTGCAGAATTTAGTTAATATGTTAGAATTTATAATAATTGGCAATAATTTCTCCAAACCATTAAAGAAGGATAACTTATGTATAATAGAAGAAAATTATTTATGTTTAAAAGGAATTCTATTTGATGAGGCCCTTATATGATTTCACTCATTTTTTATTAATATTTAGTTAGTTGATATGTGTTTTAATATTTTTTTTGTTTAAGTTTTGTTATTGTTTTCTAGCTTTTGAGAACACTGGGGGACTAATGTGTTAGAGTGGTTATGTCTCCTTTTTAAAGAAATTTTAAAATGAGTTTGCTAGGAGTTTAGTTGCTCCTCTAGTTAACCACCCTCACACACTAGTCAACTAATGTATTCAAGTGGTCAACTAATATCCTATTTTCTAAGAAATTTTATTGTTCTAGTGAGTTTGTAAGGAGTTTGATCGCTCCTCTGGTCAACCTCCTATGAACATTGGTCAACCAATGTCTTTGATTGGTCGCTCAATGTCCTATTATCTAAAAAATTTTATTGTTCTGATAAGTTTGTAAGGAGTTTGGTTGCTCATCTGATCAACTACCCACACACACCGGTCAACCAATGTATTCAAGTGGTTAACCAATATCCCTTTATCTAAAAAACGTTTCATTATAGTGAGTTTGTAAGTTTGGTTACTAGCATGGTCAATCAGACTTGAGACCTTTCAATCTCTCCTCCGCCTCTTTTTTTTCTATTTTCATATTTTATTTTTACATATTCCAAAATCCTTAAAACTTTCTCTTTTTTTTTTGAAAAACTCCATCCTGCTTTTAATAAAGAACTTGTTAAATTGTATCAACATGAAAATTTATCATTTTGGTTAAATTTGAGGATTTCCAATATTTTTATTAAAATTTATCTTTTCAAATTGAATCTTTCATAATAAAAATTCAAAATTGTTTATTTTCAATTATATTAATTTCGTTCAATTTTGGTATCTCGAGCACTTTTTATATTTTTATTTTAACATTTTGAGGCTTTTCAAAATTATAAGTTTCTCTTAAATTGATTATTGGATAATAGATTGTTATTTTAATTGATTTTTAGGCAAAATAATGAAATTAGGAAATTTTCAAAATTAGACATAATTAGGGATGTTGCTTTCAAAATTGATCAATTATTTTGACTCTTTCAATAATCAATAACCTTCTTTCTGTAATAAAAGGAGTGATGAAATTCAGGCAGAGCATTATTATTATTTTTATTTCCTGCACTTTATGTTATATATTTGAATAAATTTATATTATCTATAAAAATGGATATTTTATTAATATTGAATATCTCTTTTGTTCTTGATATTGAATTATATTCATCACTATCTTGATATTTGTTTGTACGCTTAATTTTATTATTTTTCTTTAATATCACAAGTGTTTTGTCATCATAAAAGGGGGAGTGTTAAACTAAGGGAAGTTCTAATCAGTGATTTGATGATAACAAAACATAATTACTATTAATGAGTTCATTACTTTGATGAAAAGTAATATACGAATGAAATGAAGTCATAAACTCAAAAAGACAGCTTATGAAGTTAATAAAAAGAAGTTTACAACTATCGAAATGATGATCAAACTAAGAACAAAAGTAGATCAAGGCCTATCATGCTTATTCTTTATGTTGTAATCTTAATTGTAATCTCACTTTATTAATTTGATCATCTAAAAGGCTCTCTATATGTAAACATTTCATTTTACTTTATTACCTGAGTCTTTCCATTCATTAAGAGGCATTAAAGCTTTTGGTTTTAATATAAACACCTTTTTATCTTTCAAAATTTTGGGAATTTTTTAATTCATAATTTCATTAATCAAACTGATTTTGAGCATTTAAAGGTTTTAAAATCATGTTTATATGGTGATTGGTCGACTTATATAAGTTAAAGTTGTTAAATTTAATGTACTAAGAGTTTGTAGCAACATTGGTTAACATATTGATTAAACAATATGTCATAATGGTCGACTATACCTATTAGTTAACTAATTTTCTAATAGCTACTGAATCTGGTGGTTTTAAAGTATTTTTTGTCGACTAGTATACTATACTAATTAACCATTACTCTAAATATAGTCATTCTAATGGCTAGTTCTTGGCTTTAATGGCCCTCTCTTAAGTTCATTTTAAATTTTCTAAATTCCTTTGTTATCTTTAGGGAATTAGTGAATATATATATATGCTCTAATGAACCAATTTTATACCACCATTCTCCACCACTACTAACAAGCGTTATTACATTAGCTTCTCCACCAAACTACAAATCACACTATGACTATACATTACATCTTGTCGAGTGGCTATTTTATACATCAAGCATCCTAAAATTGCTCAAAGTTCCACCTCTAGGATCTTTCACTAATTTCACCTCTTTCTCCATTGTTATTGAAACGAAATTGCAATTCTTCATTTTAATTTGTCAATAACATCAAGTATATACTTTTTAATAAATAAAGACTCTACTTGGTGTTTGTGACACTTCTAAATTAAGGAAATGATGTGACATTCCAAGATCAGACATGTTAAACTCCTACTTCATGGAATTCCTACAACTATCAAACATATCAGCATCATTTCTAGTAAAAAAATAAGACATTCATATGCAAGTATACTGATAGATGTAGATTGCATTGTGTTTTATAGGTAATTTGATATGTGTTTAGTGGTTAATTTGATTGTTTAGTGTGTGTTTAGGTTACAAATTATTTTAGTTCATAAATATTTGTGTTTTAAGTGTTCTTTGGATGTTTAAGCTTCAATTTTATATATATGAGGTGTCGTGATGAGTTTGTTAGTGTTTCAGGATATTCGGAAGAGTTTCAGAGGAGGCCTGAACCAAAACATAGGGCTACGATTGTGGAGAATCTGCCAAGATCGTGACAAAAGCAATAATATAGGCCCACGATCGTGATAGAAGCTCGAGCATAGGGTCAAGATCGTGGGGAGTTTGCCATGATCATAACAAAGAGTAGATAAACAAGCCATAATTGTGCACTAAGGGCCATGATCGTGGCCTGCTCACAGACAGACATGGAGTCACTTCTAAATTCGAGTTTTTGATAGACATTTCAGGCGTTTCGAACCCCGAGAAGACACTAGGGTTACCTTAATTGGTAAAGACCATAAAAGGATTAGGATATAACCCTAAAAGGGAGTCTACATTGAGCCTACATTTGGAAACCCAAAAGAGAGAGAGAAAAGAAGAAGAAGAAGAAGAAGAAGAGGAGGGTTCCGATGCTGAAGCTTCCCAGAATAGGTGATCTTCCAACACCGCTGCTTTCTTGAATCATCCAACCTAAGTTTCATTTCCTCCCCATTTATCTTTTTATTCATTTAATGTGTAAGATTGAGATGGATTGTATGGTTATGGATTTTGAGTTGTTAATGATGTTTTAACTTTTCCTTCAGGATTTTGCTTATATTTAGTGTTAATCTAGTTCAATTATGTTTATTTGATTTAGGTGTTGTTATTGATTAAAGTATTTTCATATTTCGGTAACAAACTGAGAGAGTGAGTTAGATAAAAATGATTAGATTGGATTAATGAGAGTTAGGCGATGTAATTGACTACTTAATCAATCTAGTTGGTAATTTCATGAAGAGAGATTCTGTGCGAGACCGGATTATTTATTAGAGAGCTTGAACTAATTAGAATTGTGGGTAATTTGTGAATTGCGAGATTGCAAGTATATAATACGATTGGGGTTTACAATTTAAGGAATGATTATAACTCAAAAGAGAGTAATCAATCCTACAATCGTCTAGAGTCGACACCCCATAAACACATAAAAGGCTAGATTAACATTAATGATAGATAAAATCCCCTCTCCCACAACTTGATTAATTCTCTTTACGGATTTCCATTATTATATTATTTGATTATTGCTAGTTTGTTTTGATTTAGTTTACTTTTCAGTTCAATATTCAAATTTGAGTCTTAAAAAAAAGCAAAACTTGAATTAAGTGGTGATTAAGCGTAATCTTTATGGGACGATATTTGCTTTTTACTACAAGTAATGACCTGTATACTTGCAATTTTTAGCGTAAAACAAGTAATTGGTTTTATAATCAACAAGTTTTTAGCGTCGTTGCCAGGGTTTAGCATTTTGTTTAGTTTAGGTGACTTTGATTTAAGAGTGTTTGATACTTTTCCTTTCATTTTTATGGGTGCATGAACACAAGGAGCATAAGAAGGTCTAACAAGCTTAGTGAAAAAGAGCTTTTAGATTTTACAAGGCATGAAAGAGAGTTAAAAAGAGCTAGATACCAAGACAAAATACAAAGGAATAGGGAAAAAGAAGGAGAGCAAGGAGCAGTTGAGAGGATATTGATGAAATTTATGAGGCTAGGTTTCAATCCTCAAGGAGTTACAAGGCCAGCGACTTAAGCTAATAATTTTGAGATCAAACCGGCACTCCTCAACATACTTTAGAGAAGTGTACAATTTTGTGGGCTATTTAACGAAGATCCCAACGACCATCTTGCAAATCTTATGGAGATATGTGATACCTTTAAGTTTAATAGGATGTCTGATGATGCTGTGAGGTTAAGATTGTTTTCTTTTACCTTGAGGGATCGGGCAAAGGCATGGTATAATTCACTTAGTGCAAGCTATATCACTACCTGGGAGCAGTTAGCCCAAACTTTCCTGGCTAAGTACTTTCCCTTGACCAAGACAACAAGAATCATCAAAGAGATCAAAAACTTTCAACAAAGTGATGGGGAGTCGTTGTCTCAAGCCTATGAGAGATTTAAGGAAGGAGATGTCCTCACCATAACCTTCCGAGGGAATTTCTTTTGCAAACATTTTACAATGGTGTAACCTAGAGCATAAGGTGAACAATAGATGTAGTTATAGGAGGGTCTTTGATGAGGAAAGCATTTGATGCAGCTCATAACCTTTTGGAAGAGTTGGCGAGTAACATTTGTATGTGGTCAAATGAAATAAGTAGACAAGGGTCTAAGGAGCAAAAAGGAATGATTCCACTTGACTCGTTGATAGCCTTACAAGCAAATATTGCTATCCTCTCTAAGCAGTTAAGCAACATGTAAGGAGCTTCTTCTTCCACAGTCAAAACCATGCAGTTACAATGTGAATTATGTGGGCAGGACAATTATGGCATAGCTGAATGCTTCTTACTGGGAGCGAGTGGTACAGAACAAGTAAATTACTTGGGTCAGTCACAACAAGGTAACAATCCATACTCTAATACTTACATTCCTTGGTGGAAAAGCCCCC
>JAOQMS010000001.1:13480499-13511052 GCA_027563885.1 Erythroxylum longipes | reverse complement strand
TGCAAAACTCACTGTTTACAAGTGCATGAGCATGAAATGTGTCTTCTTATTACCCTCACGTGTACCCGTTTCTATGGTTCAACCCGTTATATGGGAACGGGATGTTACAGAGCATCCATATCCAAGCATATGTATGCACATTCCACATCTATTAGGACTAATCCTAAAAGCAAACACCTAAGCATATGGTTTAATATTATCAAGAGAAGAATATGCATAATTTTATGATAACATATAAACCCACTCACACACTTTTAGGCCTTAGATAAGAATACATCAAGCTTCACACACTTTTAGGCCTTAGATAAGAATACATCAAGCTTTCGTTCATAGTAGGCATCACACATATAATCATAGGACATTTCACAACCTTAGGAGGACATTCAACAACTTTAATGACCAAGATAATATTATATATTATGCATACACACACACGCACACACAAAGGTCTACGTAGCATATATGTATCATCATCATTCATATCATATGTTATGTCATTTTTGTGGTAAGTATGAACATCTTGATAGATTTTATTTTCTTAAACAAAGAATGTCAAGCAGACCTTTGAAAATATGGGTTGAAAAGAAAAAGGAACCTAAAAACCAAAGAACCAAGTTGTTTGGATTCTATAATACATGAATTACCTTGGTTTGTAAGGTTATTAGAAAAGAAAGAGCAAATATTAAGTAGTAGAGATAGTAGTTATTGAATTGATTATTACTAAGGAGTTTATGCATTTAGTCATAATGAATTTATCCTTCTTACATCCACAAAAGTCTAGAAGATGTTGTAGGATGTGGAAATTAGCCACCAAAAACTTTTGAAAGAGACAATATTTGAATCAAGTGAGAGAGATGAGAAGTATGAGAAGCCTCTAATGGATTTAAACTTAAAGAAGAATATTTATGCAAATTTCTTATAAGTAATGTTCAATGTAAGGTAATTATTAGTTCATAATTTAGAAATATGCGATAACTTACATTGATGTGTGAATTTGAGTATGATTTAGGTTTGAATTAAGTAAAGAGTTTTTCATAATTATTTTTAAAGTGTGAACTTTAGAACCTAGAGTTAGAGATTATTGTACAAAATGAGGACACTAAGTTAAAATTTATATTAATTGGGATTAGTTAAAATTTATATTAATTAGGATTAGAGATTATTGTACAAAATAAGCATACTAAGTTAAAATTTATATTAATTGGGAAATTATTTCTGTAAACTTTTGAATAAAGATCATTCGTACATAATTAGAAAAAATAATTTACGTTTGACGGGAACTTTTTTAAGTAAAGCCCTTTATATGATTCAATTAATTTTTATTGATATTTAGTTAGTTGATATGTATTTTAATAGTTTTTATTTAATTTTTGATGCTTTAATTCAAGTTTCAAAGATAGTTTCTTAAGCTATTTGGTTAATTAGTTGATCAATATCTTAATTTGATTGATCGATATTTTCAAAATTCACCCCTTTTACTTTCCAGTAAGTTTGTTGATTTTTTGATCGGCCAAATAGTCACATTAGTTAACCAAAATCCTTTAGTGTTTGACCAATGTCCTTATATTTGACACTCCTTTACCTTTTTAACGAGTTTGCAAGGAAATTGGTCACTCCTCCAATCAATCACTTACATTGGTTGATTAATATCGAGTTTGCAAGGAAATTGGTCACTCCTCTAATCAATCACTTACATTGGTTGATTAATATCTTTTAGTGGTCAACCAAGATCCCCTTTTCTATTTCCTTCTAGTGAGTTTATAAATATAATGGCTTCTTATGGTAGTTGAACACACTTTTCATTGGTCGACTATATGGATTTATGTTCGACCAATATAACGAGTTCAAAGCAAAAGTTTAGCCTTTTTCTTTGATTGTTCAAAACTACTTTATATATCCTACTCAAGAAAAACTTTGGTATACTAGTCTTCATGATCTAAGGGTTATCTTATTATCATTTCTTCTATTCTCATAATATTTTGGATAACTTCCAAAACCCTAAACAATTCACTCTTTCCCTTGAAAAATATCACCCTCATTCATAAAAATATCATTAAATTGTATCAAATTGAAATTTCGTTTCAAATTTGGAATTTTCAATATTTTCTTAATTAAAATTTATCTTTTTAATTCGATTCCTTTATAGTTAAATTTTAAAAAAGAGTCAAGATTGTTTCTCTTTCAATTATATCGATACGTCTTTAATTTTGTTCAATTTTGTTCTTTTGGGCACTTTTTCATGTTTCTATTTTTGAAATTTCAAGCTTTATAAGTTATACATTCTTTCTTGAAAATGATTATTGGATATTGTAACTATGATTTTATTTATTACAATTCCAACCAATAATTTTGTCAAAACTTGCCCTTGGTGCTTTAATTAAATCTTTCATATTCGGCATAACAGTGACGTTAGAGATTTTTCAAATTAGACACAATTAAGGATGCTTCTATTAAATAAGTTTTGATTCTTTCTACCAAGTTAGTTTGAAGCATGAAACTTTATTTTTTGTATTTTTAGATAAATATTTCTTTTTGATGATTTAAAAAGCAGGAGAAAGATTAATGATACTAGATTTAAAGAAAGTGATACACTCAAGGGGAGTCATGAAATTTAAGGGGAGTGATTGTTTTGTCATTTTTTGTATTTCTTGCACTTTATGTGATATGTTTGAGTAAATTTATGTTATTTTCATGTATAGCTATTTCTTTGATTGCAAACATCTCTTTTATTATTGATATTGAATTATTCCCTTCACAATGAATTATGTTTTATACATAAACTAAGGGGAAGCTAATCATTATCTTTATATTTATTTTTATGTTTAATTTATTACTATTCCCTAATATCACATGTGAGATTCCCATATCGGTTGAAGAGGGAAATAAAGTACGCCTTATAAGGGTATGGATACCTCTCCCTCATAGACGCGTTTTCTTAGGGGTGTGAATAGCAAAACTGTAAGGGTTTGGTTGTGTCAAGGCCCAAAGTAGACAATATCTGTGGGCGAGTGGTCTGGGTGGTTACAAATGGTATCAAAGCTAGTACCTGAACCGGTATATCAGTGAGGATGCTGAACCTTAAAGGGGGGTGAATTGTGAGATTCCTGTATCAGTTAGAGAGGGGAACAAAGTACGCCTTATAAGAGTATGGATACCTCTCCCTCATAGATGCGTTTTCCAGAGGGTAGGAAGAGCAAAATAGTGAGGGCTTGGCTGGGCCAAGGCCTAAGCAGACAATATATGTAGGAGGGTACTATGGGATGTTACATCACAAATATTTTGTCATTATCAAAAAAGGAGGAGATTATTAAACCAATGGAGTTTATTGTAGGTTTTTTATGATAATAAAATATAATTACTAATAATGAGTTTATTATTTTAATGAAAAGCAATATAAGAACAAATGGAAGTTATAAACTCAAGAAGATAGCCTAGGAAGTTGATAAAAAGAAATTGAAGATTACATCTATCAAAATGAAGATCAAACTAAGAAAAAAAGAAGATCAAGGTTTATTAAGGTCATTCTTTACTTTGTAATATTAATTTACTTTATTAATTTAATGTAATAACCTGTTTTTCATACTAAGGGTTAGGAGCCTAAACCAATTATACATTAGAAATAGCATTGAGAAATTAAAAGGTGCATTTCATTCATATGCATATCATTATCATACACACATGAATTATGATATTGTACACGTTGCAAAGATCATATATACACTCAATTGACATATTGCAGGGTATAAAGGTTTAAAATGAACATGATGTGAAATGTTAATTATTATGTCTTGAATTTTGGTATGATGGTTTTCAATTATTAATTGGGAATTAATTGTTAAAATCGAGAGATTGATGAATTTATATGTATTTTGGACTAGGAAAAATGCCAAGTGGCAAGACAAATTAACAAATAGCAGTAGAAATAAATGACACATGGTAATAAAAATGAGTGACATATTGCATTATCATTAACTGACAAGTGGCTTAGATAATTGGATGACAAATGGACTAGAGATTGATTGAAAAATGGACTAATTATTAAGAGACATATGGTAGCATAAGTATAAGAAATGAAGCTTGTTTCTTTATATGGTAAGTGTCATGACAGTCACCGTGCTTTCAACCGACACGATATACACTCATACTTGAAAACCATCTTTCATTCCTACTTTTTGCTATATGCTTTCTTCATTCTTTTCTTCTTTCTTCTCTCAATTTACGATACTCACCCCCATGCTCACAACGTTGAACTTTATTAAAATCCTACACCATTTTATTTAAATCTTTTTTTGTTTTCTTCTTATTAATGAAGAACCCAACCTTTTCTACCTTAAAATGGTGATGATCGTGTAAACTTGGAGGCCAGGTTACTTGAGTATTTGAGGAGTTTTTGAGCTAAACAAGTAAGTATATTATTGATCTTCATGGTTTATTTTAATAGAAGAATTTATGATGATTGTTTAGGGATAGATTGATGGTGTTAATGGTGTTTGAAATGTGCTGAACATTGATGAAGAAATAGATAAATTTGTGTTATGTTTTTGTGTAAATGATAAACAATAAGTTATGAATTATTGTATGGATTATTTTAAGTTGTAATTGAGGTGAAAATGATAAGGAAATAAAGTCTAAATGATGAACTATGAAGAAGATATGCTTGATGTAATAGGGAAGGGTAAAATATGGAAAAATTTAAAGGAAATGGATGAGAACATTTTCGGATCACCCATCCCATGATCGTGGGAATGCCTCCACGATCGTGGGAAAGGCATTAGATGTGAACTCTTCTCTTTTGAGTGATTATTGAACCAACTAATGAGAAGTTACTTTACTATGGTGCATTTAGACTTGATTGAGGCTTACAATGAACCTAGTTTGACGATGGATTAGTCGGTAAAGTGTTTGATATGTTTAGGTTGTTAACTGAGGTTATAACTTAAGAATGGATTGTTAATATCAATGTGTCAAAAATCTGGAAATTTATGAATGATATAGGAATGAAGGTGTTCTTAGGAATGCAATTGTGATCCAAAGGAACGAGTAAGGTGTATTAGGTATAAATGAATGAAAATTTAGGTATTGTGTGATTATATAATGTTAGAAAAGAAATTGGTGAATGTATGATTGATGAAATTAGAATAATCAAGTTTACTTGAGGTATAAACCTAAGTGCAAACTAGACATACACAAGTTATAATGTTTGAATGATCATGACTTGTGGTTAAGGATACGTACTCGGGAATAGTCAATTGAGCATGCATTGAACATATCACATTTATGTGCATGATTGAATACTTATATGAATGATCAACTTATTAATGTGTATAATATATGTGTATTGCATGACTAAAGAAGCTCAAATCAAATGCCAACATCCTGACATTGCCAGTTCGTAAAGACAATAGTTAATCTGGAGCTTACTGTAAGTCAACCTAGATGTTTCTCACTAGGATTGATTTGTTTTGTTTAAATTTAAACTATTAAACTGTTATTGATATGATTGAGATAATTCTAGATATTTATGGTCCGAGGAGTTTGATAATTTTGATTGTATTGGAATATTCTTAATCGAATGTGAATCGGGAAAAATATGTTTACTCAATAAAAATGTTGAATGTTGGACTTAGATCTAATGAATATGTAAAAATGTCTGTGCACCATAAATGAAAGTGATTGATTGCATATAATGAGAAATGATGCATTTCATTATATTGATATGCATGATCAGATAAAGGAGTTATGACTGGAGTGACCAGTGAAAAAGAGCTTAAAGCTCATAAATGAGCATAAAGAGCCACATGATCAATATTTAATGAGCCCGATATTCAAAATAGGTACAGGTTAGTTATTAATGAGCTTGATATCTACAACGGATATCGAATAATAAAAAGGCGCTCGGTCATAATAAAGTAATAATGAAAGTAGAGTCACATGTGCATTGCATATATAACTTGATATGTATTATATGAATGATTGAAATGAATTATTTGGACTATTTTGAAATGGGAATGCGAAATAGTGTATTCAAATTGTATTTGCTGAAGCATGATAAAATGTTAAGTGATAATTCAATATTTGATGATATGATTTGTTGTGAATTAAATTCTGAATTGTTCTTATGTTTTGATGTGAGTGAGCATATTGAGCATGGTTTACTCACTGAGTTTGCAAACACATCAAAATTACAAATGTTGATTTTCAGGTACAAGAGAGAATTAGATCCGAAGGCAAACTAGTAGAAGTCTAGTTCTATCCATTCTGAAAGTCAAGAATGGCTCAAAAGGTCCGGTCAGCTGATAATGAGGAGTTTAGTTAGAATATTTCTATTTAGTTCCTCATTTCATGTAGAATATGTTGTAAAGAGTAGAAAACTCTTATATGTTTTTTGATACTGTACATATGGATTATATAGTGAAATGCTACAGTGTAAAAATGTTTGTAAATGAAATGAGGACTTGATCTTTTGATATTTGTGTTTTATGTATGATGCCAAAATAAGTAGATGTGATTGCTCTAACATGTCATTTTCATAGGGTGTGTTCTTGAATGTTCTCAGGATGTTCGAGCATGTGCCCTATAGAGTTGGGTGTTACATTTAATGCTCTAAAAGGCTCGCTATACATAAACATTTAATTTCCTTTATTGTATAAGTCTTTATATTCATTAAGAGGCATTGAATGTAACACCCTGTTATCCCATGATAAAGGTTAGAACCCTAGAATATTGTACATAAGAGATTATTGAGAGGTTAGAAAGTGCATTTCATGCTCATGTTTAACATAGCATACACAGACATATGAATATTAATGTTTGCACACATTAAAATTATTATACATGCATTTATTGATATTTCGGGTATAATGGATTTATAAATGTGATTTTTGATATGAATTGGGGTTTATATGTCTTGAAAAATGGATTTGGTGAGCATAAGTATTGATTTAGAAATTTTGATGAAATTTAGAGAATTTTTGAATATTTTGAATATTTTAGGGACTAGGGAAAATGCCAAGTAGTAGGACAATTGACAAATAGTAGTAGAAATAAGTGATGGATGTTGATAAAAATAATTGGCAAATGACATTAGGATTTGTTGATAACCTATATTGAAATTTAGAGACAATTGGAGTAAAAATTGGAGGAAAATGGACTAGTTTAATAAGAGAATCAAGTGTAAACCAATAGAGATTGGACATGTGGCAAGTGACAAGTGTCACTTGCCAAACCATGTCTTGATTCATGATGTGATCCCAAGTGAAAGATCACCTTCATTTTTCTTGTCTTTCACTTCATACATTGCTCTCATCTTTGTTAATCTATATCTTTTTTAATCTTCTTCATCCACAATCCTTACTTCTCACCCTATCAACATTGAAGCTTGCTTTAACCTTCATTTGCTACTCTTATTTTTGGTTTTCTTCTTCTTTACCACTAAAGACCTAACCCTACCATCTTTGGAAAGATGATGATTGTAAGGTGTTGAGAAACTAGGGTTAAGAGTGATTTGAAGACATTAAAGCTAGACAAGTAAGTATAAAGCATTACTCTTCATGTTTTGTTGAATGAAACAAGTTTTGATGATAGTTAGAGATTAAATGTTCATAGAGTGGTGAGGTATATATGTGAAAATCATGAGTGATGAAATGAGCACCTAAATGTCTTGCTTTTTTATAAAAGATGATTAACCTTTAATAAGTGGTCGTAGAGAAGATTTCGAGATAATAATATCATTAAAAATGGTGTAGAAAGAAGTGCAGAAATTCTGACTTGTAATTGGATGTTTATGTTCTGTTTTCTTGGTATGTTACATGTATCTCTTTGGTTGTTTTAGAGATGAACCAACATAATTTTAGAGCTAATAAGAAGGAGTACTATGGTGTCTTGAAATGAGATGAATTAAGGTGATAGTTATGAATGAAATGAAGGTGAAAAATGAAGTAGAACATTTGCAAAAAATTGATGATAAAAGTGTATAAGAATACGTTATATTTTTGGTGTTTATGATGAATCATGGATTTTGATTTGTGTGTGGATGATATTAAACTGAAATGGAGTTATGAATGAAGAGTAAATGGTTGTGAATTAAGTTAGAAATGTTAGACTAAGCATATGAGGTGTTGGATGTAACTTGGAAGAGTTGGAAAATTGGAGAAAATAACTAGGATTCTTCTGAAGGAAGCATACCACAATTGTGGGAAGTTAATAAGGGCATAAACTTTCTGCCAACAAATCCCACGATCTTGGGAAGTTGTCTACGATCATGGGAATCAGTTAAACATCAAACATACTTATTTTATGTGTAGGTTGAAGTAGCAATTGGTTGGGTACTTTCATGTGATGCTTTTAGGCTTGACTGAAGCTTGAATTGAGCCTAGAATGATGCTTGAATAAGTGATAAAATGAGTGTTATGTTTAAGGTGATGATTGAGGATAGAACTTAAGGATAAATTATTATACATTAGGTGTTCAAAAATGGAAATTTGGTGATGCTATAAAAATGAAAGGAGTCCAATGATAGCTAAAGTGATTCAAGAAGATGAATATTGCGTATTAATAAATATGAATGATAAATTGAGTATTTTTGTGATCTTAGAAATTCAAGAATAACCTTAGTAAATGATTGAGTGATGAATTTAGAATAATCTCGAAGAATTAAGGTGCTAACCTAAGTTTAATTTAGACATATGTGAGTTATAAAATATGAATGATCTTGAAGTATGAAATTAAGGAAACCAGGATTTTCATAGAGCATGCATTATACATGCCACATATACATGTATATTGATTGAGTATTCATGTAAATGTGCAAATTAGTAATGTGTAAATGTGTATGCTTGCATGTTATAGAAGAGTAATTAGAGCGACCACATCCAGACATTGCCGGGACATTGAGGCAATAAGCTATCTGGAGCAAATTATGAGTAACTTAAGATAGTCTTACTTTCATTAATTTTTTGTTAAACTATGTATTGAATTATTATGTGATGTGTATGTACTGATTCCAAACATTGAATGTCTGAGGTGTTTGATGGATGAATAACATATTGGAAGTGCTCATTGAATGTGAATTTGACTGAATAAGTGATTCTCAACTTAAATGTTAAATGTCGGACCAAGGTCTGATGTTAAATGTGAATGAGATTGTGATAGTGAATATGAATGTGTAAGATAGGGCACAATCGATTGACTGAATACATATGATGCATTTCATTACATAAATGCATGAAACATAAAGGGAGTTGTGGTCAGAGTCCCCAATACGAAAGAACTTAAAGCTCAGAATGTGGTAAGAGCCCCTGGCTCACTATATAAAATGAGCCTTATTTTTCCAACGGATAAGGGATAATATTCATAAGCCCTGTATCCACAACAGATATGGGATAGTGTAAAAGGCACTCTGTCATAATAATATAATAAATGAATGTGAGTCTCATGAACATTTATACACGCATAACATGTATGATTTGAATGAATGCAATGTATTGTTGAATTGAGTTGAATAAAAAATGTGAAAACTGATGAACGAAGTGTTTTATGATGCTATATGTTGAGAAATGAAATGATGTGAATTATATGATTATATAAGTTGTTCTATTATGTGATATGAGTGAACCATTGAGGGTGGTTAACTCAGTGAGTTCGCAAAACTCACCAAAATTGCAATGTTGGCTTTTTCAGGTTCGAGAGAGACGACTTAGCTTCTAGGACAGTTTAGAAGAGATCTAGTATGACTTTTGGATAGAAGACATGACTTAAAGGTCGGTTAACTAGGACTGAAGGATTAGATAAACTTTTGTAAAATTTCTCATATATGTAGCATGTTCTGTAAATAGAGCTGTAGACTCTAATAGATTTTTGCTATTGTATATACCTGGATGTTGTATATAATGCTACAATGTATCTCATGTTTTGATGAAATGAAATAAGGAAATTTTGGGTTTTAGACATTGTGGTAATTATGTTTTAATTTATGATGCCATGAGTTAAGTAAAAGTGATATAGTTAGCGCGCCGCTTCTGTCGAGCATGTGCTTCAATGTCTGAGGGACATATGGGCACAAATTTCTGATGGGAATGGAGTGCTACATTGAAGCTTTTATTTTTAATATAAAAGCCTTTTGTTCTTTAAAAAAAATATGGGAACTTTTCTGGGAAGTTCAAATCATAATTGAATTAAAAAATTGGTTTTGAGCATTTTAAGTTGTTAAAATCATGTTTTTAGGGTGATTGATCAACATATATAGGTCAGTGATTGACCAATATAAGTTAAAGATGTCTCATGAGTTAGATGTAATATTATTTGATGTATTTATCGACCAATATGCCTATTGGTTGACCAATATGCCTATTGGTCGATTAGTGATCTAACAACTAGTGAATATAAAGTTTTCAATGTATGTTGGTTGACCAATGTATAACATATAGCTCTTATAATGGCTAATTCTTGCCTTCAACGAAAACATTATAAATAGTTGTTTTCTCATTAGTTTTAGTATCAAGAATGTTTTAAGTGTTTGTATACACACATTTCAAAGAGTTTTTCAATCATTTGGGCATCATTGTCTCATATTTGTATGAGCAAGTCATTTAAGTTATCATGTGAATAAGTATGGTTAGATAGTTTTTTAGTTGTGATCTTTCGTTGGAGTGTTGGATATTGTACTTAGGAATGTTCCAAGAGGGATTAAGGTTCCTCCTCACTTTATAAGAAGAATGTAATAAGAGTTCCTTTTTATCGAGAAAGATTGTACAGTGGTTATTTTTTGCCTTAAAGGAAGAATTATAGTGGAATTCCAAGAAGAATATTGGGAATGAATGTAGTCAAAGGTTATTTATTGAACCACTATAAATCAGTTTGCATTCTCTCCTCTCATTTCCTTTTAAAGTTATTATTCAATTATTTTATTAATTTATATTAAGAAATTTCCTAATACTTATTTATATTAATTGTTATTAATTAAGTATACTGGTTAGAAAAATTGTTAAAATTTGTAAACATCTTATGCATCCCCCTCTTAGGTGTCATTATAGACTAAAAGAAATAATGTTCAATATAATTTAGTAGCCAATGCAACTAATAATATTATAGTATTATGCTTAGCAACTGGTGCATATGTTTCAGAGAGTTAACTTTTAGGTCTTGAACTTCACTAACCAATAACTTTTGCCAATTTAGTTTGATAAAGTCATTTATTCAACAACTTGACTCATTTGAATCTTTCTTGTAATATTTAGAACTCTATAACCTTTTCTTGTGCAACTCTATCTCAAGAACACCCTAAGTTCACTTTTATTATCTAACTTTTCTCTTTTAACTTTAAGAGTATGTATAAATTATAAATTACCAAAAAATTTTGGGTCTGTAACAAATGGTAAGTTACCAAACTATAACCATTTTTCATATGATATTTTACCTTTTAGTGTCTTGGTAAATATTATGTTAAGTAAATATCCTAAGGTATTCAATCCTTATCCTTAAAACTTCTTAGGTACTTTTTTTTTTCTCGTTATACTTCTCGCCATCTCTGTTATGCTTCTGTTTTTCCTATCTGTCACTCCATTATGCTGAGAAGTGTATGGAACTGCTAATTGGCTATTGATTCTCTCTTTGGCAAAATTTTTTTTGAATTCCTTGAAAACATATTCAAAACCATTATTAGACCTTAGTTACCTAACTGAAAGGCAAGTTTCTTTCTTAATTTTTACTTTCAACTTCTTGAATTCTTTAAATACCTCACTTTTATGTTTTAATAAAGCAGTCAGACTATACCTACTGTAATCATCAATGAATAACATAAAATATCTACTTTTATTTAGTGAAACCTCACTCATAGGTACACATATATCAAATTGGAGTAGTTTCAATCTATCATTAGCTCTTTAAAAAGCATTCCTAAAAGAAAATTTCACCTTTTTCCCAAGCTGGCATGCGTAATAGACTTTATGAGTTTATGTCACCTTAGGAAGGTTTTACACAACATCATTTTCACTCATTCCTTTTAATGCACTATAACTAATATGTCCTATTCTATTGTGTCATAGTATAGGCTCAAAAGCAACTTTTGTACAATTTATAATATTATTCTCTTTAATGTACTTAACTTTAACATTCCAATCAATTGGAAAAAGTTTTACTCTTTAACTACCATCAATTCAGCTCCTTTAGAGTCAGTTACCACATATTCACACTCAGAATAGTTTACAACATATCATTTTGAATTAATTGACCAACACTCAATGTATTTTAATCAAGTTGGACACTATAAGTTTATCAATTATTAACTTGATTACTATTTAAGTGTTTAGAGTAACATATCCTCTTCCTTTCACCTTCAAGAGAGCACTATTATTTGTCCTTACTTTACTTTGGATGTTCTTTTCTAAGACTTTGAAAATATGCTCTGATGTGGCAAGTGAATGTACAAACAAAATTCACAAGGCAATAGTGCTTTTTGGTGCAAGCAAATAACTTAATAGTAGTAAAAAGAGTTATTTCACCTTCTAATTCCTCTTTCTCTACTATCTTAGCATTTTGTGTCTTAGTTTTACATACCTTTTCAATATTCCTCATTAAGTTACAAGCCCTACACTTTAGACAAGGCCTAAACTAACAACAATCATGAATATGATTTGTTTTCTTATAATGAGGATAAAGTGAAAACTTGTATTTCTTTTACTCTCTAACATCCTAACTTCCTTTATTTCTCCAATTCATTTTCTTTTCATTCTTATTCTTTTCTTCTCTCTAACTTGTGCTGGCTTAGTTAGGTTTGGTATTAAGCTTAAAAGCTCCTTCAATATGTTCTTGGTGTCTTAACATTATAATTTTCTCTTGAGCTTGATGAAAGTTTACAAGTTTTATCAAATTGATCTATGTCATGTTTTCAAACTCTTCCAAAGTTGAAATCATGGCCTCAAACTTATTAGGAATACTGATAGGGACTTTAACAACTATTCTTTTAAGTTTTATCCTTTAAAACTTCTCCAAGTAGCCTAAGTTGATTTAAAAGTTTCTTAAGTATGTCTTCATACTCTTTAATGATTTTAGACTCACCATTTTCAATGGCTCAAAATTTTTTCCACAAATTGAGAATTTGAAGCTTCTTTTTCCTTTCAAACCTTTAAAACTCATCTTTAATCTTACCTCAAGCCTCCTTTCTAGTCTCATAAGATATTATCCTTGCAAAGAGCTATTTCTAAAGTTTAAGCAAATATGAGAGCTAAAGAGTTAAGCCTTTTTCCTTTTTTTCACTATGATTCTTTAGTTGATTTACAATTGGATTATGTGGAAATTCAAGTGGGTCAACCTTTTTCTCAAGTATATCACAAAGAACAAAGGTTCTCAAATAAACCTTCATCTTAAAATCTAAACTACCAATGTTTTCTCCATTAAATAATAAAGGTATTGATGTAGAGAAATTTGCTGAAACCATTTAAGCAACACGTCTAAAAATATTAAGTTTTCTTTTAAAAACGAAGAATGTTCTCACTTAGTTTCTCTCATATGACCCCCTTAAGATTCTTAAGTCTCTAATATTATGTCAAAATTTTTAACTTTTATGGTTCAAAGAGTTGTATTTCAAATTAAAGTGTTTTCACTTTTTCATTGTAAGAAAAGGCTTACATGTTGAAGACATAACATCGTTTGAAAACATTCCAAAAATCAAGAATAAAGAATATGAAAACTTAAGGGATAACCTAGAGAAGCTAATTATGATATAGAAATTCAAGTAATCCCATATTTGATCATTTCAGCATAAATCATCTTAATAATGTTAAACTACCTTGTATGCTAATTGCTCATATCTTTCTTTAAAAAATAAAATTGTATCTTATCAAAACTGAATTAGACTTAAGAGAATGATGATATTCATTTTGACGAAAATATATTAACATCGATAAATGTGAACATAACAGAAAAGATAAGCTTAAGTTGGATCACAAAGAAGTCATTAATGGTCATATCTGCTGAGACTATTACAATGGACTTTTTTACTCGATCTAGTGCTGGTATAAAGCATTCAACACTTTGCTTATTATTGATTTTGATTGGCTTGAAACGAACAGGAGGAATTCAATGGGAACTTTTCCTCCAGAATATATGAAATTGCAAAAGTCAATTTTTTGTTCATGGCTCGACAATGACAGCAGAAGTCCATATCTTCTTCCCTTTACTTTTTGAGATTTAACATTGCCAGATTATGTCCATTTGTTGAATCTTGAAAGTGAGTTATATGGATTGTGTGGTATTTTTTTCTTCATTTTGTAAAAAGAAGTTCATGACCTCACTTTTTTATGGGAGAAACACGGATAGATGTAGCGGAAATGGCCCACCAATTAGTTGATACAATAACAATGTGTTATGCACGAACCCAAATATAAATTAATTGTCCCTACTTGTGTAAACCTTTAGGAAATAATTAGGAAACAAAACATTCTAATGCAACACCCAAAAAAATCAACATCGCGATTTACGTGGAAAACCTCCTCAATATGAGGAGTAGAAATCACAGGACCCAAATCTAGGCAAAATCTCCACTATCAACAAATAATGCATACAATAACAAGTTCTCTCAAGTATCCCACTAAAGGCAGCAATAATAACATAAAGAATACAACAATTCTCGGCAACAAAATCAATAACAACAACAAGAGAAATCAATAAGAGAGTTTGCGAAATCAATTAGAACCATACTGTCCAAAACAACCCCAGCAGATAACCACAAAGATCTCTAAATAGGAAACCCAACCACAAAGATCTCTAAATAGCAAACCCACCATTTGATATCAAGATTAATATGTCATCTACAAGTTGTCAAAGTTTCAGCCCAATTGAACCACGTTTTACTTTCTGATCGTGAGCTTGATCAAAACTGCTTAATGTTAGAATTTTAGGATCCCAAAAGTCAACCCAAATTTGACCACAAATTGCCAAAAAATCAGAACTCCAATCAGGATTTTGATTGTTGGATATGAACTACTACCAGTTTAGAGTAAGCCTGCAAAGTGCGAGCTCGATCAGACTATAAATGACCTTCCGATCGAGGACTTAATCAAGACTGTTTAAAACTTTATCTCACTCACTTATGTTTTCTCTCTTCAACTCTCTCACTCTTGGTTTAGTAAATTACACGATGCTTCCCTACACCATCTGCTCACTCCCTCTCTCTCTTTATAAAGCAAAGGAAAGAAGAAGAAAAAATTAAATTTAAACAACTTGACAAACACACCAAACAAATAATCACTTAAAGATTTTTTTTCTCAAATATGGAAGCTGCATTAAATATGAAGGGTTGATTAACAAATCTTCCCCTCCTGACACATTTTGGCTAGTTAATTGGAACGGATTACCGTCCCGACAATCAACCTGCATGTCTCAAGCTTTCCTCTTAGTAGCATCTTTGTCAACATATTGGAACCATTATCATCATCTTGAATCTTCTCAAGTTCAAATTCCTTAGACTCCAATGCATCTCAGATCCAATGATACCTGACATTGATATGTTTTAATCTAGAGTGAAATGTAGAATTCTTACTAAGATGGATTGCACTTTAGTTGTCACAATGCAACATGTATCACTCCTGCTTAAAGCCAAGTTCTTGAACAAACTTCTTAATCCACAATAACTCTTTAGCTGCTTCTGTTGTTGCAATAAACTCAGCTTCAGTGATAGATAGTGTAATGCACTTTTATAGTCTTAATTGTCATGCCCAGCTCCCTCTGCAAAATTAATTTGGAATCCTGAAGTAGATTTCTGAGAATTAATGTCTCCTGCCATATCTGAATCTGAATAACCAATGAATTCAAGTTTCCCACTTCCAAAACTTAAAAACAAGTTGGAAGTGCCCTGGAGATATCTCATAATCTACTCCACAGCTTTCCAATGCTCTTTACCCAGATTAAATAGGAACCTACTAACTGTACTTACTGCATGAGCTATGTTTGACCTTCTACACACCATAGCATACATCAAACTACCCACTGCTGAAGCATAAGGAATTTTCTCCATATCTTTCTTGTCATCATTAGTAGACTGACTCTGTTCGGTACTCAACTTGAATTGATTACCAAGTGGAGTACTGTTAAGTTGTTATTTTTGTACTAATTTTGGGATAAATTACTTTAATTTGTTGAAATTATTGTTCGAAATTGATGGACTTGTTTCTAAATTGTTCTCAAATGATTTTCAACACATGAAAGATGAAATTGGAGCAAAAAGATAGAAAGAAAAGAAAGACAAATCAAATTCCTAACTGGCAGAAAAATAGTTAATTAAGTGTGGGCACGTGCAAGGGAAAAGCCTATCTGCAGAATTTGATTTCAAATCAGATTTGATCTACCCAAGATCTTTATGATTTTGGAAATCAAATGTTGCCTTATTGCTGGGGATTTGCAGTTTGATTATGTGGGGAATATATCTTCTCAAGAGTACGAGAGGATGGAGGAGAGAGAGGATAAAAAAAGAATAAAAGACATTTACTATTCATGTGAATCACTGTTCATGCAGAGCCTTAGGCTGAGTTTTTACATTTTTCTGTAGCTTCTTTTCCTTTCGGGTTTTTTTTTGGTTTTAGGCTAGATTTTTTGTATTTTTCAGAAAAGACCAGGGATGGAGACTTTATCTTTTTTATTCTTCTATTTGTTCTTACTTTTGTTTGAGTAGCTAAACTTATTTTCTTAGTTAAAGGGGTCCGCATTATCATCTAATATGGTGAGATTTCTAAATAAAGTTTGTTTTATTGATGAGCATTAAGTGTCTTCCGAACTGCTTTTCATTATTGAATTGATTGATTTCTAGGGTGCACAACTAGGAATTGATTTGTTTAATTTATAGTCAGATTAGTGGGATATGACGTTCAATCTTGCTAATCCCAAGCAGTCTTGCTATCTTTACGTTAGAGTTTGGAAATTCTAAGAAGACGCTTAACTAGATTAAATACATGTTGTACATATGTTGTCTTGTTCATTGGTTTCTTGATTCTTAAAGCTATTAATCAATCAAACTTAAGATCGTATCTAAGTCGTTGGCTAATAAAAATGTTTAGAATACATGTTTCTATTCATTTAATCTTAAGAGAAAACATCACCCAATAAATACTTGTTAATGGATTGAAATTTATATTAAGGATCCATATTAGTTTGATAACGTCCGTGACCCGAAATTAAGGTTTGTTTACTGAATTTTCATATTTGAATATTTTTTGTTAATTTTCTAATTTTAATTCTTTTAATTTACGTTAATTCAAAACCCCCATTTCATTTTATTTTTCAACTCGTATAACATTTCCCATTAAAGTTCCTCATGGGAACGATCTCAACTCTTCACTAACTACATTTTCCATTGCTAGAGTTGGTATTAATTTGGTTGCAAGCGATAGCAGTACCAAATTTTGGCACCATTGTCAGGGAGCTTCTTAACGGTTTATGTATGTTACAGAGTAGACAAGATAACTCAACTATTATTTGATTCAGAGATCAAGAAGACACCCAAGAGACTACAAAAACAGATGAAACAACAGTAACAAGTGCAGAAAATGGAAAGAATGGTTGCGAGTCGCACTCTTCGTAAACTAGCCGTGCATATAGACAATCAATAGTCCCACTGCATCAACTTTCCAAATTTGCGGGGCAACGACACTTTTGAATTTAAATCTAGGCTGATCCATTTATTGTCAATTTTCAGAGGTTTACCAGGAGAGGACCCTTACAAACATTTGAAGGTTTCCCTTTTTTCTCAAAGATGATGCTCAAGATTGGTTGTACTATTCAGCTGGAGAAAATGTGCAAACATGGGCTAAAATGAAGAAACTTTAATTTGAGAAATATTTTCTAGCATCGAGAGCTGCCAACATTCTAAAGGAAATTTGTGGCATCTGACAACATACGGGGGAGACACTTTATGAATATTGGGAAAGATTCAAGAAACTTTGTGCTAGTTGTCCCCATCACCAAATAACCGACTAGTTGTTGATTCAATACTTTTATGAAGGCCATTTACTCACGGATACGAGTATGATCAATGCTACAAGCAGTGAAGCCCTAGTTTACAAAACACCGACAGTCGTAAGGGATTTAATAGCAAATATGGCTTCCAATACACAACAATTCAGGATCCATTCTGGCTATAGCTTAAAAAAAGTAACCAAGGTGAATGTGACAGCATTGGAGAAAAGATCGGATGATCTTACATCTTTGGTACAATAACTTGCAGTTACAAAGAAAGAAGAAGCAAAGATATGTGGAATATGTTTGAATTTAAGACACCCTACTGACGCATGTTCTATTTTGTAAGAAGAGAGCGCATAATAAGTGAATGTCATATAGGGTTTTGCTAGACCAAATCAGAGGAAATATGACCCATTTTTCAATACCTATAATCTAGGTTGGCACGATCATCTGAATTTACGTTATGGGAACTCATAAGGATAGCAAGGTACCACAAATTTCCAGCAAGTTAGATAACCATATGTGCCTAAACAACATCAACAAATGACATCCAATTCCAAAGGTAAGTTTTCCTTGGAAGATATAGTTCAATCTTTGGCCATTAATACCTTGACGTTTCAGTGGGACACTCATGCTAGTATCCAAAATCTTGAAAATCAAGTGAGCCAAATGGCAACCACCATCAATAGATTAGAGGTACAAAGTTTTGGAAATTTTTCGGCCCAACCGGAGATCAACCCCAAACATAGTGCTAAAGCTATCATGTTACTGAGTGGGAAGGAATTGAAGGAACCACCACCGAAAATCTCCAAGAGAGAAATTGAGGAAGAAGCAATGAAGGAGGCAACCGAACAACCAGAGAAAATGCAGATAGGTTTGCATAATCTAGTTATGCAGTCCCCTTTTCCTAGTTAATTAAACAAAGCAAGAAAGCAGAAGCAAGAGAAAGAAATATGGGATACTTTTAGGAAAGTCCAGGTAAATATTCCTTTACTTAATGCAATAAAATAGATCCCACATTATGCTAAATTCCTTAAGGAACTTTTCATTTCAAAACGAAAATTGAAATTTGATGAGAAAGTGCAATTGGGGAAGAATGTTTCAGCTATTTTGCAAAAGAAAAAGTTTCCACCTAAGTGTTAAGACCCAGGTATGTTCACTATCTCATGTAAAATTGGTGATTTGAGAATTGAAAAAGCTATGTTAGATTTGGGTGCTTGCATAAATGTCATGCCTTATGATGTTTATAAATCTTTAAATGTGGGACCTCTCAGGGAAACTAATGTAGTGATTCAATTAGAGGATCGTTCAAATGCTTATCCAAAGTGTGTGTTAGAGGACATTTTAGTTCAAGTGGGGGATATGTTTTTTCCAGCTGACTTTTATATGTTGTAGATGGGAAGTGATGATGCATCTTCTTTAACCATGAAAATTTCAGATGATGAACAACCTATTATTTCTGTGGATTTTATTGACACATGAGTACAGTAAAATTCATTATTAAGTGGAAGGCATACACTTGAAACACCCTTAGAGAAGGGAGAGACATC
Source organism: Erythroxylum longipes (assembly GCA_027563885.1). Classification (NCBI taxonomy): domain Eukaryota; kingdom Viridiplantae; phylum Streptophyta; class Magnoliopsida; order Malpighiales; family Erythroxylaceae; genus Erythroxylum; species Erythroxylum longipes. The sequence goes on along the minus strand of JAOQMS010000001.1, from coordinate 13,491,556 downwards.
ACAGTGGCAAAGCATTAAAGACTCGTTACTGACCAATCATGAATTAGAGGTGTTGTTTTGTCAATTGGAGAAGAAGATGTCGTCTATGGAGCTATCACGTAACACATCTAAGCTGCTGCTATCCTTGATCCAACCACTAACATTGGAGTTGAAGAATTTACCTAGCCTTTTAGAATACATATTTTTGGTGAGAAAGACACGTTACCCGTTATAATCTCTAATAAACTTACTTTTTTACAGGAAAATTAATTGATTCAAGTGTTAAAGGAGCATAAGGAAGCTTTCAATTGGACAGTGGCAGATTTAAAGGGTATTAGTCCCACCATTTGCATGCATATCAGATATTGATGGAAGATGAAGCTAAGGAGGTGAGGCAACCCCAATTTCGGTTAAACCCACCCATGATGGAAGTGGTGAAAAAGGAAATATTGAAGATTCTTGACACTGGAATCATTTATCCAATTTCGGATGGCAACTAGGTAAGTCCAGTCCAGGTAGTTCCGAAGAAAACTGCGGTAACTATGATAGAAAATAGTGATGGTGAGTCAATACCTACTCGTGTTCAAAATGGGTGGCGCGTTTGTATAGGTTATAGGAAGCTAAATTTGTTTACTAGAAAAGATCATTTTTCGCTTCCATTTATTGATCAAATGCTTGAAAGACTTGAAGGTAAATCTCTCTATTGCTTTTAGATAGTTATTCAGGTATCACCAGATTTTGGTTGAACCTAAGGACCAGGAGAAAACAACCTTCATATGTTCATTCGACACCTTTGCTTACCGAAGAATGCCATTTAGGTTGTCTAACGCACCAGTGATATTTCAAAGTTGTATGGTAAGTATTTTCTCTAACCTTGTGAAAAATTGCACGGAAGTTTTTATGGATCATTTCACGGTTTATGGAGAGTCTTTTGAAACATGCATTATCAACCTTGAAAAAGTGCTTAAACGTTGTATTGAGAGTAATTTAGTTTTAAATTATAAAAAGTGTCATTTGATGGTTAATTAAGGCATAATTTTGGGTCACGCAGTTTCTTCTAAGGGAATTGAAGTCGATAAGGCTAAGATAAATGTTATTCAATCTTTATCTTACCCCACAACTGTGCGGGAAGTTCATTCTTTTCTTAGTCATGTAGGATTCTATCGGTGATTTATCAAAGACTTTTCAAAGATTACACAACCCATATGTAGACTCCTCCAAAAAGACGTGAAGTGTGATTTTGATAAGCCATACAAAATTAGATTTGATGAACTTAAGGAACGACTCAGTACAGCTCTGATTATTCAACCACCGAAATGGGATATTTAATTCAAGCTAATGTACGATGCTTAGGACTATGTAGTTGAAGTAATGTTGGGATAAAAAGTAGACAAGGTACCTCATGTCATTTACTACGCATCCATGACACTTAATGATGCTCAGAAAAATTATTCCACAATGGAAAAAAGAGTTTTTGGTTATAGTTTTTAGGTTGGAAAAGTTTCAATCTTACTTATGGGGCAAGAAGGTGATCATTTATTCAGACCATATAACTCTAAAATACTTGGTGAATAAGGAATAAGCAAAATCGAGATTGATTCGATGGATTTTACTTCTCCAAGAATTCGATTTGGAAATACGTGACAAGAAAGGAGTTGAAAATTTAGTGGCCGCTCATCTTAGCAGGATCATTTCAGCTAATGCATCTGATGTTATCCAAGACGAATTTTCGGATGAGAGTCTCTTCACAATTCAATAGGTAATTCCATGGTATGCTGACATAGTTAATTTTTTGGTAACTAGGTTCTTACATAGTGATTTATCTAGAGTAGAAAAAGATAAAATTAAACGAGAAGATAAGTATTACATTTGGGATGAACCTCATCTTTGGAAATTTTGTGCTGATCAGATTGTTAGAAGATGTGTTACAGATGATGAAATTCCTTCCATATTAAATTTTTTTCATTCATCTGTGTGTGCGGCAAATTTTGGTCCTAAAAGAACAGATCAAAAAATTCTTGAATGTGGTTTATTTTGGCATAAGCTATTTTATAATTCTTACATTTTTTGCAAGTCTTGTGATCGTTGTCAAAGAACAGGTAGCTTGGGATCGAGATTTTTTATGTCTGGGGAATAAACTTTATGGGTCCTTTTCCTTCCTCCTTTGGTAAGAATTACATTTGCTTCCTATCGATTATGTTTTGAAATGGGTTGAAGCTAAGTCTACTTTGTCTTATGACACTAAAACTGTTATAGATTTTGTTAAATCTAACATTTTTGTCAGGTTTGGAATGCCTCATGCTATCATTAGTGATTGAGGAACTCATTTTTGCAACAAGATTTTTGAGGCTTTGATGAAAAGATGAGGTGTCACACATCGAGTTTCTACAACCTATCATCCGCAGACAAGTGGACAAGCTCAAGTGTCTAATAAGGAGATTAAGTCCATACTAGAATAAGTGGTGAATCCAAATAGGAAGGATTGGAGCTTACGATTTGATGATGCCTTGTGGGCATACCAGACTGCCTACAAAACTCTAATAGGAATGTTGTCATACAGGTTAGTTTTCGATAAGCCTTGTCATTTACCTGTGAAAATAAAACATAGAGCCTATTGGGCTATGAAGCAGTTGAATATGGACCGAGTAAAGGTTAGTAATAATAGGAAATTGCAATTGCAAGAGTTAGAAGAGATTCGTAATGAAGCATATGAAAATGCCAAATTTTACAAGGAAAAAGCTAAAGCTTTTTATGATAAAATCATTTCTAGGAAACAATTTTTGATAGGACAAAAAGTTCTTCTTTATCATTCAAAGCTTAAGTTATTTCCAAGAAAATTATGATCTTGTTGGCTTGGACCATTTATTGTTACTAAAGTTTTTTCTCATGGCACAGTAGAAATTCAAAGTTTAGATACGTCCAAGGTATTTAAAGTTAATAGACATTGTTTAAAGCCATATTATGAAAACTCTACGGTCGAGCCTGTGGAAGAGATAGAGCTGGTAACCCCAACCTATCTCTAATCAGGTAAGTCAATACATACGTCTAGCTAACGACTTAAAAGAAGCGCATTTGGGGGCAACCCAAAAAGATTTCAGGTTTCATTTAGTTTTATTTATTTATAGTGGTTCTTATTTTATTTTGTTTAGTTGTTTTGATTCAATTACTAACTCATTCCATTTCATTGAGAATTACCAAATGTTCTTTTAATTTCTGCAAATTTTATTTTTAAAAAATTGAAAAAAACAAAAAAAATTTCTTCCTGTCATCCTCATTAAGTTTACCACCCCCTAAATACACTTCCCCCTTCACGAAGTTTTCTTTCCACTTTCAATCATCTTGAAATTTTGTGAATACCAACACAAACCCACTCTTTTCATCTCTTTCACCGAAACCCCATTCCTATTTACATCTTCTCTACCAAAACTTCACCCAACATTCTTTACCGCAAATCCTCCATTACCAAAGCAATATTTTATGGTTTTGTGTTCTTTCTTCCAAATCTAGGACTATGTATGCATCAAGGTTGCCATCATGCCAAGGAAGAAGACTAATTCAAGAAGGGTAGCATATCCCATTACAAATTTGGCAACAACCTAAACTCCTTTGAGCATGACAACAACTTCCACCCCAGCAGAACCTTTGATATCTGAACCAATACTAGGCCCCTCCACACGAAATCAAACAAGGAAGGGAAAACAAGTTGAACACCGTAGCAAATGGAACTCAAGCAGTGGAGGATGCACTTCATTTTGACTTTCGAAAGTCAACGAAAAATTTCAGCAACTCAGTCAACGAAAAATTTACCCATATAAGTACGTTCTTACCGATACTCTTCAAGCTTTATAAATTCATAATTCCTTTGAACAAATGATGGGACAAATATGCTAAAGTGTGTTTACTAGAATTAATTGCCTGCTTTTGTTGAATTAACTAGAGAATCTTACAGCACCTTTCAGTTTAATTCTCATGAAGATTTTGACTTATTCACTGAAGGGATTGTTGAATTTAGGTTTATGGGTAAGGAATTTGCTTTATCTGTTGCTGGGTTTAATGTGGCCATGGGTTTTATCTCTGCTGATGATGTCAAAAATGAACCCTTTTTAAGCTCTTGCTGTGATTATCATAGTGACTTTAATGCATATGAATTGTGGAGTTAATGGTCTGTCGACCCTCATCAGTATAGCTCTAGTACATTTAAGAGTTTGTATTTAAAAAAAATCCTGTTTTCAAAATCATCCATCGACTCTTAGCATACAGCTTTTCAAGGTGTCGGGATTCTCCGGGGTACCCTTTTTAAGGCTGAATTTTATTTCTTATGGTGTATGGATAGACAAATTCCTGTTAATTTAGGTTTTTGGTTTTTAATGCAATTTCAATCCGTATTACATAAAAAATCCAAACCACTAATATTAGGGTCTTATATCACTAAGTTGGCTATTAATTTGAATGTACTAGACCTTGATAATACTGATATGAAGGTGGCCTATGCCACAGAGCCTTTGGATATGGAATGTTTATGCAGGATGGGAATTGTTGACATGAGTTGTGAAAGAATATCCTTCACCAATCCGAGACCAGTACCTCCTTTTAACCCACGATAAACCATAAGAAGATGGGTTGTCACTGAGACACCAAGCTATAGCCAGCCCCCTCAACCTAATTTGGATGATCGCTTAGCCTCGCTTGAATATTGGATGCATAGAATGGAGCAAAATTTAATGGAATATTGGGCAAATCAAGGGTTCCAACCTCCTCACCCACCAACTCTATGACTTTGGATTTCCAAAAATAGAGAAGCATTTTTTTTCTCTTCTTTTATATTTTTGCTTCTTTATTCTTATGTCATAACATTGAGGACAATGTTGGTCTGGTGTCGGGGAATTTGAATACATGTGTGTGACTATGTGGTCTTACCTTTCTTTGATTTTCTTTTCTTTAAATTTTTTTGTTTAAAATTTTTATGTTCTTGAGATGCTTGTGTCGTGTGTTGAGCCATGAAACTTTGTCATATTAAGTTTGGATGAGATTGAGTGTGTGCATGAAATTAAACTGGGCTATGTGAGTATAAGGTGAACTATGCTGATTAATCACAATAATTGGTCTTATACACTTAGTCAAAGTTTAACATTTGAGTGATTAGGTAATATGTGGAATTAAGGTGAATTCTTGAATTAAACCTCCTGTGAGTGAATTTGAGCCTTAATGACATCATCTTTATGTCATTCTATTTCTTGATGTGTGATTATCTTTTAAGGTGAATTTTTCTCTAGAATTTGTTTGGAATCGATTTGAGACCACATCTATACATGCATGCAAAAAAAATGATAAAGGCCATATTTGTTTTAACCCTTTAGTTAAAAAGCCAACCTAATTGAATATCCTTTGTTAAACTTTTTAAGCTGAACCCTTTTTCTTGATAAACCCACAACAAGCAACTTAAACCCATCATAAATGTAAGTAGGCAAATTATGTCACACTTATTTGGAGATATATGGAAAGCAAGGAAAAGAAAAAGATGAAGGAAATTGAAGATGTTTAGTTTTGAATTGTGTGTGTATTGCTATCATAAAAAAATAAAAAAGAGAAAAAAAAAGAAAAAGAGAAAAATATACAACAGTGAATTTTTTTTAAAGTAATATACCCCTACAGAATGATGTTGTTGACTCCTTTTTAATAGAAATTGTGTCTCCACAAGTGGTTAGGTGCTTTACTAATGTTTATGATTTTCGACTTTTTCCATTTATCAATCCTTACCTTCACCTATAGCAATATAACCTTGAAAAGGTCCTTTTGATTTGTGCATATTATTATTTCAAGTGGTAAAGAGTTGGTGAAAAAGCAAGCATATGGTAGAATATTTGCATTAGAAGATTTTGAGCGAAACACTTTAGCCTTAAACACTTGAGTGTAAAGAGAGAAATTTTTTAGAAGAATTCACCTTGGTTTCATAATTGCCTTTGAACAAGAATGTTTTAATTTGACTTTGTTTATTGGTATCAGTCAAAAGTGATTATCATGTGTGTTGTAACCTAATTCTTGCTGGCCCAAGTTTAGTAGATTGCGTGCACTTAATCTTATGAAGAACGAATTGATAAAGTGTAGTGGGTTGACATATTTGCTCAAGGACGAGCAAAAGATTGGTGTGGGAGAATTTGTTAAGTTGTTATTTTTGTACTAATTTTGGGATAAATTACTTTAATGTGTTGAAATATTGTTCGAAATTGATGGACTTGTTTCTAAATTGTTTTCAGATGGTTTTCAACACATGAAAGATGAAATTAGAGAAAAAAGATGGAAAGGAAAGGAAGACAAATCGAATTCCCAGCTAGCAAAAAAATAGTTGACTAAGCGCGGGTACGTGCAAGGGAAAAGCCTATCTATAGAATCTGATTTCAAATCAGATTCGAACCCAAGATCTTTATGATTTTGGAAATCAAATGTTGCCTTATTAGTGGGGATCTATAGCCTAATTATATGGGGAATAGATTTTCTTAAGATTACAAGAGGACGGAGGAGAGAGAGGATCGAAAATGAATAAAAGACATTTACTATTCACATGAATCACTGTTTACGCAGAGCCTTAGGGTGAGTTTTTACATTTTTATGTAGCTTCTTTTCTTTTCAGGTTTTTCGGGTTTTAGGCTAGATTTTTCGTATTTTTCAGAAGAGACTAGGGATGGAGACTTTATCTTTTGTTATTCTTCTATTTGTTCTTACTTTTGTTATGAGTAACTAAACTTATTTTCTTGGTTGAAGGGAACCGCATTATCATCTCGTATGGTGAGATTTCTAAATAAAGTTTGTTTCATTGATGAGTATTAAATGTCTCCCGAACTTCTTTTCATGATTGAATTGATTGATTTCTAGGGTGCGCAACTAGGAATTGATTTGTTTAATTTATAGTTAAATTAGTGGGATATGACATTCAGTCTTGCTAATCCCAAATGGCAATTAGGATTACCATCTTTACGTTAGAATTTGTAAATTCTAAGAAGACACTTAACTAGATTAAATGCACGTCGTACATGTTTTGTCTTGTTCATTGGTTTTTTAGTTTTTAAAGCTATTAATCAATTAAACTTAAGATTGTATCTAAGTTGTTGACTAATAAAATTTTTTAGAATATATGTTTCTATTCATTTAATCTTAAGAGAAAACATCATCCAATGAATACTTTTTAATGGATTGAATTTTATATCAAGGATCCATATTAGTTTGATAACGTCGGTGACCCGAAACTAAGGTTTGTGTACTGAATTTCTAGATTTGAATATTTTTTGTTAATTTTCAATTTCAGCCAATTTTAATTCCTTTAATTTACGTTAATTCAAACCCCCTCCCCCCCATTTCATTTTAGTTTTCAACTTGTATAATATTTCCCGTTAAAGTTCCTCGTGGGAACGATCTCAACTCTTCACTAACTACATTTTCCATTGCTAGAGTTGGTATTAATTTGGTTGCAGGCGACAACAGTACCAAGTACTCATTGCTTTAGCCTTGTCCATGTTGAATCTCTGAAGCATCTTCTCAATGTACTTCTCCTGGGACAAGTATAAACTTCTAGCTGGTCTGTCTCGAGAAATTTGCATACCAAGGATCTGTTTTACTGGTCCCAAGTCTTTCATAGCAAAGGACTTACTTAGTTACTTCTTCAATGCATCAATCCTAGAGATATTCTTGCCAACAATCAACATATCATCAACATAGAGCAATAGAATAATAAAGTCATCATCAGACTCAAACTTCCTATACCATTGCCTCGGTGCTTGTTTCAAATCGTAAAGACTTTTCTTCAATCTACAAACATAGTTTTCTTTACCTTATACCCTAAAACCCTTTGGTTACTCCCTGTAAATTTCTTCTTCTAGGTCTCCATGAAGAAATGCAGTTTTCACATCCATCTTCTCAACCTCCAAATCAAGATTTGCTGTTAACCCAAGAACAATTTTGATGGATGACATTTTTACGACTGGAGAAAAGATTTCATCAAAGTCAATACCTTTTCTTTGACTGAACCCTTTCACAATTAGTCTGGCTTTATACCATGGATGTGAAGTATGCTCTTCTTAATTCATTGTAAACACCCACTTATTCTTCAAAGCTCTCTTTCCCTTAGGTAACTTTACTAAATCATAAGTGTGATTTTGCTGCAAGGAACTCATCTCGTCTTACATAGCCTTAAACCACTCCTTTTTATGCTTATCTTCTAGAACCTTTTCATAAGTCTCAGTGTAACACCCCCACTGCTATAAGGTACATACCGGAACACCCATATGACATTTCAGTATATACACTATAATAACGGCGTGTTACCGCCTCACTTTCACTTTATCACATGGTAATTTATCCTGCTGAATCATGGCATCTACTATCATACAAGAAAGTCACCAAAAAAATTTTTAAACAATTTCCTCTTTTCATTTCATAAATACTGAAAGTACATACATTGTAACTTTCCAAAAATCTGTACATGTACAGCATCAAAATCTAATACAAAATACACTACATGAAAGAGGAAATACAAAAGATCTAACTAAATCCTTCAGTCCAGCTGACCGACCTTTGAGCCATATCTTCTTCACAAAAGTACAAGAATTAAACTTCTTGTACGGTCTCTCAGTAGCTAGAATCCTCTCTGTATCCTGAAATGTCAACGTGCAATTTTGGATGAGTTTTGCGAACTCAAATGAGGTAATTATCATCGATGGTTCACTCAATTCATGTAAAATACACAAATCAAATATAAATGCAATGCACGTAAAACTCACATTCATTTATTATTGTCGTTGTGACCGAGTGCCTCTTTTTCTAGCCCATATCCTTTAGTGGATACCGAGCTGTATCAAATAATGTCCCAATTCTCTTAGTGGATACTGGGTACATTCACAACTGAGCCTGAGGCTCTGATCACAGTCCGAGCTTTAAGCTCTTTATCCTGGCGACTCCGGTCATAACTTCCTTTATCTTTCATGCATTCTAATACTGAAATGATTCACATATCATATGTTCAATCGGTCGTATGCTTGTACATTCACATTCAATCACATCGGACCCAAGGTCCGGCATTCAACATCATTGTTGAGTAACATATATTCCATCACATTCACATACAAGGAGCACTTCAATATCATAATCATCATATCAGAATCATCGGACCTTCATGTCCGGAATTCAACAATCAAATCACATTCATAGATAATTCAGATCAGAAATTAAGCAAACAAATAATTAAGTGAGATCGTCTAAGTTACTCACAGATTGCTTCTAAAGCTATTGCCTCGAAGTTCCAATAACGTCGGGATATTGACGTTCCAATTGCTCCTCTATAACAAACAATATACACATATCACAATTTAGCATAATTACAAGTATTCATTTATGCACATGTTGTATATGAAATATGTACAATGCATGTTCATGACAATCTTGGGTATCTTTCCATTATTCACATCACACGATCATACATATTTCGAACTCACATAAGTATCATTTATACTTATGGTTTATACCTTAATAAAACCATAAAAATCAAAATTCATAACTCATTTCTTCAAATTCAGAATTTTCCTAATACACACTTTTGGGTCAACTTTCCATTTTCTTTTTGAACAAAAAAATGAACTAATTTAAGGATACTTTCTTCTAGACAATTGTTCTTCCATCTCTTAAGTTTCTAATGACACTAAGATCATTCAATTTGGTTCAGTATCCTATGAGTTATCCTAAAAAAACCACAGATTATGTATAATTGAACTTTTGGCTAGTTCATGATCATACCCTCAAATTGTACAACTCATAAATTTCAACTCAGATATATAAAAATTACAAACTTAGTACCAATTGAAAGATAAGAGAATTACTACAACTTTTGTGAAGAAACCTTTTTCTGATTCAGCCTATTTCCATTCAGTTTTTATGAAAACATCAAAACATAATTTCTATCTTGGGTAGCACTATAACCTCAATCTAGACTCAATTTCACACCAAAATTTGAAAGTCTTAAAGACATAATTAAATTTATACTTCTTCAAGAAAGTTGTAGAATTATGTTTCTAGTATAATTTGAATTAAGAGTCACCTTATTTGGACATTTATAGCTCAAGATATCATCAAAAAACCAACACATGTTCAGAGGGCATCTCCCGCGCATCACCTTTGAGCTCGCGTCACAATCGCGACTTCTGTAGTGGCGTTGTGGTCGCATCGTGTCGCGATTGCAACTTCAGCAGCATCGCGATTGATCGCGATGTCGCCATCGCGCCAAAGCACCCTCCCTTCCTTGTTTTTTTTTTCCCTTTTCCAAACTTCACATCCATTTTACACCTAGAAAATGAGGTTTTTTGGCAAAGTCATCTTCTAAACAATTGTTCATCTATGTCTTAAGATTTTAAAGAACCTAAGTTCATACAATTTGCCTTATTATTCTAAAAGTTATACATAATTTACTCCACACTGTTCAGAAACAGAGATAAAATTTGAAACTCAACTTCAAAACAATTTTCAACACTCTTAGAGATAGAATTCAAACTCGATTTCTTCATGAAAATTATAGCCATTCATCTCTAGTTTAACATAAGTCAATAATCATCCTATTTGGATATTTGTAGATCAAGATATATCCAAAAACATCGACACATGTTCAGTTGAACCACTACAACTAACACATTTTCGGCACACTTTCTCATCAATCTCTTCCCAATTCATCTCATTCAATTTGTCCATTCAACTCCAATTTCTACTCCAATTGTCTCCAAATTTCAATGACATAATTCATTAAATCCCAAAGTCATAAATACAAATTTTCATTGCCGTTTGGCTCTTAATTCTATTGCTATTTGTCAATTGTCTTGCCATTTGGCATTTTTCCTAGTCCAAATTTTTTCAGAAAATTTTCTAAAATTCTCCAAAAATTTTAAATTACTAAATACACTCTCTAAATCAAATTTTCAACATATAAAAACGACAATTCTCCATAAAATCACATTCACAATTCAATTTTAAATCAATTATACCAGGAATGTCTATGAATGCATGTACAATTATTTTCATGTGCAAAAATTCAATATTCATGAATA